>JAPDNY010000005.1:223602168-224022326 GCA_029375565.1 Gekko gecko
TGTGTGAGACAGGATGCTGGACTAGATGGACCATCACTGGTCTGATCCAGCAGGACTCTTCTTATGTTCTTCTCAGGGGAAGGCGTCGGGCTCTATGCCCTGTTGTTGGCCATCCAGAGGAATTGGTTGACCACTTTGTGAGACAGGATGCTGGACTAGATGGACCACTGGTCTGATCCAGCAGGGCTCTTCTTGTTCTTCTCAGGAGACACCTTGGCCTCTGTGCCCAGTTGTTGGCCCTCCAGAGGAATTGGTTGGCCACTGTGTGAGACAGGATGCTGGACTAGATGGACCATCACTGGTCTGATCCAGCAGGACTCTTCTTATGTTCTTCTCAGGGGAAGGCCTCGGGCTCTATGCCCTGTTGTTGGCCATCCAGAGGAACTGATTGGCCACTTTGTGAGACAGGATGTTGGATTAGATGGACCATCACTGGTTTGATCCAGCAGGACTCTTCTTATGTTCTTCTCAGGGGAAAGCCTCGGGCTCCATGCCCTGTTGTTGGCCATCCAAAGGAACTGATTGGCCACTCTGTGAGACAGGATGTTGGATTAGATGGACCATCACTGGTTTGATCCAGCAGGACTCTTCTTATGTTCTTCTCAGGGGAAAGCCTCGGGCTCTATGCCCTGTTGTTGGCCATCCAGAGGAATTGGTTGACCACTTTGTGAGACAGGATGCTGGACTAGATGGACCACTGGTCTGATCCAGCAGGGCTCTTCTTGTTCTTCTCAGGAGACACCTTGGCCTCTGTGCCCAGTTGTTGGCCCTCCAGAGGAATTGGTTGGCCACTGTGTGAGACAGGATGCTGGACTAGATGGACCATCACTGGTCTGATCCAGCAGGACTCTTCTTATGTTCTTCTCAGGGGAAGGCCTCGGGCTCTATGCCCTGTTGTTGGCCATCCAGAGGAACTGATTGGCCACTTTGTGAGACAGGATGTTGGATTAGATGGACCATCACTTGTCTGATTCAGCAGGGCTCTTCTTATGTTCTTCTCAGGGGACACCTTGGCCTCTATGCCCAATTGTTGGCCCTCCAGAGGAATTGGTTGGCCACTGTGTGAGACAGGATGCTGGACTAGATGGACCATCACTGGTTTGATCCAGCAGGACTCTTCTTATGTTCTTCTCAGGGGAAGGCCTCAGGCTCTATGCTCTGTTGTTGGCCGTCCAGAGGAACTGATTGGCCACTGTGTGAGACAGGATGCTGGACTAGATGGACCATCACTTGTCTGATTCAGCAGGGCTCTTCTTATGTTCTTCTCAGGGGACACCTTGGCCTCTATGCCCAATTGTTGGCCCTCTAGAGGAACTGATTGGCCACTGTGTGAGACAGGATGCTGGACTAGATGGACCATCACTGGTCTGATCCAGCAGGGCTCTTTTTATGTTCTTCTCAGGGGCCTGAGTAGCCTCTATGCCCTGTTGTTGGCTCTCCAGAGGTACTGGTTGGCCACTGTGTGAGACAGGATGCTGGACTAGATGGACCATCACTGGTCTGATCCAGCAGGGCTCTTTTTATGTTCTTCTCAGGGGTCTGAGTAGCCTCTATGCCCTGTTGTTGGCTCTCCAGAGGTACTGGTTGGCCACTGTGTGAGACAGGATGCTGGACTAGATGGACCACCGATCTGATCCAACAGGGCTCTTCCTATGTTCTTCTACCAAGGAGGCCATCAGGTGGAGGGCAGAAAGCAGCTGTGCTCCTCCATCATGCTTAGACCCAGCTACACTCAAGAACAGCTTCCATGAGAGGAACAGATAGATATGAGTCCAGTAGCACCTTGGAGCTTCCAAGAGTCCCTTCGTCAGATAGCATAAGAGAAACAGAAGAGGAACAGAAGTAGCCAGATTCATCTCATACAAAACTGCCTCACCCTGCCGCCCTTCTTCTGAGTTCAGTCTGGCACATGTGCTTCTCCCCCTCCTCCATTTTATCTTCCCAACAAACCTGTGAGGAAGGGTAAGCTGAGAGTATGTAATGGTATTGTGGTCACCCAACAGGCGTCATGTCGGCGTGGAGACTGAACCTGTATCTACCTGGGTCTAGTGCGACACCCTACCAGACCTTGTTCTAACTACCAAATTCCCCTCTCTGTCTCCTAGCATTAGAATCCAGGAGCTGTGACCCCAAATTCACCTCAGTTTACACCACAAGACACCACTCATCTGCCAGAGTTGAGAACAGTGCCCGGAACTCCTGATAGAATAATGTACCTCATTAAAGAAACCTCATGACAGGAATGAAGAACTATGTATGCCCAATTTTTCATTCTTGAACTGACCACAAGGCACAATAAATTGATATTCAAGAGAGTTTAATAAAGGAGCCAGGTAATTTGAACAAATTTACAAAGGCATTGGCTGTTCCGTCTGATGGTCATTTGAGAGGAACTGAGAAACAAAAGTGAAAGAGCAAACCAATTAGAACAAGTTTAGGTAGGACAAAAGCATTACTGGCATGGCCTGCCCTCCATCACCCTCTCTGGAATCTTCCGGTGATCACCTGAGAAGGCCTTCGGACGCACCCTTCTTCTTCCAAATCCTGACTTCTGTTGTTTTAAAGGGGCCTGCCAGGAAGCTCTCTTGCTATAGATTACACCATTCACTTTTTAAATGGGATTGTGATTTTCCAGAACCATTCAGGATATAATAATCCTTCCCGCAAAAACATGTACAACCACTTTGATATCAGAACACAGGGCCTGTAGAACCCCAGTCAGTGGCTGACATAGTGTTCCAGTAAGAACATCCCAGGCTGTAGCCCAAAGGTGTATGACGCAACAGCCTTGCTGAAGTTAAGTGGGCCTGGTCCATGCCTGGATGCAAGACCATCTGAGAACACTGCCTATGCTGCCTTGAGAGCTACAGAAGGAGCATGGAATATAATTGTAACAAATACATTTTTCAGGAGAGATTATTCACCCCAGGGACATCCAGCTGCTGACCATACTGTAGGACAGGGGTCCCCAACTGGTGTCCCTTGGATTGCCGGGGCACCCACCGACACATTTCCTGGTGTTTGGCAAGTGTTTTTAGAAAGTGGCTGGGGCTTTTTCCCAGCAAAGGTTGATTTGCCAGTGGAGATCTAGTCAGCTGTGCAGATTTTTAAAAAACGTTGCTTTGGAGGCAGCAGTCATCTTCTGGTGACTGAAGGGGCGGCAGCCATTTTGTGGCTTCCTCCACATCCTGCAGGAGCCATTTTGTGGCTGCGGCCAACTACACTGTGTCAGAATTCCAAAGCTTCCCGCAGGCTCATAAAGGTTCGGGACCCCAGCTGTAGGGTTTACAAATTCTAACAGCAGGTATTTTAGATCCCCTTTGGGGGGAATCGTATATCAAATTCGCATTAAGGCTTGGCGAAAGTTCATCCTTGAAAAGACCTCCCAGCCTTGTACAGAAGAACCGACTGATGGTTCATTGCCATCATTGTTCCTAAACCACCCCACCTTGGTAAGAACTCCATTTCACAAACAACTCAGTTTGCCAGCAAGCCACTCGAATTGCTCCAGCTCTGGTTCCTAACAATGGGCTCACTGTTCTACTGGAGCGCCTGCATTTCGCTGTTCCTGAGGTGCTTCAAAGACATTGCAACTGGGTCCTACGTAGTGAAGCCCATCAAGAAACCGGAAGAAGAAGAAGAAGAAGAAGAAGAGGAGGAGGAGGAGGAGGAGGAGGAGGAGGTGGAGACTGGATTTATACCCCAACCTTCACTACCTGAAGGAGTCACAGAGCAGTTTACAATCCCCTTCCCTTCCCCTCCCCACAACAGACACCCTGTGAGGTAGGTGGGGCTGAGGGAGCACTTTTGAGAACTGCTCTTGAGAGAACTTGTGACTGACCCAAGGTCACACCAGCAGCTGCATGTGGAGGAGAGCAGAATCAAACCTGGTTCTCCCAGATTAAAGTCCATGCTCTTAACCACTACACCAAACTGGCTCTCCATGATGAAGATTTTGGGGATTGCACCCATGCACTGTGGCCGTAACTCAGCATATCCCACAGACTCCACGGCATCCAAACCAAGTCAGGATGGGGTGCCTTGCAAGCTCAGCGCATAGAGGATTCAAGCTCTACCGTGCTGGAACTATGGAGAAAAGTCACTGGTATTTAATCCCATCCAGAACAGTAGTAGTGACCAGGGCCTCTGAGGGGAGGGGCCAGGAGGGCCATTTGGCCTGGGCCTCACATTCTTGGGGAGCCTCAGATTTTCGCTTTTGCTGTTATCTCCTAATTTAGTGGCAGTTACAGACACAGAAATATTAGCCTTCCCAACCTCCTGTTTGTGGCGGGATTTTTCTAGGGTTGCCAGGTCCCCCAGTGGAGTGGGGTTTTGCCCGCTTGATGGGCCCCTTACCCGCTGGCCCAGATTAGACCACTGGGGGAACCCTAACCCCAAAGTGCCAGGATCTCAGCGACGTGCCCGGCATGATGATGTCACCCAAAAGTGACGTCATTGTGCCGGGCACATTGCGTGTGGGGGGGATGCTCTATCATTCAAGGTTTTCCTTCAAAACTCTATGGTTTTCCCTCGAATGTTAGTGGTCCCATCCCAACATGCCTGATGTGATGATGTCACTTCTGGGTGATGTCAATGCGGCATGCACACTTCGCGCGCGTGCTGAAGTCCCAGGGAGGGCCAGGATTCCCCCACTACAGCTACAGGTAGGACCTGACAACCCTAGATTTTTCCCACCAGAGCCTGGACCCTCCCCTCCTGGAATAATGGGGTCAGCCAGCCACGGGGAGATAAAATGGCAGCCGTCATTTTGTGCACGCCTGCCCAGAAGGCAAAACTGGCCGGTCTGGGAACCAGTGGTCTGGTTTCCATAGAGGTTTCTACCAGAGTGGCCACAGAGTCGTGGCTGTGGCAGAAGCCGGAACAGCAGCGGGAGAAGGAGCGCAGGGCCTTTGCTGTGCTTAACATCAACTAAGACATTGCACGAAAACTAGATTTTTCCAGTTTAATTGGCGAATTTGCACAAAAAAGGCTAGAAAATCACGTGTTAAATAAATGTGGGAACGTTTGTTACAAAGCGTTACAAGGTTCTTTCCCTTTTTGTACTAGATGTGAGCATTTAAAATATAATGCTACTAGCTTTGTGTAATTGTCTTCACACTTCTTAATTTTTTAATATACGGAGGGGGGAGGCCCTGAAAAATGGAAATGGCCCGAGCCTCTCTTGTGGGGGCCTGGTCGTGACCACTCCACAGCAGGCCCTTTTACCGGGGTGGGGTGGGGGGGATACAAACTTGCTTTCAGGAAGCCAGCGCTCGCGGTCTTTGTATCCCATGGGCTGAAACTCAAGGCGCTCAGATTCCTTGCCAGATGCGGACAAGGTCTGGGGGAAATGAAAGCAAGTTGCGTTCGCTTGCCCCTGGGAGAGACCTGGCTGGTCACACAAAGGGACTCCTTGAGGCGATCAATAGACAAAGGGACTTGCCCGTCAAGGAAGCACAAGGGCCGTCCAGGAGTTCAAGTGCCTCTCATCTGAAGCCACAAACCCGACGCCAGACTCCTGTTTACTCACCCACCCTTATGTAACTGCTCCGGCTTATATATTCCTGTCCCGCTTGTTGCTTTTGGAGGCAAGGGCTCTCTGCGGCGATCTTGTCTCCGGCCACCATGGAGAAGACCCTGGCCAGCCTTGGCCTCCTCCTAGCCATGCTCCTGGCCAGAGGTGAGTCCCAGCTGAACTTCTGTTGGCGATACCATTTCTGGTAGCTAGGCATGTGTGTCTGAAGGACGGTCTTCTCCCATGAATCCCTGCCTGGGGATTAATATCACAGGGAGAGGCCCTCCTGACCGTCCCACCAATTAGGTTTGTCAGGTCCCCTCGCTGTGCTGGTGGGGTATTTAGGGGCATTCTGGGACGTCCCCGACATGATGACATCACCTGGAAGTGACACCATCTTGTCACACAACAGCGTTCTGGTTTGAGGGCAAAACTCTATGGTTTTGGGCCACATTTACCATAGAGTTTTGCCCTCAAACCAGGGCATCTTAGGCAATGCCCCCGGCATGATGACATCACTTCGAGGTGACATCATCGTGTTGGGGACCTTGCATGGGGGATGTGGCTGTTTGGGGGAGGAGTTTCCCCCACCGGCAAACTGGTTGGCGGCAGACTGAAGCCTAAAAAAATGGGAGAACCACAGCCAGGACTGGCAACCCTACCACCAATCAAGGAAGCTCATCTGGTGCCAGGCACGTGAGAGAGGGCCTTTTCAGTGGTAGCCTCATGATTATGGAACAACCTCCCCAGGGAGGCACGCCTGGCTCCCTCTCTTTCAGTGTTCAGAGGGCAGTTGAAGACAGTTTTATTTAGGACTGCGTTTGACTAATATAGTTTTTATTTATTGGCCATCCTAACTGAAGATTTTAAATTGTGGTCTTCGATGGAGTTGTTTTTTAAAATAATTGCTGTTTTATTTACCTCATAAGCCACCTTGAGTTCCACAAGGCAGAAAGGTGGTAAGGAAGTGTTTTAAATAAATCTCTCCTTATAAATAATTATCTTTTGGTTTCACAAGATTCCATGTGCTCCCATTGGCTGTAAAATGCCCTCCCTCAGCCATTGGCCCATCAGCCGCCACTCAAGAGTACTCACGTGCCATTGGCCAGGTGCTGGGTCTGCTCCTCTTCCCCACCCACTTCCCCTGGCAGACAGCTCTCTCTCTCCTGAGGAAGACAGTTCTCTTGACTCCTGTGGGGGACTGTCCCCTCAGTGGCTGTCGGTAGGCAACCAAGCTTTGTTCTGTGAGTAAAAAAAACAAAGGACTTTCAACATAACCCCCTCCCCCACCCATAACCCCCTCCCCAACGGCCACTTTCCTGTCAGAATAAATGGAAACAGGCTCTTTCTCCTGCTTAGCTTCAGCATGGCTGGCTGGCTAACAAGGTCAGCCAGCGACCATCAGACCATTTTCTTCAACTCCCCGCTGTGTGGCTGACTTTCCCCTAGGGCTGCCAATCTCCAGGTGGGACCTGGAGATCTCCCACTGTTACAATTGACGTCCAGATGACAGAGATCAGTTCCCCGGGAGAAAATGATTGCTTTGGAGGGTAGACTCTATGGCATTATACCCTGCTGAGTCCTTCCACACTCCCCCCAAATGCTGCCCTCCACAGGATCCACCCCCCCAAATCTCCAGGTATTTCCCTAATCAAAGCTGGCACCTGTACTTTCTCCTCTGTCAGTAAAAGGCCCTTTCCACACTTATGTTGGCCTTTGGGAGAAAACTCATTGGGTCCAGTCCTGATCAGGTTGCCAACTTCAGGTGGGCAATTCCTGGAGATTTGAGGGATGGAGCCTGGAGAGGGTGAGGTTTGAGGAGGGGTGGCACCTCAGACAGGTACCATGCCATAGACTCCACCGTCCAATCCAGCCATTCCCTGATGGGGAATCATTGTTGCCAATCTCCAGATGGTGGCTGGAGATCACTCAAAATTACAACTGCTCTCTAGGAGGGATGGGGGAGGAGATGGAAAACTAAAGGTAGGTTGATGGTTGGCTGGGAGGGAGATAGGGTTGTCAACTCCAGGTTGGGAAATTCCTGGAGATTTGAGGGGTCCAACCTGGAGAGGGTGAGTGTTGAGGAGGGGTGGGACCTCAGACAGGTACAATGCCATAGACTCCACCCTCCAAACCAGCCATTCCCTCCTGGGGAACCACTGTTACCAATCTTGGGGGTGGGCTGGAGAGCACTCAAAATTACTACTGTTCTTCAGGTAGCAAAGATCAGTTCCTCTGGAGAAAATGGTGGACTCTGTCATTATACCCTGCTGAGGCTGCCACAGCAAATTGTCACTGAGCGCCCAAAGCCGAGGCACTCTCCCAGAGCCTCTTTCTAGAGCCCGTTGTATTTATTTCCACAACGGGCCTTATTCCTAGTACATAAATAAATATGTTGTGTTTCCGCAAGGTAGAAAGTTCCGCAAGGTAGGGAGTTCCTCAAGGTAGAAAGTTCCACGAGGTAGAAAGGCAGATAACAAGTGTTCTAAATAAATACATTGGGATCGGGATCCAGACCCCCAGGGCAACATTCACACATTTTTGGACACCACAGGACCTTTGTGCTATGACAGTCATCCTCAACTGGGTTGTCCTGTGTGGATCGTCCCGTCCAGTTGTGAATGACTATAGTGATGTGAAACAAGCACACTATCGAACGGTGTGTGGATGCACTGTGCGGGGTTCATGAATGTAAGGGAACATCTACTTTGTCATGGATACCAGAGACTGTTTGTGAGACTGTTGACTCGGGTCGATATGATGGATGACGCTTCCTTTCACATGCTTCTGTCCGTCACACAGTTAACCTACTCCTTCTTCAAGGTGACATACATAGCTCTCCCATTTGTCCCCATAACAGCCCCATGAGGTAAATTACCTGAGAGTGACTGGCTTATGGTCACCCAGAGACCCCACTCACTGCTGAACCTGGGTCTCCCCAGTCCTCATTCAGAACTCTAACTGTTACATCAAACAGGCGTGTTGGTTCAGCTCAGATATTCCCATTTCGGTAGCCTTTCTGCCTTGTGAGAAACGAACCTGGGAGCCTTGTTTTTTCTCACTGTTTGCTGTTTCCTTGCATGCCATTCCCTCCCCCTTGTAAAGAGGCAGGGCTCTTTTTGTAGCAGGAACTCCTTTGCATATTAGGCAACACACCCCTAATGTAGCCAATCCTCCAAGTGCTTACAGTAGGTTTTGTAAGAAGAGCTCTGTAAGCTCGGAGGATTGGCTACATTAGGGGTCTGTCACAGACAGGGCCGGCTCCAGGTGTCTGGGCGCCCTAGGCAGGACAGCCTGGGGCGCCCCCCACTGGGGATGTCAACCTCCCGGTGGGACCTGGAGACTGGGGGTGTCGGCGGGGCGCTGGCTTTCCTGGAGGCTCCGCAGCTGCGGGACCTCCAGGAAAGCCGGGAAGGGGGCGGGGGGGTCCAGCCTCCACCCCCTCCCTCCCGGCACCGGCTTTTCTGTGGGCCCCGCGGCTGCGGGACCCCCAGAAAAGCCGGGAAGGGGGCGCGGGGGGTCTAGCCTCCGCCCCCTCCCTCCCGGCGCCGGCCTTTCTGCGGGCCCCGCGGCGGCGGGACCCCCAGAAAAGCCGGGAATGGGGCACGGGGGGTCTAGCCTCCGCCCCCTCCCTCCCAGCGCCGGCTTTTCTGCGGCCCCGCGGCTGCGGGACCCCCAGAAAAGCCGGGAAGGGGGCGCGGGGGGTCCAGCCTCCGCCCCCTCCCTCCCAGCGCCGGCTTTTCTGCGGGCCCCGCGGCTGCGGGACCCCCAGAAAAGCCGGGAAGGGGGCGCGGGGGGTTCTAGCCTCCGCCCCCTCCCTCCCGGCGCCGGCTTCTGCGGCCCCGCTGGGAAGGGGGCGGGGGACTGGTGGCGCCGGCGGGCGCCGGGTTAGGACGGCGGGGGGGCAGTTTTCGGGGGGGGAGTGGGGCGCCCCTCCCTCCCAGCGCCGGCTTTTCTGCGGGCCCCGTGGCTGCGGGACCCCCAGAAAAGCCGGGAAGGGGGCGCGGGGGGTCTAGCCTCCGCCCCTCCCTCCCAGCGCCGGCTTTTCTGCGGGCCCCGCGGCTGCGGGACCTCCAGAAAAGCCGGGAAGGGGGCGCGGGGGGTTCTAGCCTCCGCCCCCTCCCTCCCGGCGCCGGCTTCTGCGGCCCTGCTGGGAAGGGGGCGGGGGTCTGGCGGCGCCGGCAGGCGCCGGGTTAGGACGGCGGGGGGCAGTTTTCGGGGGGGAGTGGGGCACTATTTGGCGCCCCTCAGGCCGGGGCGCCCTAGGCGGGCGCCTAGTTCACCCTATGGGCGATCCGGCCCTGGTCACAGAATATGCAAAGGAGTTCCTGCTACAAAACGAGCCCTGTAAAGAGGTATGCATTTTTCAACATTTGTTTGAGCATCGGTTGCACACACGCAGTAGAAAAGGTTGCACAAAAGGAACAAATGAGGCAAAAGAATAATTCATGACGGCAAGTAAAATCCAGCAGACGGAAACTAAGGATGACGTCAAACTACAGAATCAGAAAGAAGAGAGCTAGCACAGTATAGCGCAGGGGTGTCAAACATGTGGCCCAGAGGGCTCTATCAGGCCTGTGGTGGGACTGGCCGTCTTCTGCTTCTGCTTCCAGTTCTGCTGCTGCTGCGTCATCGTAGGTTTGCAGCTTACAGATACACACCTGAACAGCACACTCAAGACTGCAACAGCACAGACATTTTGATGCAATAATCCAGAGCAAGAGATGTCCGTTATCAGACACTGTTAAATAGACAAAATATGGCAAGAGTGCTAATGTTTTAAGCATGTTTTTATTTTAAGTAAAAAAAAAAAACACCTTTTGTGTTTGTGTCCTTTACAAAGTTTATATCTCTGCTACCAGGCATTACATTTTATGACATGTATGGCCCGGCCCAAGAAGGTCTCATTTATGTCAGATCCGTCCCTCATAACAAATGAGTTCGACACCCCTGGTATAGTGTTTTTTGGGGGGATGCTTGCTAGGAAGATCTGAGCCTTGGCACCCCGCCCTGTTTTGAAGTGTACATTTATGAATATGCGAAGCTGCCTCGTTCTAAGTCGGACCACTGGGCCGTCAAGGTTCATGTTGTCTGCTCTGACTAGCTGTGGCACGTCGGAGGCTCAGGTGGAGGTCTTTCCTGTCACCTTCTACCTGATTATTTTAACTGGGCACTGGACCTGTGACCTTTTGCATGCAAAGTGGACGCTTTGCCACTGAGCCATCCCCACAGGGTTGCCAACCTCCAGGTGGAGCCTGGAGATCCCTCGAAATCACAACTGAGCTCCAGGCTACGGAGATCATTTCCCCGGTAAAAATGGCTGCTTTGGAGGGTGGACTCTGTGTTGTTAGATCCCACTGAGGCCCCTCCCATCCCCGAACCCTGCCTTCCCCAGACTCCGCCCCTAAATGTCCCGGAATTTCCCAACCTGGGGTTTGCAAGCCTAGAGGTGACTATAGAAAGCCTGCCATATTTTGCTCTCTCTGTTCCTTTCGCAGGATCCTGCCTGACCTGTGAAACTTGCATCAGCCCTGGCGAAGGCTGCAACGGCTTGGCCCATCCCTGCAGCCCAAATGAAGACACCTGCCTCACGCTAGTCGGGGAGAACTCTTTGGGTAAGCAAAAGAGAGGGGAACCGATCGCACACCCCATCCCGGCCCAGCCAGTGGTGCACAAGAGCTTGCTTCCTACTGATCACAGGCTTTTTTCGGCACCGTCAGTGCAAATTGCATGAGATTCCCTCTCCAGGTCCTGTGTCTCCTGTAGGGACAGGGTATTTCCCAAGCACTCCGGACTCAATATCTCGCACCAAAAGAAAATGTGCTCGTTTTCCCCAGACTGATCAAGATGGGTAGTCGTGTTAGTCTGTCTGTAGCAGTAGAAAAGAGCTAGAGTCCAGTAGTCATCTTTCTGTGTTGTACCTCTGAGGATGCCAGTCACCGCTGCTGGCAAAACGTCAGGTCCTACAATGCTAAGACCACGGCCACGCAACCTGGAAAATCTACAACAACTAATGGACTCTGGCTATGAAAGCCTGCGACAACATATTAGTCTAGTCAAGGCTATTTTTTGTAGAAAAAGCCCAGCAGGAACTTATTAGCATATTAGGTCACACCCAACAGCAGAAACTCATTAGCATATTAGGCCGCACCCCTGACTGCACAGCTCAGCATATCAGGCCACACCCCCGTGTTACCAGAAGTGGGGTCATCCAACCACACCTACCTTTTGCTTCTTGTTCTGTTTATCTTGTTTGTTGTCAAAACCCCAGGGCTTTTTTTGGAGCAGGAGCAGGATCTCCTTTGCATGTTAGGCCACACACCCCTAAGGTAGCCAATCCTAATGAGTTTCTGCTGTTGGGTGTGGCCTATTATGCTAATGAATTCCTCCTGGGTGTGGCCAACTCGGAAGCCAGCTGGAACTCTGTTCCTGTGCGTTCCTGCCCAAAAATAGTCCTGAGTCCAGTAGTACCTTAAAGACTAACATGATTTGTGGCAGGGTAGGAGCTTTCGTGAGTCACTGTTGTAGTGAGCAGAGACTCACAAACGCTCGTACCCTGGCCAGACACGTAGCTATGGTGGGGCTTCTCGGGGCCCGGCCCTCCAACTTAGCACCAAGGCCCCCCGACTTCCAATCCAGCCCAGGCCCCCTGACTTCCATTTAAAATTTTTATTTATGGCGCTTGTCGCCGGCTGAAGCGGCTCCCTCTCACCAGCCGCGGCTGCTTTCTCTCGTTGGCTGGGCTCACGTCCCCTCCACCCTCGGCATCCGGGCTCGCTGTGCCAGTGTGAAAATAGCGACAGACGGAGCAAGTGGGGAGGCCGGCTCTAGCGGCCAGAGGGATCCGGTGACAGCGGTAGGCGAAGGATGCGGGGCTGGGGTGAGCGCTTCCCAGGGGCTAATGGGCTGGCTGTGTTGGCACAAGGGGGGAGGAGGAGGCATGGCTCCCGCTGTCGGGGCTGGAGAGGGCCCGGCGGCATGTCTGTCCAGAGCGCAGACTGCTGGATTTCCCTCCAGGAGGCAGGTCACTTGGGGTGTGCATGTGGAGGAGGGATGTGTGCAGGGTGCCCCCCAACTTCTTTAAAGCCCCCCCCCGAATTAAGAAATCCTGGCTGTGGGCCTGACCCTGATTTTGTTAGTCTTTAAGGTGCTACTGGACTCTTGCTCATTCCCCCAGATGGTCTCCCTTCTTTTTCCTGTTGTGCTTGCAACATACGTGTCCTGCCAACAGTCTCATGAGAATCTTTATTTGCTTCCTTTATATTGTGCCTTTCCCCCCAGTCCAGGCCACCAAGGCAGTAGGCGCCAAACTCCAGATACTGCCTGGAGAGCTCCCGCTATTACAACTGATCTCCGGGCGATAGATATCAGCAGGGCTCTTTTGCAGCAGGAACTCCTTTGCATGTTAGGCGACACACCCCTAATGTAGCCAATCCTCCAAGAGCTTACAGTAGGCCCTGTAAGAAGAGCTCTGTAAGCTCTGGGAGGATTGGCTACATTAGGGGTGTGTCGCCTAATAGGCAAAGGGGTTCCTGCTACAAAAAGAGCCCAGTTCACCCGGAGAAAAGGGCTGCTTTGGAAGGTGGACTCAATGGCATTATACCTTGCTGAAGTCCCGCCTCTCCCTGAACTCCGCCCTCCTCAGGCTCCACCCCCCAAATCTCCAGGTACTTCCCAACCCAGAGCTGGTAACCCTACAAGGTGGCCACGTTCTCTGTAATGGAAATGGTAATGAGCAACACTTCTTGCTTGGCAACATGCTTGTAAAATAAATATTTTTTTAAAAAAGATTTATAGAGGCTAGCTACAAAACCACTACAGAACCAAAATGGAGCCCAAGGAAGACTACATATGCAAAAGCCCCCTTTCCTCCCTTTCCCTGTCACCTTCTCAACAGAGACCTCAGTGTTGTGGTTTTTTACAATATTCTGTAAAGAGCCAGGGACATTGATATAACCAAGGAATAACAACTGCCGCGGCAAAGCGATGCACTCCCTTCAGTTATGTGCAGTAATAGTTTTGCCAATCTCTGGGTGTGGCCAGGAAATCTCCCAGAATTAAACTGATCTCCAGACAGAGACTAGTTCCCCTAGACAAAATGCCAGCTTTGCCGGGCAGACTCTGTGGTACACCATAGATTCTAGGTGAAATCCCTCCCCAGACTTCCCCTTCCAGAAGCACCGCCTCCAAGTGTCCAGGAATTTCCAAGGCCAGAGTTGGTCATCATAGGCAGACGAGATAGATCTCATCCCAAATCATCATGTGGGAGTTGAGGCAGTGATTCCAATTACAACATTTGGGGGGGGGAGAATATTTGAACAAGCCACCAGTTTTTTACGACGTTTCTTTTCAGTCATGCTCCGACCTGTCTCTCCCAAGGGATGTTTTGTCTTATTCAGGGGGAGGCGACACCACCGAAACCCTCAAGACCTGCATCGCTTCTGCCGATTGCTACGCTGGCTCCATCAGCATCAGCACCGGGGCTGGAGTCCAGATTCGGAGCATTTCCAGATGCTGCCAGGATGACCTCTGCAATCAGTGGGCCCTACACTGTACGGAAAAAATCCCTGAGTCCCAACCACCACCCTGCTGGCCCATTCGTACCCCTCTGGTCACTTCTCACTACCTAACAAGGTGGCCAGGTCTTACCTGGCTGCCGGCGGGATGGGGTCCCCTCTCTCTCTCCAGGACCTCTTTGGCATGCACTGCAATGACTCCACCTGGAAGTGATGTCATCACACAGGGCACGTTGCAGGGGACACTCTATCATTTGAGGAGAAACTCTATGGTAATCATAGAGTTCTTTTCCCAAACAATAGAGCATCCTCCTACAGTGTGCCCTGCGCAATGACATCACCTCCGGGTGACATCGTTGCGCTGGGCATGTTGGCACGAATGGGGCACTTTGGGGGTGGGGTTCCCCCACCAGCCGGATCAAGGCCAGCAGATTG
Organism: Gekko gecko; assembly: GCA_029375565.1. Taxonomy (NCBI): domain Eukaryota; kingdom Metazoa; phylum Chordata; class Lepidosauria; order Squamata; family Gekkonidae; genus Gekko; species Gekko gecko. Next base: position 223,616,635 of record JAPDNY010000005.1, read on the forward strand.
GGGGGCCCAAAAGCGAGCAACCCCTACCCCTGTCGGGAGAATGGCAACCCTGCCAACTAACCTCACGTGTTCCATTTTAGGATTGCAAACCTCCAGGTGGGAGGAGGGCCGGAGATCTCCTGGATTTGCAACTGATCTCCAGGCTATGCAAATGAGTTCTTTGTTTATCATTTATGTATTAAAAACATTTATTCCACTTCCCCTGGGGGAAAAATGGCTGCTTTGGAAGGCGGACTGCACAGCATAATACCCAACCGAGGGTCCCTTCCCTAAACCCCACTCTCCCAGCCTCCAAACACCAGGAATTTTCCAACCCTAGAGTTGGCAACCCTACCCATTATTAGTCCTAGCTTTAGGACTGCCAGCTCCGGGTTGGGAAAGACCTGGAGATTTGGGGGGGTGGAGCCTGAGGAGGGTGGGGTTTGGGGAGGGGAGGGGCTTCGGTGGGGTAGAATCCCACAGAGTCCGCCTCTCGAAGCGGCCATTTTCTCCAGGGGAGCCAATCTCTAACGCCCAGGGATCAGTTGAAAAGAGCAAGAGCCCAGTAGTGGCTTAAAGACTAAAAAATATTGTGGTAAGGTGTGAGCTTTTGTGAGTTCACTGCTCACTTCTTCGGGTCAGTTGTAACCACAGGAGATCTCCAGCCGCCAAAGGAAATTATCTGTAGCTGTTGTAGGTTTTCCAGGTCGTGTGGCCGTGGTCTTGGCATTGTAGGACCTGACGTTTCTCCCGTAGCCGTGACTGGCATCCTCAGAGGTATAACGGAGTCTTTCTGTGAGTCTTTCTGTGTTATACCTCTGAGGATGCCAGTCACGGCTACAATGTCAGGTCCTACAATGCCAAGACCACAGCCAGAGAACCCGGAAAATCTACAACAGCTAATGAACTCTGCCCATGAAAGCCTTCGACAAGAAATTATCTGTGCTCAACAATAAAGAACCGCAAGTCTTAAAAACAATTCTATCACAATTTAATAAGGATACAATAAAGAGGACACAGTCCGATGTAATACAAATATAATGAAATTAGATATAACAGGGTGTGTTTTACATAACACAGGACATAGATCTATTTAAACTCTGTCAACTCGTACACCCGGAACTCCAATAATGTGGAACGCAATCTCCTGGTTTTAATAGACCCACAGGAGTTTAAGGATGCACCAGAGCCTGGTGGATGAACTAATGTAGGTTCCTCCGATATCCTTCTTTACGCATAAGCTAGCCGATAACAAGTAGTGTTTCGCCAAAGGGTTCTTCACGAAGACTCTAAGTCTTCTGCCCCAAAGGGAAAATTTTCCCCCGACATATTGTTCCCTTGCGCAAGGTCTCTGCCGATCTCAAGTCAAAGTGCAAAAATGCTTCCCTTTATTACATCCTCTTTATTATACCCTTCTGACGTTTTGATACAGTTGTTTAAGACTTGGGGTTGTTTATTGTTGAGCACAGATGACCTCTTTTGTTTTGCAAACATCTTCTGCGTTGCTCTCTGTTTTTGGTCTTGACCACTTGGAAGTGGTCCAGCCCAGTTTCCTCCTGTACTTCTAGGTATCAGGGCTGGTAGCAACATTCCCTGATGTGGGGCAGCTGGCAGGGCCCTGGGCTTATGGCAGGGCCCAACCCACTCAGTTGCTAGTGTTCTACCCGCCATACTCCCAGATGCATGCAATGCCCAGTGCCACCGTGGAAAGAGCTGTAGGATTCTGTGATCATGGGTAGTGGGAGGGCTCTCGAGCAGACAAGGGAAGGATTCAGAGGCACGTAGGGGTGCCACCCTCCAGGTGGGACCTGGGGATCCCTCAGTTTTACAGCTCATCTCCAGACTACAGAGATCAGTCACCCTAGAGAAAATGGATGCTTTGGGGGGTAGACTCTACGTCAGGGGTGGCCAAAATTGCTTAGTGCAAGAGCCACATAGCATAAACGTCAGATGTCTGAGAGCCACGAGACAGGAACACGCGTGTTTTTAATTGAAAGATATGCAAATTTGTGTATTACATTAAAGAGATAAATGCCTTCTCCGAGCCAAGCCAGTCTGCTGGTGTGATGGGGCTTGGAGGACTTTAGACGGAGAGGGAGGGGGAGAAAGATGGGAAGGAAGGTGGAAAGAAAGAAAATAGATGGTGGAGGGAGGGGGAGGTAGAAAGAAAGCAAGTTGAACTTTAAATGTGCCCTCCAGGCCCCCCACGCCGGCTGGCTTGGCTTGGAGAAGGGATTTAAAGAACCAGTCGGGGAGGGTCTTTGAGAATGCATTTAAAGTGCAAGTTGCTTTCTTCCTCTGCCCCCCCCCCAAGCCTACCCAGAGAGGGGAACACTGGCTGGGGAAGGGAAGACCAATCAGAGAGGTATGCCTCCCCTTCACTTCCCCAGCTCCCTACCCGGAGCCACACAATATGTGTGAAAGAGCCGCATGCGGCTCCTGAGCCACAGTTTGGCCACCCCTGTTCTATGTCATTGTACCCCACTGAGGTCCCTGTCCTCCCCAAGCTCAATTCCCAAACCTCCAGGAGTTTCCCAGCCTACAGCTGGCAAGCCTGCCTTCCCATCAGTGTTCCCTCTAAGCCAAGTTAGTGTGAGCCATCAGTTTTTTTAGCCTCCGGCTCACACATTTTTATCTCGGCTCAGGACAGATGGCTCCAGAGCAAACTGAATCATGCAGTAGCCAAATGGCTCGCTCACAATTTTAATGCCCGTGGCTCACAAAGTAGAATTTTTGCTCACATGACTCCACAGCTTAGAGGGAGCATTGCTCCCCATCCCCTGCCAGTGCCCAGGGGGCACCTGGCAACCCTAGACAGGTGGGAGGCATTCAGGTGGGCGGGCGGGAGGACAGGCACAAGCAGTGTGAATAGTGGTGGACAGAGAAGGGTCCCTGGGAACTTTCTGCTGGGCAGCCCCCCAAAACTCAGAACCGGCCCTGAACCCAGACAATAATAGTAATAATAGAGAAAGGCATGCAATGGGACATACGTCAGAGGAAAGGTACTTCTCATCCTAGGGGCTTAAAATGACGACTGGTGATTTGCTACAATGGGATCCTCCTTATTCAAGGCTTGGATTTTGCTTCACAGTATAGATTGGTGGCGGGCGGCCAGGGGTACCCTGCCTGCCTGCTCAGTGGGTAGCTTGAAGATGAACACCCATCGTTTGTTGCCTTTCGCAAGTGGCAGATTGCACATAAGGAGGTGCCTCCTGCATCTCGGTGTGATCTGCACGTGCACATGAGCAGTGTTCCCTCTAAGCTGAGTCAGTGTGAGCTAGCTCACCAGTTTTTTAGCCTCTGGCTCACACGTTTTTGTCTTAGTTCATGAAGGAGGGCTCCAGAGCAAACTAATTGATGCAGCAGCCAAATCGCTCACTCACAACTTGAATGCCAGCAGCTCACAAAGTAGGATTTTTTGCTCACAAGACTCCGCAGCTTAGAGGGAGCAAGATCTCACATATAGAAAACACACATCGAATCCAGGGGGAGAAGGGAGGAGTGGATTTCCTCTGACCCATTCTTTTACTGTCCTCTGGGTTTGCTTGATCCCACTCTGGTTAAACTGGGATAAGCTGTACAATTAATTTCAGAAGTGGCGCATCATGCAGCCTTTTTTTACCACTTTCAGTTAATTTGCATCTCCCCCCCCTTCCCGTATCTAGGCAAGTCGATCACACAGAGATGCGGCAGGCAGCCTCCTCTGTGGGCAGACCAGTTGGCCTTAGAGGCAGCTGTAATCATTGAAGAAATTCATTCCTTGCGGCACACGCTTTGGGGGTTTACTCAGCTAAACTGCTGTGTGGATCTCCTTCTCCAGTGCCACCGTTGAATCTCAACCCCAACGGCCTCCGTTGTCCTGTCTGTTTTGCCTTTGAGTCAAACCACTGCGAGGGGAACGAGAGCCTGGCCTGCACGGGAGTGGACAATCACTGTGTCTCTGTGTCAGGGACACTGAATGTAGGTAAGTCTCATTTGTTTGCGAGGTTGGCTCCCGGAGGGCCCCAGGAGGAGGGCTGCCCTGAAAGTTCCCCAACTTGGTTTGTTCCCAACCAGGCATGCTGCCCTATCTGAGCCTCAGACCACAAAACTCAACCACTGACTTCACCTCACCTTTTCTGCCACCCAGGGGAACTGACCAATTTTCATAGCCCCAGTTCTCTCCGCAGGTACCCAAAAAGTCATCTGGTTCTTTCAGACTTGGTGCAATAACAGCTTTGGTTCAGTTCAGACACTGCGAGAAACTGTAGCCTAATTAAACCAATAGCGGTTAGTGTGTTTGTCTGAATGTAGGCTACTGCATTAACTGTTGTTAGCTGTCAAACCAGGATCTGAAGCCAGAATATGAAGGTGGTTTATTAACCAAAGTTAGGGATCCCAAAACTGCCTCATCAAACACCAAGAGAATGGGGGGGGGGAACGGTGCCTCAGGAGGACGGAGTTCGGTGAAGATGTGATGTCACTTCAGGTGATGTCCTAGGCCAACTTCACGTAGCCTCTATGGCCTTTACCATAGAGACAACTAGGAGAAAGTCCTAGAGCAGGGGTGGCCAAACTTGCTTAACATAAGAGCCGCACAGAATAAACATCATATGTTTCAGAGCTGCAAGACACAAACAAATATTACACACATTTTTATTGAGAAATATGCAACTTTGCTTTTTAACATTAAATAAGACTGCCAAAAATAAAAACAAAAGGGGTAGAAACAGATATTTACAATGATATTTATTTGTTTGCTAATGATATTTATTTGCCTTAGAGGAAGAGAGAGAGGTGGAAAAAAGAGAGAAAGAGGTGGAGAAAGAGAGATAAACAAAGAAAGCAAATAGGTGGAGGCGGGAAGAGGAGGAAGGAAGGAAGGAAGAGAGAGAGAAAGAAAGGAAGGAGAGAAAGAAAGAAAGAGAGAGAGAAAGAAAGAAAAGAAAGAAAGAGAAAGAGAGAAAGAAAAAGAAAGAAAAGAAAGAGAGAGAAAGAGAGAAAGAAAGAAAGAGAGAGAGAGAGAGAGAGATGGGGAGCTTGCTGGGAGCCACACAAGATGTGTGAAAGAGCCACATGTGGCTCCCAAGACACAGTTTGGCCACCCCTGTGAGTGTCACTATATGAAAGGCATCCCCCTCCCCCCCTGCTCAGTTCCTCGAGGTGAGAAATTGGGGCTGGGAGCTGGTCATTCCACTCCCCAGGCAGGTAAATGGAAGGACTACCCACAGTCTTCACTACGGTTTTGTGCGATACACAAACACAGACATTGGGCTTCATTCAGCTTTGTTCGTTCCCCAGAAAGAAGTCATTAGGGGGCTACAGAGAGCAAGCAATAAAGCCAGCCTTTTGGGGAGGCAAACAAGGATTTGAATGGTCGCCTGCAAGCTGAAACCCGGCTTCCCACAGTTAAAATAAACCAGGGGTTGGTGTGATGTTTGAACTAAGCCACTAGGTGCTCTGTCTCATAAAAAGGGGCTTGACCCCTGTGTGAATAAGGAAAGCTGCACCGTGGGGCAGAGGGCTATAGAGACGGACTAGGGGGTTCTGCATATGCGAAGGACCGTTCAGGTGCATGGAGAAATATGATGCTGTAAATTGACCAAAAGAAAGTAGGAAAATATTTATTTATTTATTAAATTCAACTTGTTAGGCCTCCCTTCCTTGCAAGTGCGGTTCAGGACAGCTTACATCAAAAGGAGGAGGAGGAGGAGGAGGAGGAGGAGGAGGAGGAGGAGAAGAAGAAGAAGAAGGAGAAGGAGAAGGAGAAGAAGAAGAAGAAGAAGAAGAAGAAGAAGAAGAAGAAGAAGAAGAAGAAGAAGAGGAGGAGCAGGAGGAGCAGGAGGAGGAGACTGGATTTAAACCCCGCCTTTCACTACCCAAATGAGTCTCAGAGTGGCTTACAATCCCTTTCCCTTCCCCTCCGCACAACAGACACCCTGTGAGGTTGGTGGGGCTGAGAGAGCTCTCTCGAGAACTGCCCTTGAGGGAACAGCTCTGAAACAACTTATGACTGACCCAAGCTCACCCAGCTGGCTGCATGTGGAGGACTGGGGAATCAAACCCGGTTCTCCCAGATTGTTTCAGAGCTGTTCTCTCACGAGCAGTCCATGAGAGAGCTCCCACAGCCCCACCTACCTCACAGGGTATCTGTTGTGGGGAGGGGAAGGGAAAGGAGATCGTAAGCTGTTCTAAGACTCTTTGGGTAGTGAAGGGTGGGGTATAAATCCATTCTCCTCCTCCTTCTCCCTTCCCTAAACCCTGCCTTCCCCAGGTTCCACCCCCAAATTTCCAGCAATTTCTCAGCCTGGAGTTGGCAGCCCTATCACTGACTGTCTCCATTGTCTTTCGGTAGCTGGTCACCTGTCCCCCTTTGCGGCAAGGGGCTGCGGCACAGCCACAGCCTGCTCTCTGCCCCTGGGGGTCGGGCTTTACTCCGCGGGAGTCATTTTCACCCTGGACAAGGTGCTGTGCAGCCCAGCACCCAGCGCTGGCAGTCGTGGGAAGAAGCTGTCTCAAGGATGACCGCCCCGGATGGCTCTCAGCTCCGACTTTCCACAAACCTCCTGACCTTTCCCCCTTTCTTTCATTCATTCTTTCTTACTTTTGGTGCAATGTTTTTATCACACACGTGGATTCCTTGAATAAAACAGCATGGACAAAAAAGAAAGTGGCTCAGCATTTCTTCTGTTCTTTCTTCTATTGGCATCTGTAGACCAGCCTCCACCACCCCATTCATTAGGGACGCCAGTCTCCAGGTGGGACCTGGGGATCCCCCTGGAATTACAGCTCATCTCCAGACTACAGAGATCAGTTCCCCTGGAGAAAATGGGATGCTTTGGAGGGTAGACTTTATGGCAGAGGTGTTGAACACATTTGTTACGGGGCCTGGATCTGACATATATGTCGCTTTGTTGGGACGGGCCATGTGTGCCATAAAACGTAATGCCAGGAAAAGGTAAAGGTTCCCTTGCTCGAAAGCCAGTTGAATCCGACTCTAGGGTTGCGGTGCTCATCTCCGTTTCAAAGCCGAAGAGCCAGCGCTGTCCAAAAACGTTTCCGTGGTCATGTGGCCGGCATGACTAAACGCCAAGGCACATGGAACACTGTTCCCTTCCCACCGAAGCGGTACCTATTTATCTACTTGCAATTTCTTGCTTTCGAACTGCTAAGTTGGCAGGAGCTGGAAGTAGAGACGGGCGCTCACTCCGTCACGCGGCCACTCGTGTCTCGAACTGCTGAACTACTGGCCTTCCACAGCCTGCAGTTCAGCATCTTAACCACTTGAGCCACCGCAGGTACTGGAGATATAAACTTTATAAAGGACAGAAACTGGTGAATTCCAAGTTGGTGTATCCTCACTGCAAGACCCCATGGGCTGGATGGGAAGTGCAGAGGAAAACCCACATAGGCGGACTGGTCAGCCAGTGGTGCAGCATTGGACAGACACTCCCAGACCACTGGGCAGATGCTCCTGTGCCCCAACAGAGGATCATCTGCACACACACACACACACCCCACACATGCAAACGCTGATCCCTGCCAAGGGGAGAGGTATGAATGTATCTGGAGTGGCTCCCAACTTACCTGTGAGGCTGTCCTTGAAGCAAAGAGGTTCTGCTTGACTGCTGCAGACTCCACAAGTGGAGTGACTCTGCCCACCCACCCCCGGACAGCCTCCTTTCCCCTCCCTTGCACCAGTTGCGCACAGGCTGCGTAACAGCTCTGGATGAGTTGGTTCCAGCCCCTGGGCCTTATGTTTGACACCCCTGCTCTATGGCATCATTCCCTGCTGAGGTCCCGCCCTTCCCCAAACCCTGCCCTCTTCAGGCTCCATCCCCAAAATCTCCAGGTATTTTCCAACCCGGAGCTAGGAGCCCTACCATTAATCCAGACAAGGGCAGAAAGGTTGCTTCCAGCGGCACAGACCCTGAGCGCAGGTCACTGATTCCACAACCCATATCGAGAATTACGATATAGTACAAAGCTACGATCTCACATAGAACTGACACTTATGATGGCCAACTGGCCAGTTTTTAACTGGCGTGGCTAGATTTCCCCCTCTTCTGGCCATCTGCAAGGGGACAATTTTTTTTTCCTCGCATGGAGGGAATAGGACAGAGGCCAGTTTTCAATGGTTTTAAGGTAAAGGAAAGTGCATTTCTAGCCTTGCAGCTGATATTTAGTCTCATTTTCAACCCAGACTCTTTTGTGCCTCAAAAGCAACTTCTGTAAACACTGCAGCTGCCTTCGGTTGCCTTTTCTGCTTCCCTTTTCCTCCTGGTATCTTCTTAGCCAAAGAAAGGAGGATACAGAGAAAGCATGAACAAGGACACACACACACACACACACACACACACAGAGAGAGAGAGAGAGAGAGAGAGAGAGAGAGAGAGAGAGAGAGAGAGATGTGAACACCCTTTGAACCCTCAGCTTTGTCCTTGGCCATAAGGGCTCCATCGCTTGGCTTTACTACTCCTGCCCCTGGATGGGGTGGGCCCTGGACGAGGCTTGGCCCCTTTCCAGATGTATGCCTTTCAAAAACTGGCATCCATATGACAAAGCCACCCCTGCCTTTGCTTGCCCTTGAGCAGAGGCCAAGGGAGAATTTCCTAGGGTTGCCAACCTCCAGGTGGTTGAAAGGAAGCAAACAACGATGATCTATTGTGCCAAAAAAAAAAAAAAAAAAGTTCTCCACAGACTTGTAAATTCTTTTGCCAATACTCAGTTTACTGGAAGCAATTCCAATGCCATCAACATCAATGAACCATGCATATTACATCTCGTTTCGTGCATAACTTTATCAAAGTGGGTGGCATTGAATTACCTATAAAATATTAATTCATTTGACAAGCACACTAGTCATATCTCATAGTCACATTCTTCAGAACGCTGCCATTGGAGCAACCCAAACACCAGAAATGATCAACAGCAGAGGATTAGATTATCAGGAGACTGAGCCACAAAGTTCCCAGAAGGGCATCTACACCAAATGCAGGGGTGTAGCCAGAAAATTCTGGTTGGGGGGGCATGGGGAAATCTGGGGGGTGGGACACCCAGCAGTGCCTGCTGCTCCTTTTGCAGCAGCAGAAGCAGCAGCTCCTGATGTGCTGCGACCTCTAGTCCTCCTTCTCTAGCCCTTTTGATTGGGGAGACTCGATTCTGGGTAGTTTTTCTCTATAAGCCAGGGTGGGGGGAATCTCCAGTTTGGGGTAGTGGTTAAGTGCATGGACTCTAATCTGGGAGAACCGGGTTTGATTCCCCACTCCTCCACATGCAGCTGCTGGCATGACTTTGGGTCAGTCACAAGTTGTTTCAGGGCTGTTTTCTCAGGAGCAGTTCTTGAAAGAGCTCTCTCAGCCCCACCTACCTCACAGGGTGTCTGTTGTGGGGAGGGGAAGGGAAAGGAGATTGTAAACCGCTCTGAGACTCCTTTGGGTAGTGAAGGATGGGGTATAAATCCAATCTCTTCTTCTCCCTTTTGCCTTTTGCTATTCTATTTTATTTTATTTTTCGCTTCCCTGACTGTGCCTGGGGTCATTTTGGAAACACCACATGCATCTTACATTTTTAAAATATTTTTTGCTTAATTTCCCCCCCCTGGGTTTTTTAGTCTGGGGGGCAGCACTCACCTATAGGGGGCATTGCCCCCCCCCCCCCGTGGCTACAGGCCTGACTAAACCTCCCAGAACTGGGGCCTGTTCTGGGCAGTAAATGGTCCCTCAGAATAAATGCACCGGAAAATTCTGTTCCATGACATCCCTCAATACCTGCTGTACGTGGCCAGATGAGAATAATTCAGTAAAGCACCAATAAAGTTCCCATTGCAGTATCCATTCCAGACTTAACCAAAACACAGCAAAAATAATCCCTAGTTATTCCAGTGCATTCCCAGCGCTTGTATGGTGGTGGAGTTAGGATTGAATGGTTTCATGATGGTCTTCCTTTATGTGGCGAAATCTGCTTCAAGTGCAAAACACAGACTGAACTTCCAGCAAGCATCTCTCATCCCATCCCATCATGATCACTGATAAAATACACTAAATTAGGGTTACTAGCCCCAGGTGGAGGTCGAGAGTTCTCCCAGAATTGCAGCTCATCTCCAGAGTACAGGGATCAGTTCCCCTGGAAGAAACGGCAGCTTCTGTGAGTGAACTCTATGGTATACCAGGAGAAATGGAAGTTCTGCAATGACATCACATCCCCACTGACCTCCCTCTCCTCCCCAAACTCAGCCCTCCTAAGAAACACCACCATCAAATCATACCAAATCCTTAGATGCTTATTACTCAGAGGTATGTCCAACTGTGCTTAATGGAGCTTGCTAGGCTAGCCCAATCTCATCAGATTCGGGAAGCTAAGCAAGGTCAGCCCTGGTTAGTACTTGGTTTAGAGACCTCCAAGCAATTCCAGGGTTTCTCCACAGAGGCAGGCAGTGGCAAATAACCTCTGTTCTTCTCTTGGCTTGAAGAGAAGAGGAGAGGAGATTGGATATATACCCCGCCCTTCGCTACTTGAAGGAGTCTCAGGGTGGCTTACAATCTCCTTGTTATGTCCTGAGACTTCAGTCAGGCGCCAGCCAGAGACAGCCAAACTTCAATCCTGAAAACAATGGCGACTAGGCTCCTGAACTTCAAGTAAGGAGCCAATAGAGACATTGGTGGGAAGTTTAAACCCGCCAATGAAACTACGGGGCATTTCCCCCTCCAGTGTATATAGTTGGCTGCCTGGCCGTTAATTGTTGTTCTTTGTGTAAAGTACAAATAAACGCATCTTCGCCTATGTCGTGGTCCAAGTCCTGATGTCTGGAACCCAGTACTTTACACTACTTTTCCTTCCCCTCCTCACAACAGACACTCTGTGAGGTAGGTGGGGCTGAGAGATCGCTCCCCTGAGGACTGCCCTTGAGAGAACAGCTCTGAAAGAACTTATGACTGACCCAACGTCACACCAGCAGCTGCATGTGGAGGAGTAGGGAATCAAACCCGATTCTCCCAGATTAGAGTCCATGCTTCTAACCACTACAACAAACTGGATCTCTGAAAACCCTACAGTGTAGCCATAAGTCTGCGGTCACTTGATGGCACTTTCTAGCTAGAGCCTACGGGGGAGGGGGGCAGACTCTTTTTAACTCATGAACCATGCCCCCCACCTCCAAATCCATCCCAGATAGCACTACTGTTCTGGTAAGGCACAGAGGAGAAGGAAAACGTGGCAGTCCATATGCTAGCAAGGCCGGATATTCAATTTTGGATGTATGACGAGCTCAAGAGATCTTGCCTTTTGAGAAGACGTCTCGGAGATGCCTTTTTAAAAATGTTGTCAGCGTACGAAGACATGCACGGACTTGTGGAGGTTTTTAAGTCCTTGCCTTCAATCTCTAGGAGTTAAATATTTTCAGAAATACTCAAAGACACTAAATATAGTACTTACAAATTATTTACGTCATCAGTAATAACAAACTCACAAAACAATCTCAATACGAATCTGGAAATCCATAAAAATAAATAGTGCAAATAGGGAAAGATCCAAGTTCATGCGTCACAGAACCAAGGATTCAAATGTAAATTGCTAATTCAAAAGTCCATTCATATAAATAATTAGTATAGACCAGGGGTGGCCAAACTGTGGCTTGGGAGCCATATGTGGCTCTTTCACGCATATTGTGCGGCTCCCGCTACAGTGGCCAGGGGAGCAAAGGGGAGGCATGCCTCCCCAATTGGTTTTCCCATCCCCAGCCAGTGCAGAGAAAGAAAGCAACTTGAACTCTAAATGCATTCTCAACCCCACCCCAACCCGCCAGCTGGCTTGGAGAAGGCATTTGTCTCTTTAAATCCCTTCTCCAAGCCAAGCTAGCCAGCGTGGGGGCGGGGGGGCTTGGAGGATGTATTTAACGTTAAAGTTGCTTTCTTTCCACTTCTCCCTCCCTCATCTATTTGCTTTCTTTCCAGTTTCTTTCTTTGTCTCTTTCTCCCCTCCCTCCCCATCTAAAGTTATCAATTTAACATTAATAAAAGCAAATTTGCATATTTTTCTTTTTTAAAAATTTATTTTTAATTTCGTTATATAAATTAGAAGAGAGCTTAATAGCAATATAATAAAGCATTTTGAGAAGTCAGTTCAATACGGTTAACCTAAAAAGCATATCCAGTGAAATACCAGTAATACAGTTGTTCGATAGGTAATAATACAAATGCTACAAGTAAAAGCAGTTTTCATGCTAAATGAGTGATGAATCAAGTAATCAGATAGAGCAGATCTCAATGACCATATGTTAGATTACAACTAGACATTGCAAGAGAAAGTAAAGATTAAAGATAGATCAGTTTAAGATATGCAGGGTTGTGAGGTTTGAAATTTGCATATTTTCCAATAAAAACGTGTGTAATATTTGTTCATGTCTTGTGGCTTTCAAACATCTGCCATTTATCCTATGTGGCCCTTATATTAAGCAAGTTTGGCCACTCCTGATATAGATCAATCATTCACTAGCACTTTATATATTGGACTGTTTTTAGAAGGTTTTATGACTGTTTTTCATTGTCTATAACTGTTGATACTGTTATCTATGTGTTCTGTATTTGTGTAAGCCACCTTGAGCCTGCTTCAGTCGGGAGGGCAGGATATAAATCGAATGAATAAATCTCTCCTTATATATAATTCTGTTTTGGGGTGACTCTTTCCTGAACATTCCACATGCTCCTAAATCAATTGGGTCCCTGATCTGTCAGGAGGTATGCCAATCGCCTAGCTGAATTGCCTCAGTGCATTGCCTCAGTGCATTGCCTCACTCCCGCCCACAGAGCCGCTGGCCAGCGTCTCAGGCTCAGTCTGGAAGGAGCCAGCGAACAGGATGGATCCTCTCAGTTCCCAGCCACAAACAGCTTCCATAGCAATGGAAAGCCAGCAGCATTAGCCAATTAAGCCTGGCACTTTTAGTGAGGGAAAGCAGCCAGGGAGGGAGGGAGATGGCCATTTGGCCACGGAGACCCTTCAATGTCACAGGGGGACAAGTCTGAAAGTCGAGCCTGCCGGAGATGAGGCAGACCAATGCAGGAGGGTTAACTTTCACCCACAACCCTTCCCCGGGCACAGAGAGTTCCACGCAGGTGCCTCTGGCAAGGGCTGTCCTCTGATGCTCCAGCAGGTGGAGGTTTCAGAGGCCGAGGCCCATGGCGGCCGTGCCAGGGTGCAGTCATTGTCGGCCGTGCCAGGGTGCAGGGAGCCGGCCGGGCGGTGAGCCCACAGAAGTGGTGCCCAGCCTCTCGCCCTCAGTGTGCTGCGAGGCAATGGACAGGCCCAATGATCCGGTGGCCGCAGGGTAAGGAGCCCAAGGCTGACCATGCCACCACCGCACAGGGCGTCATTGCCTGTGGACGGCTGCAGGTGGCGGGGTGGGCTGCGTACAGACAAGGACCAGCACCATAGACAAGAACACAGTCAAGGAGGAGGGCGAGGCTGAGATCTTGCTAGCGCTCATTGTATTCCTTTTACAATGGGCTTTGCTACTAGTAAATAAATACATTCAGTACACCAATAATACTTCAGGTGAGTAGAGCCCTCTGTTCCTGAAGACTCATGTAGCAGCTCTGCAGGTATTATATTTAGTGTCTTTGAGTGGTTTTGGAGGTTTGGAGGTTTAATTACACTAGGGTTGCCAGGTCTGGGCTGGAAAATACCTGGAGACTTTGGGGGTGGGTCCGGGAGAGGGTGGGGTTTGGGGAGGGGAGGGGCCCATAGAGTCCCCCCTTCAAAGCAGCCGTTTTCTCCAGGGGAGCTGATCTCTGTCCCCTGGGGATCAGTTGTACAAGCCAGATATCTTCAGGTCCCACCTGGAGGCTGGCAACCCTAAATTATATGGAAGATTTTTAATTTTTTTTGTATTATCCTCCAGGTGGAACCTGGCATTCTACTGGTCTCCCATGGAGGAAATGGCTGATTTGGAGGGTGGACACTCTGCTGAACTCCATTCCATTCCTAAACCCCGCCCTCCCCAGGCTCCACCCCCAAATCTCCAGGAATTTCCCATCCCAGAGCTGGCAATCCTATATGGAATTAGCACCCCTGATTCAGATGGTTGTGAGAATGGGGGAGGGGTTTTAAAAACCCCAATATGGTTCAGTGGATCAACCCCCCCCAGCTGTTATTAACTTGGGCTGTGGTCACACACAGTAAGTAATCCACTTTCAATCCCCTTGCAGTGCACTTTCCAACTAGATTTTACTGTGATCTGGCAAAATCCAGTTTTAAAGTGCATTGCAAATGGATTGAAAGTGGATTAATTACTGTGTGTGGCTGCAACCTTTGGGTGCTTTCACACATCCTAAATAATGCTGTTTCAATCCACTTCAGCAACTGTTTGCAAGTGGATTTTGCCATTCCATGCATTAAAATCCAGGTCCATTCTGCATCTGGCATTCGCTCCACATCTTCTCAGCACTCAACCTGGTTCCCCCTTGCCTCGGAATATCTGTTTTCATTCAATCCGGTATGCAGATTTTCCTGTGTCAGTACTTGCCTCAGTGGTCATTACGTGCCTGAGCCAAGTAATTCATGGTGAAGTGATAAATACAGAGGGGGAAATAGGAGCAGGGGAACTGATGGAGATCAATGAAGCCGTGTCAAGTTGTCTGCTTATTTCTTCCTTCAAATCGTAAGCAGAGGAAGGAAAAGGTGCCGCTCAAAAGCACATTCAGATACCCCAAGGCAACGCCATGCTGACTGTGAAGTCACCCCTGAACGGCCATAAATCTATGCAGAAGGTACCATAAAACCTGATAAACAAGGGAAATGAAAGCGGCATGCAGTGTAGAGGGAGATTAACCTCACAACGTGGCTGTGGGGAAACTGCGAGGAAACAGAGGGGTGCAGAATCAGCCCCAGATGCAAAGTGGGTTGAAAGTGGATTGAAAGTGCATTATTTAGTATGTGTGAAAACACCTCTTGTAAGGGGAGGAAATAGAGAGTCTCTTGCTCTTTGCCTGCCTCCTTTCTTCCTTTGCAGTGGCAAAACTTCCTGGTATAGGTCTATTCAGAGTGGGACAAACGGCAGGTAAGGAAAGGGTAAAACTCCCTCTTGCTGCTCCCATTCTCAGAATCCACCTGCAGCTGCTCGGCACTATTGGGGAGAGGGAGAGGGTGGGCAGCCAAGAAGGGGGTGGGGCTAGGGCTGCCAAGTCCCCCAGGGGGTGGGGTTTTCCCTCCCAAAGGGCCCCCAACCTGCCAGTCCGGCTCTGACTGGCGGGGGGAACCCCTACCCACAAAGTGCCCAGATCTAGAGTTTTCAGGCTGATTGCTAGAGCAGTGTTTTTCAACCTTTTTGTGCAAAGGCACACTTTTTTCATGAAAAAAATCACGAGGCACACCACCATTAGAAAATGTTAAAAAAATTTAACTCTGTGCCTATATTGACTATATATAAAGTAATTCTCTTGAATAGGAATCAAATAAACACAAAGAAATTATTTTATAATTACTTTATTATGAAATAATAATACTTTATTTTATAATTGTTCATATGTTACGGATGAAATTGGTTTCCCACGGCACACCAGACAATATCTCACGGCACACTAGTGTGCCACGGCACAGTGGTTGAAAAACACTGTGCTAGAGCATCACCCGGAAACGTGCCCAGCGCGATGATGTCAGTTCCAGGCGACATCATCACCCCGGGCACATCGGCCCGATCTGGGAACTTTGGGGTTGGGAGTTTCCCTCCACCGGCCGGATCCGGCCGAATGTCCCAGGCAGGGACTGACTCTCCCCCGCTTTCCCAGGTAAGGCACTTGGCCACCCTAGGCGGGGCAGTCAACAAACACAAGAACCACAAGCAGTCCACCTTTCATTTTATCACCTTCGCTTCTGAACATTAATGGGCTAATAAAAAGTCCAGGAGAGCCGTTGTTCCCTTTTATGTATTCTCGTATCAAAGGTGGCACTTTTATTCAATATAAAAATCCGAAAGAAGGAAATATTCCTTTTCTTGTCATTTGGGGGATTCCCCCGACCTTGATTGTAAAACAGCCCTCTCCCTGAACCCGCATTTGTGCTCCTTTTGTCTCTAGCCAGTATTTTTCCACAGCTGGGTGTCTAGGTATATATAGGAGACCAGACTCTAACTCTCTCTACCTTCATCCAGTCCATCAAGAACCCGACGTCCCCAGAGGAAAAACAGGTAAGAGAGGAATACTTAGATAGGAATATGCGTCAGTCTTCTCTCTTGCATTTGTGACTCGATGGTGGGACCGCTGGTAGGGGGCCGGTGCTCTAAACGTCTGACTTTTTGCTATATTTACACTGCAACCCTGAAGGAGGGAAGGTGGCATGGTATCATGGAGTCCTGTGAGCAAGAATTCTGCTTTGTGAGCTACTGGCATTCGAGTTGTGAGCGAGCGGTTTGGCTGATGCACAAATTAGCTTGCTCTGGAGCCATTCTTCCAGAGCTCGGACAAAAATGTGTGTGCCGGAGGCTAAAGAACGGTGAGCTAGCTCACACTAACTCAGCTTAGAGGGAGCACTGCCTAGGATAAGCTGGGAGCCATTAGGAGTAGTGATGGCCACTGGCTTGTCAGTTCAAAAGGGGGATCCATACATTTTTTTAAAGGCTAAGTCTAGCCTTGGCTATTAGCTTCGACAGCTGAATTTGACCTCTGGGCTCCGATTCCGCTATCAAAGCTAGTAGCCAAAATCTCCAGGTGTTTCCCCACCCGGAGCTGGCAACCCTACTATGGCATCGGACTGGTCCAGGCCCATAGGCAGGATTTTGTAATTCAGGGGGCCTTTTAGTAAGTCAGGGGGGCATTGATGTCACAAAAATTCTACTTTGCGAGCTACTGGCATTAAAGTTGGGAGCGAGCGGTTTGGCTGATGCATAAATTAGTTTTATAAATTAGGTTTATAAGATTATGCATGGGATAGAGCAGGTTGAGAAAGAAGTACTTTTCTCCCTTCCTCACAATACAAGAACTCGTGGGCACTCAATGAAATTGCTGAGCAGTTGGGTTACAACGGATAAAAGGAAGTACTTCTTCACCCAAAGAGTGATTAACACATGGAATTCACTGCCACAGGAGGTGGTGGCAGCTACAAGCATGTTTCAAGAGGGAATTAGATAAACATATGGAGCAGAAGTCCATCAGTGGCTATTAGCCACAAAGTATAGATGGGAACTCTCAGTCTGGGGCAGGTGATGCCCTCTCTTCTTGGTGCTGGGGGGGGCAGCAGTGGGAGGGCTTCTAGTGTCCTGGCTCCACTGCTGGACCTCCTGATGGCATCTGGTATATTTTGGCCACTGTGTGACAGAATGTTGGACTAGATGGGCCATTGGCCTGATTCGAAATCGGCTTCTCTTGTGTTCTTAGTTTGCTCTGGAGTCATCCTTCCAGAGCTAAGACAAAAATGTGTGAACCAGAGGCTAAAAAACGGTGAGCTAGCTCACACGAACTCAGCTTAGGGGGAACACTGGGTATCGCCCAATCGCATCAGAGCTTGGAAGCTACGCAGGGTTGGTACCTGGAAGGGAGGCCACAGAGGGAAGCAATGGCAAACCACCTCTGCTTCTTGCTTGCCTTGAAAGCCCCTTGCTGGAGTCGCCATAAGTAGGCTGCAACTAGATGGCACTCTACACACACGCACAGCAATCCTGGGTTCATTTCTCCACTCTAAACTCTCCAACCTTTGTTCTAACAAGCACATGATGCATGCCTGCATGCACACCCACACATGCTTGCCTGATCCCGGTGTTTTTCAAACATTCTTCTTACAGGGAATGTTTTTCTACAGTGGCCTGGCCTCTCAGGACCCTCCTTGGGGTCTGCCAGGCAGCCCATGTGAATCCTGGGGCATGCCCCTGTGTGTGGCTTGCCAATGTGCTGCATCATCTCGGACCTCCGTGGCGCACTTTTCGGTAGAAAACTGTCAATGCAAACGCTCCTCTCGTATTCCGCCACAGCTTTTCAGACTTAGGCCCAAACTGCGTCTAGCATTTGCTCCGCTGTTTTACCAAACCCACAATGGAGCAGGAAAAGATGCAGCTCAAAACCACTTTCAAATACCTCGGGCCAATGCCATAATGACAGCAGAGTCACCCCTGGACGGCCATAAAATGCCATAAATCTATATAAATGGCCACCATAGAACTGAGAGTTCAAGCAAAGTGAAAGCAGCGTGCCAACTGGGCACTGCCATGAAACCCGACAATCAATCCAAGTGAAAGTGGCATGCAATGTGGAGGCGAATTTCTGCTCCAGTATGGGTTTGGTAAGACAGTGGAGCAAATGTTAGAC
Organism: Gekko gecko; assembly: GCA_029375565.1. Taxonomy (NCBI): domain Eukaryota; kingdom Metazoa; phylum Chordata; class Lepidosauria; order Squamata; family Gekkonidae; genus Gekko; species Gekko gecko. The sequence continues at coordinate 223,634,880 of JAPDNY010000005.1, forward strand.
TGCGATCACACACTGTAAATAATCCCCTTTCAATCCACTTTCAATGTGCGTTCCAACTGGATTTTACTGTGCGAACTGGCAAAATCCAACCCGAAAGTGCACTGAAAGTGGATTGAAAGTGGATTATTTACTGTGCGTGATCACAGCCTTAGAGGAGTGGGACTCCAGGGGTACCAGAAGAACAGGCTTTGGGGAACTCGTTGCCACCTGATTCCCCAGAGCTTTCCTCCTGCAGCTGTAGATCTGAGTCTTGTTGCATCCACGTGCAGTGAAGATTCTCTCCCGGGCTAATCTCTTATCATTCCATACCTGCAGCTGCCAGAACCAGGATCCCTTCCCTCCCAGGATGATGAACCTGCTCGCTCTCTCCCTTGTTGCTGTCCTGGTCGCCACAGGTGAGTCTTCCTCGATGACTCGGGGAGAGCAACAGGGGCCTCAACCCCTGGGCCTAACCTACTGCACAGAGATGTTGTGAGGGTCATACACACAGACATGAAGTTCCGTCAAGGTCAATCTTGTCTAACCAGGCTGGCAGCAGCTCTCCAGGGTCTCAGGGAGAGGTCTGTCACATCCCCTAATGTCAGAATCTTTAACAGGAGTTGCCAGGGAGGCTTGAACCTGGGATCTTCTGGGTGCTGAGCAGAGGCTCTTCCACTGAGCCCAGAGAGCCTCAGCCCAGAGACCCAGTTTGGTGTGGTGGTTAGGAGCATGAATTCTAATCTGGTAGAACCGGATTTGATTCCCCACTCCTCCACACGCAGCTCCTGGTGTGACCTCAGGTCATTCCTAAATTCTTTCAGAACTGTTCTCTCACGTGCAGTTCTCGAAAGAGCTCTCTCAGCCCCACCTCCCTCACAGGGTGTCTGTTGTGGGGAGGGGAAGGGATAGGAGATTGTAAGCTGCTCTGAGACTCCTTCAGGTAGCGAAGGGCAGGGTATAGAAGAAGAAGAGAAGGGATTGAATCCGATCTCCTCCTCCTCCTCATCTTCCTCTTCTTCTATAGTATTGCACTTATGCATCTGTGTTTTATTGTGCTTTAACCTGTTGCATGCTCCCTTGAGCCTGCCTGTGCAGGAAAAGTGGGATATAAATCGAAAATAATAAATAAATAAATACATTCTTCTTCTTCTTCTTCTTCTTCGTCTTCCTCTTCTTCTTCTTCCTCTTCTTCTTCTTCTTCTTCTTCTTCTTCTTCTTCTTCTTCTTCTTCTCCTCCTCCTCCTCCTCCTCCTCCTCCTCCTCCTCCTCCTCCTCCTCCTCCTCCTCACTGCTTTGGCTGGGAATCAAACCTGGGCCAACTGCTTGAAAGACAGTTGTGCTAATCACTAGAACCGCCATTGCAGAGTGACCAGAAGTATGGGGCAGAGCGACCAGAATTATGTCTACGTTGCAGTGACCAGAAGTATGTCTACATTGCCCCCAGACACTCATCGTAGCGTTGGAAAGGGATCTCCAGGGCCATCTAGTCCAGCCCCCTGTGGAATGCAGGGAATTCACAAATACGTCCCCCCAACACCCCCAGTGACCTCTGCTCCATGCTCGGTAGATGGCCAACCCCCCCCCCCCCGCAAAAAAACTTTCAAGGGTAAGATGTAAAAGTACGAAATGCAATAACTAATGAAACATACCCGTTCCCGTTCTTTTCCTTTTAGCACATTCCCTGACTTGCAAATGTACCGGAGGGTCCGGCTGCTCCCTCCTAGGGACCTGTTCAGCTCCAGACTCCGGCGTCTGCATGATGATGGCTCAAAAGAACAACCTGGGTAGGTGGATGTGTCTTGAATGACAGGGCCCCGGTGTCGTGTAGCGGTTAGAGCGCCAAATCTGGGATCTGCAAGAAGACCGCAGTTTGAATGCTGTCTCTGCCATGGAAATCTACTTAGGCCAGAGACCTACTTTCTGCCTCACCCACCTCGCAGTTGCCAGTTCTAACTTGTGAAATCTCTGGAGATTGGGGGGTGGGGCGTGGGGAAGGTGGATTTTGCGGAGGGACCTTGGCAAGGAAGTGATGCACCCCAAAGCTGGCATCTCCTACTTTGGAACTGAACTCTGAAGTACGGAGATTAGTTTGTAATTCCAGGAGAATGAAACCCCTCACCCCCCAGCTGGAGGTTGCTAACCTGTTTAGAATGCTATTCCAAAACCAAAACATTGAATGAGGAGTCCTGGCAGGTCAACATCATAGCCTCATAGAGTCGGAAGGGACCTCCAGGGTCATCTCGTTCAACCACCCGGCACAGTGCAGGAAATTCACAAATACCTCTCCCTGCACGCACACCGTCCCGACTGATGCTCCTTCTAAGCTGTGGAGTCTTGTGAGCAAAAATTCTACTTTGTGAGCGACTGGCATTAAAGTTGTGACGGAGCGATTTGGCCACTGCATTCATTAAGTTTGCTCGGGAGCCCTCCTTCCTGAGCGAAGACAAAAATGTGTGAGCCAGAAGCTAAAAAAAACCGTGAGCTAGCTCACACTGACTCAGCTTTGAGGGGACACTGCCCGTGACCCCTGTCCCATGCCCAGAAGATGGCACAAAAAATCTCCAGGATGCCCGGCCAAACTGGCCTGGAGAAGAACTGCTTTCTGACCCCAAAGTGGTGATCAGCGTTTCCCTGGGTGTGTAAAAAAGGGCCACAAGAAAGAAGCACTGAATTTCATGGAATCAGCATTGCTGTCAGATGGGCCATCTAGCCTCTGTTTGTAAACCTCCAAAGGAGGAGAGCCCACCACCTCCCTAGGAAGCCCGTTCCACCGAGGAACCGCTCTGTCAGGAAGTTCTTCCTAACGTTTAGCTGAAAACTCTTTTGATTTAGTTTAGTTTATTATTATCACGGTCTTAAGGCCAACATACAGAATAAGCATAATATGTGAGGGAGAGAGAAAAAAACAGTCATAACATACAAAAATAGAAATCTGAATTTAAGAACTTTCAAAATGCGATTCCCGCAGTCTTAAGAATCAATGCACAAAACTTAGCGACTGAATGTGTAATCTCTACATTCTTATCTGATAGGAGCCAGTGAAGCCTTGCTTTGTATTAATGTGCCCAGGTGCCCTATCGAATAATGGGGTAATAATTTTAAGATGAGCCTCTCTGTAGAATGGGCAACTGAAGAACATATATGCTCTACCGATTCAACCTCGCTCAAAAGGCATGGGCGTAGCCTTTCAGAGTAGGGGTTTTTATTGTACCTGCCTTGAGTAACCGCAGATGGAAGGGCAGAATATCTAGCTAGGGCAAATGGCCTGCTAGAGTTCTTTCCCTCCACTGAAGTCAAATATATTGCCGGCTCAATGGTGCTTTTGATATTTAACAACACCCCCAGTTTGGAAACCTTAGAGAGGTCAGAATGTCGCTCGATATCCTCAACTCTTTGTTTAATTAGCCCTTTGGCTTGTTCAAATCCATAGGATAAGAGTAGCTGAGGTGAGAAGCCGATTCTATGAATGTGATAGTGAACTGCCTCGATCCAACTGGATTGGAAATCATCCTGGAATATCAGGGCTCTTTTGATTTGAGAGCCAGTTTGGTGTAGTGGTTAAGTGCGCGGACTCTAATCTGGGAGAACCGGGTTTGATTCCCCACTCCTCCACTTGCACCTGGCTGGATGACCTTGGGCAAGCCATAGTTCTGATAAGAGCTGTTCTTGAAAAAAGAGCAGTTTCTGTCAAGAGCTCTCTCAGCCCCACCTCCCTCACAGGGTGTCTGTTGTGGGGGGGAAGGGAAAGGAGTTTGTAAGCCGCTCTGAGACTCCCAAGTGAAGGGCGGGGTATAAATCCAATCTCTTCTTCTTGTTGTTCTTCTTAATTTCAACCCATTGGTTCTGGTCCAGCCTTCTGGGGCAACAGAAAACAACTCCGCACCATTCTCTATATGACAGCCCTTCAGGTACTTAGAGATGGTTATCATATCTTCACCTCTCCAGGCAAACCATATCCAGCTTTTTCAACCTTTCCCCACAGGGTTTGTGAGGATATAATGGTAGAGAGGAGAATGGGTCGCCTTTGGGAAGAAAGGCAGGACAGAAATGAAGTAAATAAATAAATAAATTGCTCTAACGCCCCTTCCAAATGGGGGCTGACACTCTGTTGATGGATTGGTCATGATTCGTTGACCAAAGAAGTTGAGACAGCAAGCTGCCAATGTTCAGAGATCACACATTCCAGTCACAATAAAAGCTACCCAGAAAGTTCTTTCAAGGCAATCGAAAATTTGCCTCTGGAATAAGCCACGCACATGTCAAGCCTGTTACAATGAGATAAAGTCGGGACATTTTAAAGACTGAAAAAGAAACTTAACATTGAGGACGAATCTTAGTAGAGTGCATATAAACCAACTGCCACAGAACAGAAAATAACTTACGGGTTACAACTGGCTAAATCATTTCAAAACAAGAAGCACAAGAAGCAGGTTACAACCTCACCGGAATTAATATTCATGTTTTAAAACAAAGCATTTCTTCAAGATAACACATGCTGGCATTTTTTTAAAAAAAGTCTGCTAAAATCAAACCCATCTCGACCAAAAAAATATCCGTTGGTGATGGCAGTGCATTTTTTTTTACAAATGCATATAGAGTTCGAAAACATCAGAGTTCAAAAACATCAACACCCAACTGTCTGGAAAGATAAACAGAGAATTAAATCTCATCACAGACAAACCAGTTTGACATTAACAAATACTCCAGGCAGGACAGAACTAAGGTCCAACCGCTCGCTTAAACAGCTGTATGCAAGACACCGTAGCAAAAAACGAATGCTGCCTTTTTCAAAACTACAAGTGGCCCAGATCCAGCAACAGGTTCATAAAAAGCTTGCAGAATCTTACCTAAACATGTGAATATAAAAAAATACCAAGAAATTAATTGTTTGAATTCTAACAAAAGGTTCATAAAAAGCTTGCAAAATCTTACCTAAACATGTGAATATAAAAAAATACCAAGAAATTAATTGTTTGACTTCTAACAAAAGTCTTTGAGGACTAGAGCAATGGGAGATCTAACCAAGTGAGCTGTAGTCCACCAAAGCTAATGCTGGAATGCAAATTTATTAAACCTTTAAGGTGCTGCAATATCCTTGTAATGCACATTCAAGAATTTAGTGTATTATTTGTTTTGGTGTAGTGGCTAAGTGTGCGGACTCTAATCTGGGAGAACCGGGTTTGATTCCCCACTCCTCCACTCGCAGCTGCTGGATGACCTTGGGCAAGCCATAGTTCTGTCAGAGCTGTTCTTGTAAAAGAGCCGTTTCTGTCAGAGCTCTCTCAGCCCCGCCTACCTCACAGGATGTCTGTTGTGAGGAGGGGAAAGGGAAAGGAGTTTGTAAGCCACTCTGAGACTCCTTTGGGTAGTGAAAGGCGGGGTATACATCCAATCTCTTCTTCTTTTTATCTCTCCCTCCCCTTCCCGGCAAACCGTGAGGGGAAGGAGTAGCGTTGCTGGCCTCCAGGAGGGTTTTAAGCGAAGAGAGATCACGGGATGAGGTGAAACAATCAAACTACATCCAGCCATGATATGATTAGTGCATATAGTGTAAACAGTCCTATAAATATTTCATTAAGTAGCATTAACATCCTTTTTATAATTATACGGAAAGGAGGAAGTGCCTGTGCCCAGCGTCTTGGAAGACATTGTTAAGACCTGTTCCATAATCAATTCATGTCCCTCTTTCACTTGTGCCCTGCCTTCCCCGCCGCTCAGACCAATCCTCCTCTCAGCATGAGTGGCTTTACTGAACCTAGAGATAACCGATGAATTGGCTACAGAACTGAGACTATGCGGGATCTGCCTTGAGAGAGCAACGAAACAGAAGTCACAGCTGTTCCGTTAGCGGAGCCGGTTAGTTAGTTCTGTCATGGACCAGTTCAGGTTCAGGTTAGTTCAGCTTCTGTTATGGGCCAGCTAGCTGCCTCCTCCTCCTCCTCTGAGGATGAGGGCATGGAAGAATCAGACCCTGCACTGGTGGAATGCCCACCAGAGAGAGTTGCCAGGTCCCCCAGGGGGTGTGAGGGCATAGCAGGTGTGTGAGGGTTTGCCCACTCAAAGGGCCCCCAACCCACTGGCCTAGATCTGGCTGGTGGGGGAAATCCCACCCCCAAAGTGCCCAGATATGACTGATATGCCCGGCATGACGACATCACCTGGAGGCGATGCCATTGCGCTGGGCAGGTCACCTGGGGGACGCTCTAGCATTCGGCTTGAAAACTCTATGGTATCATAGAGTTTTCAAGCTGAATGCTAGAGCATCCACTGGTGGTGTGCCTAGCGTGATGATGTCACTTCTAGGTTACGTCATCATGGCGCGCACACGTCCACTGTGTCCCAGACTGGGATCAACCCCCCCCGAAAAAGGTAAGGGACCTGGTAACCCTACTGCCAGAGCAGCTGGGTCTAGAAGCGGATCCAGCGAAAGAAGTGTCAGAAATGAGAATGATTCCTAACCAGGCTGCTCATTCTGGCAGGAGAAGGAAGGAATGGGACCGAGACCAGAGCATCAGTCACTGCTGGCTTCTCCTGAACCAGCGGAGCGCAGAAGATGGCAAGAGCGCTTGACGGCTCCAGGGAGACAAAGAAGCGCCTGTTTAATTGCACAACAGCGATCAGTGCTCATTCCTGGGGCAGACCCTGGTAGGGTTGGCAGGTCCCTCTGAGTCCCCAGCCAGGACTTTGGGGGGACATTCGGGGGGGACACACATAGCCCCAACATGATGATGTCACACAGCAATGACATCATGACGTTGGGGACTGGTGCCTGCACACCAAGTCGCGATTTCACAGATTGCAGGTGCATGTGGCCTCCCCACTTCTTCCTTAAAGCATTTATGGGAATCCTTTAAATGCTTTGGGGAAGAAGCAGGGGATGGTGCGTGCCCCTCTCCCCCCTCCTGCAAGATTTAAAGGGCCCTCCGAGCAGCTGAAGGGGCCTTTAAATCTTGCAGGAGAGGAGGGATGGGGGTGGCTGTTGGCAGCCAGGCTTGGGAACGGGCCTTCCCAGCTGGCCAGTGGTGTATCGGAGCTCCCAAAACTGGGGGAACCCCTGCCGGGACCTGGAGTACGGCAACCCTAGATCCTGGGTAGAGTAAAAGTGCCAGTCTTTGCCCTGAACCCGACACTTGCATCGATTGATTGTGATTATATTTGTGCATCCCAGAGACCCAGGTGGAGTAAAAATGTGACAGGGTCTATACTTGGGCCCCCAGAATACCTTGAACCATCCTGTGGGGGCTAAAGGATGCCCTCTGGGCGTACCTGATGGTTAAAACCATCTTTCGAAACTCATTGCCACAAACGAAGAGTTGGGTTCACGTTTTGCCGATTTGCATTTTGACGTTATTATCACGGAGATCAGATTTTTAAAATAATTCACAAGCTGCCTTGAGAACCCTAGGAAAGATTAGGCATGGGAGAAATGCGTCAGTTTCATGGACGGGTGTTTTGGATTTGCTCTTTTAACCCCTTCACGGCTTTGCTGGATTTTTGAAACAGGACTGCCCAATGCGTTGGGGGTGTATAGAACATGCGAGCAGAACTCTCAGGCTTGTAATGAGAACGTCATGACCGTCACCTTGGGAAAAGGACTGTATTGGACGAGCAGCACGGAATGCTGCACCACCGATAATTGCAACGCTGCTTCCATCAGCGGTATGTGGGGGGTCTGAACTAGACTATGGGGCGGGGAGGATCCAAGCGCCTGATCTAGACTGCTGGGTTGATCTGCCCTCTTCATCAGAGGCTGATCAGAAAGAAACAAGGGCAGAACAATGACTTGGGCAGAGGCATAGCGGGCAGCCTCCTCTGCGGTTGGGCACCCTGGGCTGTTTAAGTAATTTAGTTCCTGCAACACACACCAGACTTAAAGAATGATGGTGTTCCTGGGGATTTCTCTCCTTAGTGCCGCCTGTGAGCCTCACCTCCAATGGGAAGGAGTGCCTCGCATGCTTTGCCTTGGGTACTGACTGTGAAGCGGGTAAGAAGGAGACGTGCACAGGAACCCAGGATCAGTGCATCACCGCCTCTGGGACTGCGAATGCAGGTAAGGGTAACTTGTCTGCCACACTGACTCTCAGAGAGAGACCAGTTTCCCTGACCTGGATAGTCCGGGCAAACCCGGTCTCATCAGAACTCAGAAGTTAAGTAGAGTCGACTCTGTCAAGGATTTGGATGGGAGACCTCCTGGGAATACCAGCAATTGGGAGGTGGGGGCAGGCTTTATTCAGCTACCTCTCTGAATATTGTTCAGGCCTGCAGTAGGGGTCAGTCACCAGAAGTTTTTATTTATTTATTTATTTATTTATTATCGTATTTCTACCCTGACCTCCCTGCGAACGGGCTCAGGGCAGCTTACAAAGGGCACCATGTGCCTACATATAAAAACAATAGGAACAGACAGTCGATTTAACAAAATAAAGTGCTCGCTAGTTTCAATCTCTCTATATAACAAGATGGTATATCAAAAATGTTATAAAGCAACGATATTCCTTCACTAAGGAGGATACGTCCCATAGATGTTAATCGTCCCCATCCAGCAGGTGTTCATAGGGCCGTCCTCTTACCCCGTTGGTACCAATATCATTGGTGGTGGTGGTAGTGGCGGCTCCTACTCAAAGGCCTGGCGGAAGAGCTCCGTCTTCCAGGCCCTGCGGAACTGTGAAAGGTCCCGCAGGATCCTGATCTCCTCCAGGAACTCATTCTACCAGGTGGGAGCCGCTACTGAAAAGGACCCGGCTCTAGTTGCAGCAAGCCTGGCCTCCTTAGGGTTGGGGGGTCACCAAACGGTGTTATGACCCTGACCGAAGTGCTCTTCGGAGCATATGTGGGGAAAGGCAGTCCTGTAGGTATGCCAGACCCTGGCCATATAGAGCTTTAAAGGTAGGCACCAGCCATGACTTCCAGGTGCACACACACTCATACACACATGCACATATGAAAAATGCATAAAAAACCCCCAACAACAACAAGAGAGAGAGAGTGGTTTGAAATTGCCCTGCCCATTCCTTGCCATCCAAGCCCTGAGCCCCAAATCCAAATCACTGGCTTTCTCCATCCCTTTCACAAGCTGGAAGGACTGAGGGACCAGTTTGTGACCTCCAGGGGTCATTTTGTAGAAAAAGAGGTGCAGGAGCTCATTAGCATAACTTATTTGCTTATGCCACACCCCCTGACATCACCGGAAGTGTGTCAGAAGGCAACACCTATCACTCAGGCTCCACTCCTAGGGACTGTCTTTCCACTCTGGGGGCTGTCATTCCAGTCCCAGAGTAGCCTATCTCGGCCCAGGAAGAACGCTACATGTGCTGCTTTGCACTCCTGCTGGGAGCTGGGGGCAGGGCTTGTCACCGCCTGTGCTTCTAACTGCCGGAGCTCTGCTCCTGCGCGCTCCTGTTCCAAATGACCCCTGGTGACCTCAGCTCTGGAGCCTGGCACATCCAGCCCTTCTTAGCTCCAGGAAGGTGTACGTGTCTGTGTGTTTTTGTATGCATGACGGGCCTGTGTGCTTGCTTACTGAGGGGCACTGGGTTGCCAACTCCAGCCTGGGAGATTCCTGGAGATTTGGGAGGTGGTGATGGGGGAGGACAGAGGCAGAGAAAGAGCCCAGTGGGGGGGATTTGATGCCACAAAATACCACCTCTAAAAGGGCCACTTCCTTCAGGGGAACTGATTTCTTCAGTTTGAAGATCAGTTAATTCCATGAGAACTCCGGCCCTAACCTGGAGCTTGGCGGCTGTAGGTTAGGATTCCCAGCTTTGGATTCTGAAATACCTGGAGATTTTGGGGGTGGAGCCTGAGGAGGGCGGAATATAACGCCATAGACTCCACCTCCCACAGTGGCCATTTTCTCCAGGTGAAGGAATCTCTGTTTCCTGGTGATGAGCTGTAAACTCAGGGGATTTTCAGCCACTCAGATTAAGAACATAAGAGAAGCCAGTGTTGGATCAGGCCAATGGCCCATCCAGTCCAACACTCTGTCTCACAGTGGCCAAAAATGCCATCAGGAGGTCCATCAGTGGGGCTGGGACACTGGAAACCCTCCCACTGTTGCCCACCCCCAAGCACCAAGAATACAGAGCATCACTTGCCCCAGACTGAGAGTCCCTATCTATACCATGTGGCTAATAGCCACTGATGGACCTCTGCTCTATATGTTTATCCAATTCCCTATTAAAGCCATCCATGCTTGTAGCTGCCACCAACTCCAGAGATTGCCAGCTCTGGGTTCGGAAATACATGGAGCTTTTAGGGGTCGAGCCTGGGGAGGGGCAGGTTTGAGGAGGGACCTCAGCAGAGTATAATACCATACAGTCCATCCCCCAAAGCAGCCGTTTTCTTCAGGGAACTGGTCTTGGTCATCTAGAGAACAAATGAAATAGTGGGGGTTCTCCAGGTCCCACCAGGAGGTTGACAACCACATACCTGGCCCTTGCCAATTGTAGGTCCTCCCAAACCTGGAGGCTGGCCCTGGTGTTTTGTCTCAGTGTGCAAACGGGAGTGAGATTTGAACCAGGGACCTCTTGGACGCTTTACTCCTTTCGTAGGCGCTCTTCAGCACCAGCTCCATGTTGACAATGCCCTCTGCTAACTGACTCTCTTTTCTACCTGCAAAAGGTGGCCTCTCCGTCACATTCGTGGCTAAGGGCTGCAGCACACCCACGGCCTGCCTCTTGCCTCCGGGGAAAGTCCTGAGCTCGACAGGGATCTCCTTAAACTTCGACAACATCAAATGCGACCCGGCGCCTAGTCGCAATGATGGACAGTAGGTCTGGCTGAAGGATGAGAACATGCAGAGTCTGTCCTCTGACAGATCATGGAGAATGGCCTAAATGTCTTCCCTTCCCTTCCCTTCCCTTCCCTTCCCTTCCCTTCCCTTCCTTCCCTTCCCTTCCCTTCCCTTCCCTTCCCTTCCCTTCCCTTCCTTCCCTTCCCTCCCTCCCTCCCCTCCCTCCCCTCCCCTCCCTCCCCTCCTTCTTTCCTTTGTATTGTGCAATTCTATGTCATCCATGTAGTGAATTCCTTGAATAAAGTGGCATGAAGATGAACAAGAGCTGATAAAGTCATTCCCCACCCCCCCCGGTGCTTCTCGGGGCCAAGTAGAGGTAGGGTTGTCAAATCTGGTTTGGGAAATTCCTGGGGGTTTGGGGGTGGAGCCTTGGGAAGGCAGAGTTCGGGGAGGGCATCAGGAGGTTATAATGCCGTACGGTCCACTCTCCAAAGCAGCCATTTTTTCTCCAGGGGAACAGATCTCTGTTGTCTGGAGATCAGTCACAATTCTGGGAATTGTCCAAGCCCCACCTGGAGGTTGGGAACCCTAAGCAGAGGCTGGGTGTGGTGGCACCCTGATGTTGATGGGGAAGCTGGCTGGTGGCGAGACCCTGAAATGCTGCAGCCAAAATGTATCTCTCCACAGAAGGCCAGGGGACTAATTCCAGTTAGCGAGGGTATGAACCAAGCCAGCCCGGAGTTTGGTCGAATCTGCATTTATCTTTCCCACCGGTGTCCCAGCCTTCTGACTCCAGCTTCAAAAAAGCTGTCTACATTTAGTGTCGTTTTCACACCTCAACAGTGCGAGCATACTTTTGCACGGCTACATATGTTTATCACCCTCCCGTGGCGGCTCCACTGTCATTGCGCCTCTGCACCGTTTTCAATGAATCTTCTCCAAACAACTCTCAAACAAGCATAGAGAAAGACGGCATCACAGCAGCACAAGACTGATTTAAAAATGCAAAGGCAGATTCGACCTTTATGAGTGTATTTAAAAATATCAATTTATCTCACTCTTTAACACATATTGGGCTTGTGAGGTGGTTAACAACAATGATAAAGTCATAAAGACACATATATACAAATGGACATAAAGACACAAATATACAAATGGACAAAATGTCAAGGTGATGTCAATGGCTGAGTTCAGACTGGCAGTTTGCTCCGGTAGCCAGTCGCGGCAAAAAAGCCCTGGAATAAACTGTTCCGGGTTTTCCCATTCACACAGCCCGGGCCGCTGCCGGAAAATATGGGGTGGAGCCGGGCGGGAGCGTTCAGACTGCCGTGCCGGGGGGCATGCTGTATTCAGCATTTCCCCATTAATCCCTGTCAGGTAAAGGGAGAGTTGCCAGCTCTGGGTTGGGAAACACCTGGAGATTTTGGGGGTGGACCATGGGGAGGGGAAGGGAGAGACCTCAACAGGGCACACTGCCATAGAGTCCACCCTCCAAAGCAGCCATCCCCCCGCCCAGGGAAACTGATCCCTATTGTCTGGAGGTCCATTATAATAGCAGGAGATCTCCAGGTGCCACCTGGAGGTTGGCAACCCTAGTTAAAGGGTTCATCCCCTAACTGCAGACAAATTCACATGTTGCTGTTAGATTGTAACCATTCGCCCCTGGGTGTTTACAATAGGGGCACATCCAAAAGAGGTGTGGATCCAGTTTGCCTTGCAGAGAATTAAAAACTGGGTGGGAGTCAGAGAACTCCACATAAAACATAATATAATGATCCATCCCGATTGCGGGCAGTAGATAAAACAAGTCAGCAAGAACTCAGCATTTAAGCACTCAGACAAGGAACAGAAAAGCAGAATGCAATCCAAAAGTCAGTTTCTTTGACTACGATAGTGAAGTGTGCTTCCAGTTTCAATTCAGATGATCGTGCGTCCCTGAGCTTAGCCGCAGTGCTCATGGGAGTGCAGCCCTGCCACAGCAGCAGAGATCCCATTGGTCTGGCCAGTGCCTGACAGGGATCCTTCCTAGGAACCCTAAATAAGCCATGTTGGGTCCAGTGATGAAGAACAGGTGAGATAAAGAAATCAGTGATATGTTTTTATATAAAATTCCTACATTCATGAACCTCTGTTTAAGCAAATTAAGACTTGGATATCATAAAAGACCAGCTTGCTGAAATTTGATACACTCCGGATTGTTATATTCCCCATTTTGGAAAGAACAGCCCAAAAGGGCTGCTTCCCCTTCTCAGCTCATCCTTTCTAATTGGCCAACGCCTCCCCCCCCCCCCCATTTTACCATCTTTGTTCTCCCAGCTGGGAAATGTAGTGGGCAATCTTTTTTTCTTCCATCCTTCCCTATCCTGGAGGAAAGCTCTGCCTGTTAAATTCCTGGTTGTTAATCAAGTATGAAACATGCAAGAATTTCATAAGGAAAAAATGAACCCCCCCCCCCAAATCAAAATGTTGATAACAGGTATTTTGGACAGAAACGATCAATCCCTGTGAACTGGATTCAAGAAGATCTTCATCAGGGGATATCTTTAAAAGGAAAACATACTTTATCGTAAGAAAAATCTTATCTTTAAAAAGAAAGCAAAGCAAAGTACATGCATTAAAAATAATAATTAGGACAGAAAATATTTACAGATAGATAAAGATAGAAGTGTCCCTTTGGAAAGTAACTAATTACAATCTGATCCAAGTGCACCCTCTTCATTAACCCTGGAAGGGGAGGTAATATGATTGAAATTCCCACTGACTTTTAGATACACATCAGTTAGGCTTTTCCACTTTTTTTATAATGCTACAATCCTTGCAGTTGCACTTTGCTTTCAGTTTCCGTTTCATCCTGGGGTCTTTGCAAGAAGGGAGAAGCTGTCAGGGGAGAGTGTTGTGTATTGAAAAGTGAATCAAGGCTACACATTGTCATGTAAAGCTTGAGTCTGAATGTGGCTCTTCAGATGTCGCGTTCCAATTGGTCGGTTTCTGCGAAACCATTTGTAAATACCCAATCACCGAGTGATATTGTTGCAAAGAGGGAAGGGTCCTGATTGGCCTTATCCCTGCAATGTTATTGGTCGTTAACATGTTGTGGGTGTGGCTTTGACAGCCCGGGAGAGTTTAAAAGAAGGAGCTGTGCTCCCCTTGTTTGTCGTGTGTTCCTGACTTAGTTTAATAAAGCTGAAATCACTTTGAAGCTGAATCCCATTGTTGAGTCTCATACCTAACAGAGAGGATGACTTGCCTGCAGGGGTGTGCCTTTGGAAAGGAGCTAATCACAAAAGGAGCCAAGCACGCTCCCTTTATCTCAGAAAGGTAACGAGCCTGAAGGAGATTTTGGCTGAATCTCCACCCGGTGGAGGCTGGAAAATTTCGGGGGGGAGGGGCCTAGCCCCCAAGGCCCCCCCCCAGTCTATGCTTATGGCTGCAGGGCCTGAGTTGCAGGGTCTTTCATGCCACCTGCTAACCAGTCCCTTGAATTGGAGATGCTGGCGATTGAGCCCGAGACTTTGTGCATGCAAAACAGACGCTAAACCACTGAGCCACACAGCCTCTTTGGACCCCTTTCCCTTGGTGTGAATCAAGCAATCTGCCTTGTTTAGACTGCTGTTTCAAAACCAAAACATTGAATGAGGAGTCCTGGCAGGTCGGAATCATAGAATCATAGAGCTGGAAGGGATCGCCAGGCAATTCCTTATAAAGGTCAGGTGGTGGCAGTGGTTACCCAAGAGAGAAAGAAAAGCCTCTCCAGGTGTTGGGGAAAACCTTGGAAGGCAGGGTGGAACAGGGCCTGCAGGCCAGAGTGGGTGCGTTCTGCAACAGGGAGTAGGAATGCTCCGTCTAGCTGCCTCGCACTGAGCAAGAGACTTGGGGTTGCACCGTTATTCTCTCTGCAGCCACTTTTGAAGGCCGAGCAAGAAACAGAAAGCACGAAAAAGACATTTTTCAAACTTAAATCCATGTTCTGGCCGAGGTGGACCTTTTATTCAATATGCAAATCTGTCAGAACCAATGACCTTTCCTCCATCAGTTGGGGAAACACCAAGCCTGCCCTGTTCTCTCTCCCCTTCTGGGTGAGTCCAAAGTCCGAGGAGGAAACAGGCAGACCTGCACAGTCAAATATTTACATCTCTAAAGGGGAAATGGTATGGGCAAGATCCTTCTGCAAGCGGAAGTCTGTAAGACCCTGCGATGGAAATAGACAACTGAGGGCTCGGGGTCCCCATCTTGCTTCTAAGAGCATCCAATATATCTCCCAGTAGAGACCCCTAATCACCAAGGAGGATCCTTCAGAGGAAGGCAATGGCAAACCACCTCTGCTTCTCACTGGCCTTGAAAGCCCCTTGTTCAGGTCACCAGAAGTCACTTTCTCAGCTTGGTGTAGTGGTTAATTGTGCGGACTCTAATCTGGGAGAACCGGGTTTGATTCCCCACTCCTCCACTTGCACCTGGCTGGATGACCTTGGGCAAGCCAGAGTTCTGTCAGAGCTTGTAAGGGAAAGGAGTTTGTAAGCCAGTCTGAGACTTCGAGTGAAGGGCAGGGTATAAACCCAATCTCCTCCTCCTCCTCCTCCTCCTCCACACCTCACACACATCCACAGACCCACTGAGGCAAGGGGCCTCCCTGTCTTGTGCTCCAGCTGCACAATGTTAGGCCTGTCTGAGGGCTCTTTACCTCCATCCTCCCCAGGGAGAACAGCAAGAAAGCCTTTAGCAGGATTGCTCTCTTATTCCCCCCCCCCCGGGGCTGAGTCCTCTTTGCCTGCCTCTTGGCTTCTGTGGAAGATCCAGCAACTGATGGGCATATGGTAAGAACCAGGGGTATTTTTGTAGAAAAAGCCCAGCAGGAACTCATTATCATAATAGGCCATACCCAACAACAAAGCTCATTAGCACATTAGGCCACACCCTTACGGCACAGCTCATTAACATATTAGGCCACACCCCCATGTTGCCAGAAGTGTGGTCATCCAGCCACACCCACCTTTTCTTTCTTATTCTGTTTACCTTGTTTGTTGTCAAAACCAAGGGCTGTTTTTGTAGCAGGAACTCCTTTGCATGTTAGGCCACACACCCCTAATGTAGCCAATCCTAATGAGTTCCTGTTTTTGGGTGTGGCCTGTTATGCTAATGAGTTCCTGCTGGGCATGGCCAACTTGAGAGCCAGCCGGAACTCCGTTCCTGCCCAAAAATAGCCCTGGTAAGAACCCTGCTGATGCTGTTGCCAAGTGGGCATGATACCTGGTGTGTCAACACCCAATAAAGACACAGCAGGGAGAGAGATTCCAAGAAGCACACCAAACTCCAATTACAACAAAAGGGACCTCAGGCATCACAAATGCCCCAGAAGTCCAAAGCTGTTGTCTCTATATCCGCTTCTTATACATTTCAGAGATGAAGTTTCAGACAGATATCTATGGCATCATTATTAAGAAAAAGAAACTTATCCAGGAAAATAAACTTATTGCAGGGAGCATGTGCAAATGTCTGGTAGGACATAGATTTTTGTTTCCTTGGAATATTACCGCCCAGCAGACGTACATTTAAACACATCGTTTCTCCTTGTAAGCGTTTTCTACTCCTTTTGGTCCTGTGGTCTGAGGCTGTCCAGTTCCAGTGCCTCGAAAGAGTCCTGCCAGGCATTCGCTCTGCCCGTGCCCCATTCGCTTGGGCTTTACCCAGCTCCCACATCATCTTTTCTCGCCAGATGCTGGCACTCTGGTGATGTCTTTTAGCTCAAGCTGCACGTTATGATATAAATGTTAGCTTCCTAGCAGAGAGCTGCTTTCTGTCTTCTAGAAAAAGTTGTATTAGACCAGGGGTGTCAAACTCTTTGTTCATGAGGGCCGGATCTGACATAAATGAGACCTTGTCGGGCCGGGCCACGTGCGTGTCATAAAATGTAATGCCAGGTAGCGGAGATATAAACTTTATAAAGGACACAAACACAAAGGGTGGGGTTTTTTAACTCAAAATAAAAACATGCTTAAAACATTAGCCCTCTTGCAATATTTTGTTTATTTAACAGTGTCTGATAGCTGACACCTCTTGCTCTGAATTATTGCATCAAAATATCTGTGCTGTTGCAATCTCGAGTATGCTGTTCAGGTGTGTATCTGTAAGCTGCAAACCTACGATGACGCAGCAGCAGCAGAACTGAAAGAAGAAGCAGAAGACAGCCAGTTCCACTGCGGGCCAGATAGAAGCCCTCTGGGGGCCTGAACCACCCCCGGGCCGCATGTTTGACAGCCCTGTATTAGACGGTTAGCCTCACTTACTTTAATATTTACCTGAACTATCAGCCTTCCCACCTTGCTCATCAAGGCCATTTGTGCTATTCTCACTGGAGAGGATGAGGTTAGGGAGCCCTTTGCCCATATCTGAGTTATTCCTAGTTTGACTTCTACCCCAATCCACTCTCTGGTTACCCTTAGGCATGATTTTAAATCACAGGCTCTGGACCACAGGGAAAATCCTGGCACCCCACCGGGAGAAATGGCTCAGTCACTAAAGAAGGAATTCTTCTCTGGGCCAATTTGGCTGGGGAACCTGAAGGGGGTTTTGTCATCTTCTGGCAATGGAACGGGGGTCACTAGGTGTGTGTGTGGGGGTGGGGGGGAAAGTATTTGTGAAGTTCCTGCGTTGTGCAGGGGGTTGGACCAGATGACCCTGGAGCTCCCTTCCAACTCTACGATTCTATGATTCTAACCTGCCAGGACTCCTCATTCGATGTTTTGGTTTTGAAACAGCATTCCAAACAAGGGAGAGGGAGCCAAACTGAGCCATTTAATGGCTGCCCGCCAGTAGAGGGGACCTCTCTTTCTTTCCTTTTTCTTCTTATTTCCACCCTTTCCTTCCTTTATCCCCATCTATTTTCTCTTTCCTTCCTTTCCTTTATTTCCCTTTCCATTTTTCTTTCCATTTTTCTTTCCCTTTTCCCCTTTCTTCCTTTCCTTTTCCTTCAGTTTCTTTCCACGCTTGTTTTCTTTCCCTTCCTCCCTTCTTTCCTTCCTCCCTTGTTTCCTCCCTTGTTTCCTTCCTCCCTTCTTCCTTCCTTCCTTCCTTCCTTCCTTCCTTCCTTCCTTCCTTCCTTCCTTCCTTCCTTCCTTCCTTCCTTCCTTCCTTCCTTCCTTCCCACCCTTTCCTTCATTCACTTTCCCCCTTTCCATTTCTTTCTTTCCTTCATTCCCTTCTCCCCTTTCTCTCCCTCCCTCCCTCCCTTTCCCTTTCTTTCCTTTCCTTTCATTCCCTTTTCCCTCTTTCTCTTTTTTCCATTTCTTCACGTTTGCATGTTTGTAAACTGAAATTTAATTAATAATGATTTTTTTTTAAGAAAAAAAAATCAGGTTTGCTCACAACTTTTACGCTTGTAGGTTTTTTGTCTCTAGCCCAGCCCCAGACCCCCTCCCCGAAATTGGAAAGTCTGCACTCTTGCCTGCAGCAGGGTTGGCATCAGGATACCCTGAGTTAGGGCGGCTGCCAAGGCCTCTGATCTCTTGCCCACACGCCTGCCCTGTCAACTGCCAGCGTGCCTCCCCCACCACACCAGCTTCGGACTCTACCGACCATGTCCTTGCCACATGCCCCACCCAGCGTCACTGGAGAAGGGTGTACAAGTGGTACAGAGCAGTGGTGTTTTTGGCATCGACAGCAGTGGCACCCCCCCCGGCCACTTGCTGGCTGCTGCCACTGGAGAAAGGATGTGTGGGAGGGCAGGCAGGCAGAATCATAGAACCACAGGGACCTCCAATGTCATCTAATCCAACCCCCTGCAGAATTGTCAGGCTCCTTAGTCTGGTCACACAACGCAGGGCTTCAGTAGAAGAATCTCTTTATTGGTGAATCGTAACTGAAGACACGCGTACAGCTTGTGCCAGGAATGCCTGGGAACAGCAGGGCTCCCTAAATTATAGTGGAATCAAATACCCCCCTAAATGAGCTGAAGCCAATGAGTATAGCTCGTGCAGGCGGGCAGAGCAAGCAGGTAACTTGCCCTGCCCTGCAGAGCGGCTGCCTTTCCGAGCAGACAGTACTCACCTTGATAGACCAAGGCTCCCACTCAGTATAATGCACCTTTGCATTTTTTGTGTGAAGAGCTGACACTGTCACCAACCTTCCCCTGGAAAGGGCTGCCAGCTCTGGGCTTGGAAATACCTGGAGGGAGGAACCTGGGAGATTGGTCTTCAGGAAGGAGAGGGACCGCGGTAAGGTATAATGCCATGCTTCCAAAGTGACCCTTTTCTCCCGGAGGAGTGAAATAAATCTTTAAAATAAATCAACGATAAATCATCAAGTGATCTGTGTATTCTGGAAATCTGTTGTTGTTCTGGGAGATCTCCAGCCCCCACCTGGAGGTTAGCAACCCTACCCCTACTCTGGGTGGACTGAAGTTATCGCCTACCCTTACCCTCACTGTAGATCAAGTTGGGAGTCTAGTTCCTCAACCAGCTCCAGAACTTTTCTGGGAAGGGTAACTCCTGGCTTCCTTCTCATAGCTGGAAAGGAAGTCCTTAACCATGATAGGATGGTGTCCATGGATTTCCCTTGTCTAATCATACCTCCCTCTGCAAAAGCACACAGTCTTCTCCTTCTTGGTCCTCAGTGCGTCATGACTCCCAGGTTCCCTCCTCCTCCTCCTCCTCAAACATCCAGCTCTCACCCAAGTTGCCCTTCTTACCCACTATCTGCTCCCTGCCCACCTCTGGTAGCGAGCGTCTCCCCACCCTGCTCGACAGAGTGTGTATAAGAGATAGGAACCCAGACCAGTTGCTGCCTTCGCTGACTGATATTGGATTAACGGAGCACGAAGAGAGGAAAAACAAGGTAAGGGGGGGGATTCTTATGACGATAGGGGTCTGGGTTGGGGGAGGAGGTTTAGGACCCAAACAGCAGAGAGAAAATGTTTGGTACATTCAACATTGACCTGCTCTCTGCTTACTTGCCAATATCTGTCCTTATGTGAGCATGGTGAGTCCACAACGCACGTTATTTTCCATAACCCAGTTGTTTTCACACTTCTGGCTTAAAGGGAATGTTCTCCATACTGACTTGAGACCCAAGGAATCTTTCTGTGCCTACTACAGAGCCCGGCTGACTTTTGTGGAATGTTCTAGGGCATATACTCTGTGGATGTGAGTTGCACCATGCATTAATGTCTTAGAATACACCCGATGTTCTTCTTCTGGATACTGGTGGAGAAACTGAGCCATGCAAGATGAAGGCCAGAGACAAGACAGTTGCAATAGACAGGGCAGGAGATGAGCAGAGTACGAGGCAGAGTTTTAGCTCATGAGAGAGGATTTTTTGAAAATGTTGTACAAGGATTGGATTTTGGGAGCAACAGAGAGAAGGATCAAGAGAGAGGCAAGTCTGGGTGACTGATCAGTAGGGGAAGGTGGTATTGTGGTCAACAGATCTTCCGAGAGATCAAAGAGAAGACAGACAATTCTTTGCAAGAAAAGACAAACCATTCTTCTCCATGTTGAGTTTGATAGCAATGAGACATCCTAGCAGATATGTTGCCCAGTTGGGTAGATTAGACTGAGGAGGAGGGGTCTGGGGAGAGGAATGTGTAATTGGGTATGATCAGTCCATAAAAGGGTACTGACAGCCATGCAACTGGACGAGGTCAAAGGTGCATCAGTGGTAGAGCCCTTGATTTACATGAGGAAGGTCCATGGCTCAATCCCTGGTAGCTCCAGTTAAAAGGATCACTTAGCAGATGATGTGAAAGAGCTTTCTCCACTTCAGACCCTGGAAAGCAGTTGTCATTCTGTGTTAGACAACACTGAGCTGGACAGATCTGACCCTGCAGAAGGCAACTCCCAAGGTCTATATGTCCAGGTTGCTCAGGGACAGGATGCAGAGATAAAGAAAAGTGAGGGATTAAAAGAAAAAAGACTCTCAAGGTCTCCAACAGAAAGGGAGAGGAACAGAGAAGGAGCTTCTCCCGGCGTGATCGGCAATCCCACGGGCTGGCTAAGGATCATGGAAGAAGGCAAAGGGGGGTCAAGGGGAAGAAGAGGATCAACTTTAACAAAAACGGGCAGGCCGAAGAGGAGAAGGGAGCTCTGATTATGGCAGAGAGATTATCTGTGACCTTAGCAGAGTGCAGGTTGATGTTTGGCAGTGCAGAGGGAGTCAAGAGCAGAACTGGGGCATTTTGGAATGCACTGAAAAGTGAGCACGTGTCCCGGAGAGTATTTTGGGGGGAAGGGGAGGTGTGGGAAGAGGGTCAAGGGGACTTGTAGGGAGGTCAAGGAGGGCGGCAGAAAGGCTTTGTCATCAAGAGCCAGTGAACAGAGTTGCCACCTTTTCTCCCCCCACCCCCGGCCCTGCTCCATTTCCTTTAACAGCACACAGGAACGAAGCTTTTCCTGGCACTGAGAGACCCTCTGTATGTGTGTGAATTGCATTTGTGTTTCTGGATGGTGCTTTGGAGTTGTGACCCCCAATTCTACATTATGAATTGACTCACTGTTCCTACGTTGCAGTAGATTGCTATCTATTGTTAACTTCTGAAATTTGTGAATTATTTGATGGTCTACCCTTGGGCGGTTTTTTTCTTTGGTTACCATCAAAGGCAGAGAGGGAAATGTCAAGGGGAGGTGGCAATCCACCCAGAGGATCACTGAATATGCCACGCACTCTCCCCTCCAAGTTTCAGGCTGCGGTCACACCCACTAAACAATCCACTTTCAATCCACTTCCCAACTGGATTTTGCCAGTTCACATCGTAAAAAACCAGTGTGAAAGTGGATCGAAAGTGGATTATTTCGTGTGTGTGACCGCAGCCTCAGTGTGAATGGGCTAGAAAGGAGAATGGTGGCAAACTACTTAACAACGTTGCAAAGAAGAACGGGGGAAGGTCTGTAAAGTACTAGACGTGATTATAGCACCGGGTGTTCTATTTTATTGAGAGATCTGTGGATAGAGCCAGTCACAGGTTCCAAGGTTTCCCTTGTCTCTGTGTCCGCCCTGCTAGCCGTTCACGAGCATTTTATATACCGGACTGTTTTTAGAAGATTTTATGACTGTTTCTAATTGTTTGTAACGGTTGATACTGTTATCTATGTGTTGTATATTTTGTGTAAGCCACCCTGAGCCTGCTTCAGTGGGTGTGGGGGGGGTATAAATCAAATGAATAAATAAATACATAAATTCAACATACCAATAGTACTTCAAGTGAGTAGAGTCCTCTGTTCCTGAAGACTTAAAAGTCCTGCTCATATAGCAGCTCTGCAAGTATTATATTTAGTGTCTTTGAGTGGTTTTGGAGGTTTGGAGGTTGAATTATACTACAGTTGCCAGGTCTGGGTTGGAAAATACCTGGAGATTGGGGGGGTGGGTCTGGGAGAGGGTGGGGTTTGGGAAGGGGAGGGGCCTCAGCATGGTCCAATGCCCCAGAGTCCACCCTGCAAAGCAGCCATTTTCCCCAGGGGAGATGATCTCCGTCAGCTGGAGATCAGTTGTCAAAGCCAGAGACCTCCAGACCCCACCTGGAGGCTGGCAACTTTAAATTATATGGAAGATTTTTCCTTTTTTAAAATTAATTTTTTAATTAACCTCCAGGCGAGGCCTGGCATTCTTTGGGTCTCCAGACTCTAGAGAGCCGTACCCCTGGAGGCCATGGCTGCTTTGTGGTGTGTGTGTGTGTGTGTGGACACTCTGTAACATCACATCCCGGCTGAACTCCGTTCCATCCCCAAATGCTGCCCTCCCCGGGCTCCTCCCCCAAATCGCCAGGGGTTTCCCATCCCAGAGCTGGCAATCCTGTGTGGGACTGACGCCCCTGATTCAGATGGGTGCGGGAATGGGGGGAGGTTAAATACCCCAATATGGTTCAGTGGATCAACTCCGCCCCCCAGCTGTTATTAACTTTGGGTGCTTTCACACATGCTAAATAATATAGTTTCAATCCACTTCAATGACCGTTTTGCAAGGGGATTTTACCATTCCACGCAGTAAAATCCAGGTCCAGTCTGCATCTAGCATTCGCTCCATGTTTTCTCAGCACTTGACCTGGTTCCCCTTGCCTTGGAATATCTGTTTTCATTCAATCTGGTATGCAGATTTTCCTGCGTCAGTACTTGCCTCTGCGGTCATTACATGCCTGAGCCAAGTAATTCATGGCAAGGTGATAAATACAGAGGGGGACACAGGGGCAGGGGAACTGACAGAGATCAAGGAAGCCATGTCAAGTCATCAGCTTAGTGTTTCCTTTGAATCGGAAGCAGAGGAAGGAAAAGATGCTGCTCAACATCACATTTGGATACCCTGGGACAACGCCATACTGACTGCGAAGTCACTCCGGAATGGCCATAAATCTATGCAGAAGGTACCATAAAACCCGATGAACAAAGAAAGCAAAAGCAGCATGCAGTGTAGAGGAGAGATTAACCTTCTGGTGTGGATGTGGAAAAACCGCGAGGAAACAGATGGGTACAGAAGCAGCCCCAGTTGCAAAGTGGATTGAAAGTGGATTGAAAGTGCATTATTCAGTGTGTGTGTAAAGGTGCCTTTTGTAAGGGAAAATAGAGAGTCTCTTTCTCTTTGCCTGGGTCTTTTCTTGCTTTGCAGTGGCAAAACTTCCTGGTATAGGTCTATTCAGAGTGGGACAAACGGCGGGTCAGGAAAGGGTAAAACTCCCTCTTGCTGCTCCCATTCTCAGAATCTACCTGTAGCTGCCGGGCACTACTGGGTAGAGGGAGACGGTGGGCAGCCAAGAAGGGGGGGGGGGCGGGCGGGGCGGTCAACAATCGCAAAACCACAAGCATTCCACCTTTCATCTTATCACCTTCACTTCTGAACGCTAATGGACTAATAAAAAGTCCAGGAGAGCCGCTGTTCCCTGCGATGGATTCTCTTATCGAAGGCGGCACTTTTATTCAACATAGAAATCCAAAAGAAAGAAATATTCCTTTTTCCTTGTAATTTGGGGGATTCCCCAGATCTTGATTGAAAAACAGCCCCCTCCCCGAACCTGCATTTGTGCTCCTTTTTTTTTTCTTTATCCGGTATTTTTCCACAGCTTGGGTATATAGGTGTATATATAAGAGACCAGTCTCTAACTCTCTCTACCTCCATCTAGCCCGTCGAGAACCCGACGTTCCCAGAGGAAAAACAGGTAAGAGAGGAATGCTTAGATAGGAATATCCGTCAGTCTTCTCCCTTGCATTTGTGACTTGATGGTGGGGCTGTTAGTGTGCGGGGCTGGTGGGTACCCTAAACTTTTTGCTACATTTACATTGCAACCCTGGGAGGGAAGGTGCCATGGTATCACCTGATCTCATCAGACCTTGGAAGCTACGCAGGGTCGGTACCTGGAAGGGAGGCCACAGAGGGAAACAATGGCAAACCACCTCTGCTTCTCATTTGCGTTGAAAGCACCTTGCTGGAGTCGCCATAAGTAGGCTGCAACTAGATGGCACTCTACACACACACACACAGAGATCCTGGGTTCATTTCTCCACTCTAAACTCTCCAACCTTTGTTCTAACAAGCACATGGTGCATGAATGCACACGCCCACACGTGCTTGCCCGACCCCGGTGTTTTTCAAACATTCTTCTTACAGGGAGTGTTTTTCTACAGTGGCCTGGTCTCTCAGGACCCTCCTTGGGGTCTGCCAGGCAGCCCGTGCGAATCCTGGGGCACGCCCCTGGGTGCGGCTTGCCAATGTGCTGCAGCATCTCGGATCTCCCCGGCATACTTTTCGGTACTAGCAATGTTCCCTCTAAGCTGTGGGGTCCTGTGAGCAAAAATACTACTTTCTGAGCTACTGGCATTAAAGTTGTGAGCGAGCAATTTGGCTACTGCATAAATTAGTCTATTCTGGAGCCGTCCTTCCTGAGCAAATAAAAAAAGATGTGAGCCGGAGGGTAAAAACCTGTGAGCTAGCTCACACTAACTCAGCTTAGAGGGAACACTGGTAGCAGGCTGTCAATGCAAACACTTCTCTTGTATTCCACCACATCATTTCAGACTTAGGCCCAATCTGCATCTAGCATTTGCTCTGCTGTTTCACCAATCCCAGTCTACATTGCATCCCACTTCCACTTTGACTGACTGTCGGATCTTATCGGACCGTGTCCAGACTGCATGCCGCTTTCACTTTGTGTGATCTCTCGGTTTTATGGTAGCCATCTGCATAGATTTGTGGCCGTTTTATGGGCATTCAGGGGTGACTCTGCAGTCAGTACAGCGTCGGCCCCGGGGGTATTTGAATGTGGTTTCCGAGCCACATCTTTTTCTGTTCCAGTGTGGGTTTGGTAAAAGAACAGAGCAAATGCTAGATGCAGACTGGGCCTTAGAGGAGTGGGACTCCAGGGGTACCAGAAGAACAGGCCTTGGGGAACTCATTGCCACCTGATTGCCCAGAGCTTTCCTTCTGCAGCTGTACATCTGAGTCTCACTGCATCCACGTGCAGTGAAGATTCTCTCCCGAGCTAATCTCTTATCATTCCATACCTGCAGCTGCCAGAACCAGGATCTCTTCCCTCCCAGGGTCATGAACTTGCTCACTCTCTCCCTTGTTGCTGTCCTGGTCGCCACAGGTGAGTCTTTCTCGATGACTCGGGGAGAGCAACAGGGGCCTCAACCCCTGGGCCTAACCTACCGTGCAGAGATGTTGTAGGCAATGCTCCCTCTAAGCTGTAGAGTCTTGTGAGCAAAAATTCTCACTTTGTGGACTACTGGCATTAAAGTTGTGAGCGAGGGATTTGGCTACGAGTTTGCTCTGGAGCCATCTTTCCTGAGCGAAGGGAAAAATGTATGAGCCGGAGGCTAAAAACGGTGAGCTAGCTCACACTAACTCAGCTTAGAGGGAACACTGGTTGCGGGGCACACACAGACACATGAAGTTTCCTTATCCTGAATCAGGCCATTGATCCATCAAGGTCAGTTTTGTCTACCCAAACTGGCAGCAGCTCTCCAGGTATCAGGGAGAGGTCTATCACATCACCTAACGCCAGTTTCTCTAACAGGAGATGCCAGGGAGGATTGAACCTGGGATCTTCTGTGGGCCAAGCAAAGGCTCTTCCACTGTTTGGTGTAGTGGTTAGGAGCGCGGACTCTAATCTGGGAGAACTGGGTTTGATTCCCCTCTCCTCTACATGCAGCTGCCGGTGTGACCTTGGGTCAGTCACAAGTCCTTTCAGAGCTGTTCTCTTGCAACCAGTTCTCTGAGCTCTCTCGGCCCCACCTACCTCACAGGGTGTCTGTTGTGGGGAGGGGAAGGGAAAGGAGACTGTAAGCCACTCTGAGACTCATTTGGGTAGTGAAGGGCGGGGTATAAATCCAATCTCCTCCTCCTCCTTCTCACTGCTTTGGCTGGGAATCAAAGCTGGGTCAGCTGCCTAGAAGGCAGTTGTGCTAACCACTACAACCACCACTGCAGAGTGGCCAGAAGTACGGAACAGGGGGAGACAGTCTACATGAACCCAGACACTTAGAATCATAGAGGTGGATGGGACCTCCAGGGTTATCTAGCCCAACCCCCTGCACAATGCAGTGAATTCACAACTACCTCCCCCCACGCCCCCAGTGACCCCTGTTCCATGCCCAGAAGAGGGCAACCCCAAAAAAAAAAACTTTAAAAGGGTAAGTTGTAAACGTACGAAATGCAATAACTGATGACACCCACCCTCTCCCATGCTTTTCCTTTTAGCACATTCCCTGATTTGCAAATGTACCGAAGGGCCCGGCTGCAGCCCCCAAGGGACCTGTTCCGTTCCAGATTTCGGTGTCTGCGTGATGATCGCGCAAGAGAACAACATGGGTAGGTGGACGCGTCTCGAAGGATAGGGCACCGGTGTCGTGTGGCGGTTAGAGTGACAAACTGGGATCTGCAAGACCCGGGTTCAAATGCTGTCTCAGCCATGGAAGTCTACTTGGGGCCGGGGACCTACTGTCTGCCTAACCTACCTCACCTTTGCCAGTTCTAGCTTGCGAAATTTCTGGAGATTTGGGGGTGGGTGGGGCATGGGGAAGGTGGATTTGGGGGAGGGGGAACCTCGGCAAGGATATGATGCACTCCAAAGCTGCCATCTCCTCCAGTGGAGCTGAACTCTGAAGTATGGAGATTAGTTCGTAATTCCAAGAGAAGGCAACCCCCCCCCCAGCTGGAGGTTGGCAACCTGACTCATAGAATCATAGCGCTGGAAGGGAACTCCAGGGTCATCGAGTCCAACCCCCTGCACAATGCAGGGAATTCACAAATACCTCCAGCCCCACACCCCAAGTGACCCCTGCTCTATGCCCACAAGATGGGGGGGGGGAACCCCTCCAGGATCCCTGGCCACACTATCCTGGAGAAAAATGGCTTCCTGACCCCAAAGTGGTGATCAGCATTTCCCTGGGCAAGCACTGAGCAATGCGTCTTCTAAGCTGTGGAGTCTGGTGAGCAAAAATTCTGCTTTGTGAGCTACTGGCATTAACGTTGTGAGGAAGTGATTTGGCTATTGCCTGAATTAGTTCGCTCTGGAGCCCTCCTTCCTGAGCAAAGACAAAAATGTGTGAGCCGGAGGCTAAAAAACTGTGGGCTAGCTCACACTAACTCAGCTTAGAGGGAGCACTGGACGCAACCCTCCCTGCCCTCCCTCTCATGATCTGCCTCAGTTCACAGGATCAGCATTGCTGCCAGATGGCCACCACCTCCCAAGGAAGCCTGTTCCACTGAGAAATTGTTCTGTCAGGAAGTTCTTTCTAATGTTTAGCTGAAAACGCGTCTGATTTAATTTCAACCCGTTGGTTCTGGCCTTCTGGGGCAACAGAGAACAACTCTCTATATGACAGCCCTTCAAGTACTTGAAGATATCAATTTATATCACCTCTTAGTCACCTCCTCTCCAGGCGAGACATACCCAGCTCCTTCAACCTTTCCTCACAGAGTTATTGTGAGGACAAAATGGCAGAGAGGACATAGTGTTCCCTCTAAGCTGAGTTAATGTGAGCTAGCTCACAGTTTTTTAGCCTCCGGCTCACACATTTTTGTCTTAGCTCAGGAAGGAGGGCTCCAGAGCGAACTAATTCATGCAATAGCCAAATCACTCCCTCACAACGTTCATGCCAGTAGTTCACAAAGTAGAATTTTTGCCCACACGACTCCACAGCTCAGAGGGAGCTTTGGAGAGGAGAATGAAATAAACTACTCTGGGTTGCCATCGGGAAGAAAAACAGGATGTAAATGAAGTAAAGAAATAAATAAATTGCTCTAACGCCCCTTCCAAATGGGGGGCTGACACTCTGTTGATGGATTGGTCATGATTTGTTGACCAAAGAAGCTGAGAGACAGCAAGCGGGCAGTGTTCAGAGATCACACGTTCCAGTCACAACAAGCTACCCAAAGAAGTTCTTTCAAGGCAATCGGAAATTTGCACCTGGAATAAGCCACGCACGTGTCAAGCCTGTTTCAATGAGATAAAGCTGAGACATGTTAAAGACTGAAAAAGAAACTTAACACTGAGGGCGAATCTTAGTAGACTGAATACAAACAGTCTGCCGCAGGACAGAAAGTAACTCGGCGGTTGCCAATGACTAGATCGTTTCAAACCAAGCAGCACAAGAAGCAGGTTACAACCTCACTGGAATTAATATTCATCTTTTTAAACAAAGCATTTCTTCAAGATAACACATGCTGGCATTTTTTTTAAAAAAATGCTAAAATCAAACCCGTCTCGGCCAAAAAAATATCCGTCGGTGACGGCAGTGCATTTTTCTTTTTACAAACGCATACAGAGTTTAAAAACATCAGAGTTCAAAAACACCAACACCCAACTGTCTGGAGAGATAAAAAGATAATTAAATCTCAGCACAGACAAACCAGGTAGACATTAACAAATACTTTAAGCAGAACAGACAGCCGCTCACCTCAACAGCCGTGCGAAAGACACCGTAGCAAAAAAACGAATGCTGCCTCTTTCAAAACTACATGTGGCCCAGATGTAGCAAAAAAGCTTGCAGAATCTTACTTAAAAATGAGAAGATAAAAAAATAGCAATAAATTAATTGTTTCAATTCTAACGTATGTTTTTGAGGACTGGAGCGATGGGAGATCTAACCAAGTGGGCTCCAGTCCACCAAAGCTAACGCTGGAATGCAAACCTGTCAAATCTTTTAAAGTGCCGCAAGATCCTTGTGATGCAAATTCAAGAACTTGGTGTGTTATTTGTTTTTGTCTCCCTTCCCCCCCTTCCCGGCGAACTGTGAGGGGATGGAAGGGTGTTGCCAACCTCCTGGTGGGTTTTAAACAAAGAATCCACAGGATGAGGTGAAACTATCAAACTACGCACAACCGTGATACGATGAATGCATTTAGTGTAAACAGTCTTATAAATATTTCGTTAAGTGGTGTTAACGTCCTTT
The DNA here is from genome assembly GCA_029375565.1 of Gekko gecko. Taxonomy (NCBI): domain Eukaryota; kingdom Metazoa; phylum Chordata; class Lepidosauria; order Squamata; family Gekkonidae; genus Gekko; species Gekko gecko. The sequence continues at coordinate 223,663,956 of JAPDNY010000005.1, forward strand.
TTTATAATTATATGGAAAAGGGGGAAGTGCCTGTGCCAAGCGTCTCGAAAGACTTCCCAAGGTTTTAAATGTTTAAGTCCCGTTCCAGAATCAATTCATGTCCACATTTCACTTGCACGCTTCCTTCCCCACTGTTCCATCAAAGGAACAGCCGTGGCTTTGTTGCTTTCTCAAGGCAGATCCCACATACAGTCTCAATTCTGTAGCCAAATTCTCAAATCGTTTGCGATCTCCAGGTTCAGTAAAGCTACTGGAGAGCCAGTTTGGTGTAGTGGTTAAGTGCACGGACTCTTATCTGGGAGAACTGGGTTTGATTCCCCACTCCTCCACTTGCAGCTGCTGATGTGACCTTGGGTCAGTCACAAGCTCTGGCACAGCTGTTCTCTCAAGGACAGTTTCTGTCAGAAGTTCTCTCAGCCCCACCTACCTCACAGGGTGTCTGTTGTGGGGAGGGGAAGGGAAAGGAGTTTGTAAGCTGCTCTGAGGCGCCTTTGGCAGTGAAGGGCGGGGTATAAATCCAAACTCCTCCTCCTCCTCCTCCTCCTCCTCCTCCTTCTTCTTCTTCTCAAAAGCATTTAAAGGATCCCTTTTGCCAGTCTTTGCCCTGAACGCGACACTTTGATTGATTGATTGTGATTATATTTGTGCATTCTGGAGAGTCAAAGTGCGACAGGTTTTTTGCTTAGCTCCACAGAATACCTTGAACCATCCTGCAGGGCTCCTGGATGCCCTGTGGGCATACCTGATGGTTAAAACCTTCTTTCGAAACTCACCATCACAAATGAAGAGTGATGCTGCCCCTTGTTTTGCTCATTTGCATTTTGACGTCATTGCCATTCAGATTTTTAAAATAACTCACAAACCACCTCGAGAACTCTATGAAAGACCAGGCATGGTAGAAATACTTCAGTTTCACGGACAGGTGTTTCGGATTTGCACTTTAACGCCTTCACGGCTTTGCTGGTTTTTGAAACAGGAGGGCCCAAGACGTCGGGAGTGTACCGATCGTGCGAGTGGAGCACTCAGCCTTGCGATGAGAAGGTCATGACCATGACTGGGGGGAAAGGATTGTATTGGACAAGCAACACTGAATGCTGCACCACCGATAATTGCAACTCTGCTTCCATCAGCGGTACGTGGGGTCTGAACTGGACTATAGGGTGGGGAGGATCCAAGAACCTGATCAAGACTGCGGGGTTGACCTGCCCTCTTCATCAGAGGCCGATCAGAAAGAAGCAAGGCCAGAACAATGACTCGGGCAGAGGCATAGCGGGCAGCCTCCTCTGCAATTCAGTACCCCAGGTTATTTTTTAAAAAAACGTTTATTTATCATTTTCCATAAAGGCAAAACAAACCTTTACCAAAACATTTTTCGAAACGATATGTCTAATTTTCCCACATCGCCTTAAACCAGGTATGGAGGCATGCCCATCTCGCTACAAAAATATCATCCTCTTTCCCTTGCAACACCAAGCTTAATTTATCCATTTCAGCTATCTCCAATATCTTAGAATTTACTTCCTCTTTGGTGGAGAGTTCTTCTTGTTTCCAGTATTTGGCCAGTAGTATTCTGGCAGTAATCAACATATGAACGAACAGACATTTCTCTTTGAGGTCTCCGGGGATCGTATTTAGTAAAAATATTTCTGGGGATAATGGTATACGTATATTCATAATTTCCAAGATCAACTTTGGAATCATTTCCCAGTATTTATATATTCTACCACAGCGCCACCACATGTGGAAAACCCCCAGATTGTTTAAGTAATTGAGTTCCTGCGACACACACCAGACTGACAGATCAATGGTGTTCCTGTGGCTCTCTCTCCCTAGCGCCGCCTGTAAGCCGCACCCCCAACGGGCTGAAGTGCCCCGCGTGCTTCGCCTTTCGTTCAGCTTCTGACTGTGAGGCGGACGAGATGCTGACGTGCACGGGGACCCAGGATCACTGCATCACCATCTCTGGGTTCGTGAACGGAGGTAAGGGTTCCCTTGTCCGCCACACTGGCTCTCAGAGAGAGACCGGTTTCCCTGGCCTGGAAAGGCTAGGCAAGACCGATCTCATCAGATCTCGGAAGCTAAGCAGGGTTGATTCTGGCAAGGGAGACCTCCAAGGAATACCAGCGGTCGGGAGGCAGGGGCAGGCTTTATTCAGCCACCTTTCTTCTGAATATCCTCCAGGCCCCCCGGTAGGGGTCAGTCACCAAAGGTCGCTGTGACTTCCAGGAGCACACACAGTCACGTGCACGCACACCCCCCACACCCCCACACCAGTGTTCCCTCTAAGCTGAGTTGGTGCAAGCCAGCTTACAGGTTTTTTTAGCCTCCGGCTCACGCATTTTTGTCTTCGCTCAGGAAGGAGGGCTCCAGAGCAGACTAATTTATGCAGCAGCCAGATTGGTCGCTCAATAACTTTAATGCCTGTCGCTCACGGATTAGAATTCTTTTGCTCACAAGACTCCACAGCTTAGAGGGAGCATTGACACACATACATGAAAAGTACAAAAAAAATACCCAGAGAGAGAGAGAGGGAGAGGGAGAGGGAGAGGGAGAGGGAGAGGGAGAGGGAGAGGGAGAGGTTTGAAATTGCCCTGCCCATTCCTCGACATCCAAGCCCCAAGCCCCCAAAATCACTGGCTTTCTCCATCCATTTCACAAGCTGGAAGGACTGAGGGACCAGTCTGCCACCTCAGCTCTGGAGCTTGGCAAGTCCAGCCTTTCTTAGCTCCCGGAAGGTGTACCGTGTCTCTGGTCGAATCTGCATTTGCATTTTAAAATCAGTTTCGTGCTGCTGTGACGCCGTCAAGCATAGAGAAAGACAGAGGCCGAATCTGCATTTGTCTTCCCCACCAGTGTCTCCGCCTTTTGACTCCGTCTTAAAAAAAGCTGTCCACATTTGGTGTCGTTTTCACACCTCAACAGTGCTAGCATAATTTCGCACATCTACATATGTTTATCATCCTTCCGGGGCAGCTCCACTGTCATTGCACCTCCGCCCTGCTTTAAAAGAACCTTCTCCAAACAGCATTCAAACAAGCAGAGAGAAAGACGGCGTCACAGCGGCACGCGACTGATTTAAAAATGCAAATGCAGCACGAAACTGATTTAAAAATGCAAACGCCGATTCGACCTCTGTGTCTTCATATGCATGACGGGCCTGTGTGCTTACTGAGGGGCACTGGATTGCCAAGTCCAGCTTGGGAGATTCCTGGAGATTTGGGAGGTGGTGACGGCGGAGAACAGAGGCAGGGAGAGAGCCCAGTGGGTGGTGGGGCTTTGATGCCACAGAGTACCCCCTCTAAAAGGGCCACTTCCTTCAGGGGAACTGATTTCTTCAGTTTGGAGATCAGTTCATTCTATGAGAACTCCGGCCCTAACCTGGAGCTTGGCAACTGTAGGTTAGGATTCCCAGCTTTGGATTCTGAAATACCTGGAGATTTTGAGGGCGGAGCCTGGGGAGGGCAGGGTATAATGCCATAGAGTCCACCTCCCACAAGCATGGGAAACCATTTTCTCCAGGTGAAAGAATCTCTGTTGCCTGATGATCAGTTGTAACCTCAGGGGATTCCCAGCCACGCGGGTTGCCAGCTCTGGGTTGGAAAATACCTGAAACTTTTTGGGGTGGAGCCGGGGGAGGGGAGGGTTTGAGGAGAGACCTCAGCAGAGTGTAACGCCACACAGTCCATCCCCCCCAACGCAGCCATTTTCTTCAGGGAACTGGTCTCGGTCATCTGGAGAACAAATGCAATAGTGGGAGATCTCCAGGTCCCACCAGGAGGTTGACAACCACATACCCGGACCTTGACAATTGTAGGTCTTCCCAGACCTGGAGGCTGGCCCTGGTGTTTGGTCTCAGCGTGCAAACGGGAGTGAGATTTGAACCGGGGACTTCGTGGACACCCCGCTCCTTCCGTAGGCGCCCCTTCAGCACCAGCTCCGTATTGACGATGCCCTCTGCTAACTGACTTTTCTTTCTACTTGCAGAAGGTGGCCTTTCCTCCCCATTCATAGCCAAGGGCTGCAGCACAGCCACGGCCTGCTTTTTGCCTGTGGGGACAGGCCTGTACGCATCAGGGATCTCCTTTCGCTTCAACCGCATTACATGCGACCCATCACCTAGCCACAATGCTGGACAGTAGGTCTGGCTGAAGGATGAGAACATGCAGAGTCTGTCCTCTGTCAGATCATGGAGAATGGCCTAAATTTCTTCCCTTCCCTTCCCTTCCCTTCCCTTCCCTTCCCTTCCTTCCCTTCCCTTCCCTTCCCTTCCCTTCCCTTCCCTTCCTTCCCTCCTTCTCTTCCCTTCCCTCCCCTCCTTCTTTCCTTTGTATTGTGCAATTCTATGTCACCCATATAGTGAATCCCTTCCCTTCCCTTCTCTTCCCTTCCTTTTCCTTCCCTTCACTTCCCTTCCCTTCTCTCCTCTCCTCTCCTCTCCTCTCCCCTTTACTTTCCTTCACTTTTCCTCCCCTCCCCTCATTCTTTCCTTTGTACGATGCAATTCTATGTCACCCTTGTAGTGAATTCCTTAAATAAAGTGGCATGAAAAATGAGCAAAAGCTGATAGACTTATTCTTCCTGCACTTCGGGGTGCCAAGTCGGGTTTTGGGTATTCCTGGAGATGCGGGTGTGGAGCCTGCGGAAAGCAGAGTTTGGGGAGGGACTTCAGTAGGTTATAAGGCCGTACAGTCCACTGTCCAAAGCAGCCATTTTTATCCAGGGGAACAGATCATCTGGAGATCAGTCGTAAATTCCAGGAGGTGTCCAGGCCCCACCTGGAGGTTGGCAGCCCTAAGCAGAGGTTGGGTGTGGTGGCACCCTTCTGTAGATGGGGAAGCTGTTTGGTGGCGAGACCCCGAAATGCTGCAGCCAAAACTTATCTCTCCACAGAAGGCCAGGGGACTAATTCGAGTTAGTGAGGGTATGAACCAAGCCACCCCGGAGTTTGGTCGAATCTGCATTTATCTTTCTCATCTTGGAGTTTGTTAGTGTATTTAAAAATATCTATTTATCTCACTCTTTAATGGATAAAGAGCTCACGAGGTGGTTAACAACAATGATGAAACCATAAAGATGCAGTCAAATACACAAATGGACAAAATGTCAAGGCGATGTCAAAGGGTCAGCCCTCAGATTAACTGAAAATCAAGATTCAATAGGGCTGACCAGTTCTAAAAGCACAAATGAAGCACGGACAGCTTCAAGAGGGAATTAGATAAACTTATGAAGCAGAGATCCGCCAGTGGCTGTTAGCCACAAGGGATAGATTGGGACTCTGGGGCAAGTGAGGCTCTGTATTCTTGGTGCTTGGGGGGGGTCAACAGTGGGAGGGCTTCTAGTGTCCTGGCCCCACTGCTGGACCTCCTGATGGCACCAGGTATTTTTGGCCACTGTGTGACAGAGGGTTGGACTGGATGGGCTGCCGGCCAGATCCAACATTGGCTTCTCTTATGTTCTTATGTTAATAAAGTCCATAACTCAAGTAAAGAAAAGAAGAAAGGAAAGAGGGAAAGAAAGAGAAGGAAAAAAGAGAGAAGGAAAGAGGGAAAGAAGAGAAGGAAAGAAGAAGGGAAAGGAAAATGGAGAGAACGAAAGGAGGGAAAGAGAAAAGGAGAGAAGGAACGAAGGAATAGAAAGAGAGGAGGAAAAGAAAGAGAGAGAAGGAAAGAAGGAGGAAAAGGGAAAGAAAGGAAAGGAAAGGAGAGAAGGAAAGGAGGGACAGAAAGAGGGCAAAGAGATGGGGAGAGGGAGGAAGGCTCTCCCACCCTCCAGATCCCTCACTTACCTCCATCAATGCCTTCCCTCGGGCTGCAGCGCTGCAGCGTGGGCCCCAGAAAGCCAGCCATGGGCCTCTTTGGACCTCCCCGGGGTCGCAGCACCAGAGCCAAGAACATTGACTTCTTTTATGTTCTTACCTGAGATGGATGAAAGGTGTTAAGTGGTTTCATAATTATGGTAAACAAGTCTGGAAAGGTCAGGCCAGGTGGGGAAATGATTAGCCTAACAATGATTAGGCTACAGAGGTAAGCAGAAAACAATCAGGCTGAGTGAGCCTTCCCTATCCAAAAGTTGACCCTTTTGGCTATAATAGTGAGGTTGCAGTGTTCCCTCTAAGCTGAGTTAGTGTGAGCTAGCTCACAGCTTTTTAGCCTCCGGCTCACCCATTTTTGTCTTAGCTTAGGAAGGAGGGCTCCAGAGCAAACCAATTTATACAGGAGCCAAATCACTCTCTCACAACTTTAATGCCAGTCGCTCACAGAGTAGAATTTTTGCTCACAGGACTCCACAGCTTAGAGGGGGCAATGGTGAGGTGTGCTTCCAATTTTAATTTAGACAGTCATGAGTCCCTGAGTTTAGCTGCAGGGCTGACGGGAGTGCAGCCCTGCTGAAGCGGAGGAGATCGGTCTGGTCAGTGCCTGACAGGGATCCTTCCTGGGAACCCTAAGTAAGTTATGTTGGGTTCAGTAACGAAAGACAGGCGGGACAAAGAAATCAGTGATAGGTTTTTATAGAAAAACGGTACATTTGTGAACTGCTGTTTAAGAAAATTAACATTTGGATACCATAAAAGACCACCTTGCTGAAATTCGGCACACTCTGTGTCATTATATTTCCCATTTTGGAAAGAACAGCCCAAGGGTGCTGCTTCCCCTTCTCAGCTCATCCTTTCTAATTGGCCAACCCCCCAGTTCATCATCGTCCGTCCCCCCATGGGAAATGTAGTGGGCGATCTTTTTTCTTCCACCCTTCCCTACCCTGGAGGAAAGCTCTGCCTGTTAAATTCCTGGTTGTCAATCAAGTATGAAGCATGCAAGAATTTCATCAGGAAAAAAAATGGTACCCCCCCCCCATCAAAATCAAAATGTTGGTAATGGCCATTTTGGATAGAAACAATCAATCCTTGTGAACTGGATTCAAGCCAATCTTCATCAGGGGATACCCTTAAAAGGAAAACACACTTTATCTTTAAAAATATCTTATCTTTAAAAAGAAAACAAAGCAAAGTATATGCATTAAAAATGATAATCAGGACAGAAAGTATTTGCAGATAGATCAGGATAGAGGCGTGCCTTTGGAAAGTAACTAATCACAGTCTGATCCAAGTGCACCCTCTTCATTAACCCTGGAAGGGGAGCCAATATGGTTGAAATTCCCACTGACTTTTACATACACACCAGTTGGGCTTTACCTGTCCACTTTTTATAACGCTACAATCCCTGCGGTTGCACTCTGCTTTCAGTTTCCATTTCCTCTTCCTGTCTTTACAAGAAGGGAGAAGCCCTCACGGGAGAGGGTGATTCGCCTGCATGGGTGTGCCTTTGGAAAGGAGCCAATCACAAATGGAGCCAAGCACGCTCCCTTTATCTCAGAAAGGTAACGAGCCTGAAGGAGATCTTGTCTTTCGGACCTGAACCTAACAAGGCCAGACATGGTCATCCTACTGCTGGCACCACAGTGCTGTGGCTGCCCTTCACATTCATTTCTTCATTCCCCACCCTTCTGTTTCACCAAGAAGAGGCAATGAGGGGCAGGGGAAGAGCAGGTTTTTAAAAATCATTTACGCTATTTGTAGTCCAGCATTCAAGGCAGTTTACAGAGAGTGAGTCAGTACAGTCAACAAAATGGGGCGTTCAGTAACCAACGCATTAGGAAAGAGCAAGAGTCCCATAGCACCTTAAAGACTAACAAAATTTGTGGCGGTAGAAAAGAGCAGGAACCCAGTAGCACCTTAAAGACTAACAAAATATGTGGCAGGGGATGAGCTTTCGTGAGTCGCTGCTCACTTCTTATTAATACATACTTTATAACTTTGGATGCTGGGAGTGGTTCTCTGTACCACATAGGCCTCCACCATCTTGGACACACTGTTTTAAAAGGAGCACCGGGGGAAGGCAGTCAGTCGGCAAGTGGCTATTCCTCCAGGGGCGCACGAGTTAGTAAAGGGTCGTCATGGTGACCAGACACTGGGCAGCGGGTGACACAGATGCAAGGCCTCAAAACCTTATTAATGTATTAATTTATTAATTTATTGAACTTATATTCCACCCTCCCCACAAGTGGGCTCAGAGTGGATCACAAAAATACATTAATAGACCGTTTAAAGACAGTTAAGAACCACAGTTTATGAACAACTGTTTTAAAACAGATTGCACGGTTTGTTTATACACACCATTTCCAGAGCTGGTACCCCTAGGTCTCTAAGAACTACTTGCTCTGGGCCACATCACGCTGGTGAACTTCAGCAGGGGAGGTCAACTTTTTCAATGAATGCCCACCGCCTCAGCCAAAGGCCTAGTGGAACAGCTCCATTTCACAAGCCCTGAGGGTAGGTGATATGTCCTGCAGGGCTCGGATCTCACATGGGAGCATTTCCCACCTGGCCCTGGTGGAGGCTAAGTGATGTCCTTTGGCCCAGGGACAACCAGGAGATCTTGGTCGGCAGAGCGCAAGGCTATCCGGGACACATATGGGGAGATATGTTCCCTCAGGTATGTGGGTCCCAGGCTGACTTGGAAGGGAAGTTTGGAATCCTGACCCTCCCAGTGGGCAATTCCTTACTAAGGTCAGATGGTGGCAGTGGTTACCCAAGAGAGAAAGAGAAGCCTCTCCAGGTGTTGGGGGAAACCTTGGAGGGCAGGGTGGAACAGGGCCTGCAGGTCACAGTGGGTCTGCTCCACCACAGGGAGTAATAGGAATGCTCCGTCTAGCTGCCTTGCACTGAGCAAGAGAGTTGGGGTTGCACCGTTATTCCCTCTGCAGCCACTTCTGGAGGTCGAGCAAGAAACAGAAAGCACGAAAGGGACATTCTTGAAACTTAAATCCATGCTCTGGCCAAGGTGGACCTTTTATTCAATATGCAAATCTGTCAGAACCAATGACCTTTCCTCCATCAGTTGCGGAAACACCAAGCCTGCCCTGTTCTCTCTCCCCTTCTGGGTGAGTCCAAAGTCCGAGGAGGAAACAGGCAGACCTGCACAGTCAAATATTTACACCTGTAAAGGGGAAATGATATGGGCAAGATCCTTCTGCAAGGGAGGGATTCAAGAGAAGTCTGTAAGACCCTGCAATGGAAATAGACAACTGAGGGCTCAGGGACCCCATCTTGCTTCTGAGAGCATCCACTATATCTCCCCGCAGAGACCCCTAATCAGGAAGGATGATCCTGCCGAGGAAGGCAATGGCAAACCACCTCTGCTTCTCACTGGCCTTGAAAGCCCCTTGCTGGGGTCACCAGAAGTTGATTTCAACTTGGCAACACTTCACATACATCCACAGACCCACTGAGGCAAGGGACCTCCCTGTCTTGTGCTAACTGTCAGGAAGTTCTTCCTAATGTTGAGCTGAAAATTCTTCTGATTTAATTTCAACCTGTTGGTTCTGGTCCGAACTTCTGGAGCAACTCTGCCCCATCCTCTATATGACAGCCCTTCAAGTACTCAGAGATGGTTATCATGTCACCTCTCAGTCATCTCCTGGGAGAGTGGTCTTCAGGAAGGAGAAGGACCTTGGTAGGGCATAAAATGCCATGCTTCCAAAGCAGCTGTTTTCTCCAGGAGGAATCATAGAATCATAGAGTTGGAAGGGATCTCCAGGGTCATCTAGTCCAACCCCCTGCACAAGGCAGGGAATTCACAAATACCTCCCCCTCCACACTTGCAGATGACAAAAACCCCTCCAGGATTGCTTCCTGACCCCAAAGTGGCAACCAGCATTTCCCTGGGCATGTAAAAAAGGCCTCAAGAATTAAGCACTGAGGTTTATGACCTGGATGAGATATAAAATATTTTTTTTTATGCAAGACCACTATGGATAGTACCGGCTGAAGTAATTAAACCACTTTCGAGACATAAAGGTGAAGACTGGATAACTTATAGAGATATTTTGATGGTAGAAGGGAACAGTTTTGCAATGAGAGCTAGAGAGGAACTGAAATTTGAATATGATTGGTTAAACTACAGACAGATTTATGATTTATTTAAGGCTGACAAAAAGAGATATGGCTTCAGGAAGGAGAATAATGAAATTGAAAATGTGTGGGCGGAAGAGGCGGGAAAAATTATTTCAAAAATTTATAAAGTTTTATTAAAATGGTATACTGAGGATGAGATTGTAAAAGAACAGATGGTAAAATGGGCTATAAATGTAAATAGAGAAATAGATATGTCAACTTGGGAGGGGTTGTGGAAAAAGTCAATTAACATTTCTACATGTGTCAATGTGAAAGAAAATTGTTATAAAATGATGTACAGGAGGTATATGACACCTAAAAAATGGCTAAAATGAATGAGAACATGTCTAACAAATGTTGGAAGTGTAAAAAAAAGGAAGGCTCATTTTATTATATGTGGTGGACTTTTGATAATGCGGTAGCCTATTGGACAGAGATTCATAAGGAAATTCAGAAGATTCTGAAGTGTACCTTGAAAAAACAACCTGAAATGTTACTTTTGGGTTTGAAAATGGAAGAGATAAACCCCCCAAAAAGAACGTTGTTGTGGTATCTGAATGACTTTTGCCCAGTTTTGGAAGCAAGAAAAAATACCAGAAAAATGGGATTGGATAAAGAAGATGCTTTTTATGGCAGAAATGGACAAACCGACAAAGAAGCTTAACGGTAGAGAAGATGAAGAATTTTTTATAGGATGGAAAGAGTTTAAAGACAATCTCGAAACGAACTGGGATGTAAGAAATAAGTTACTCTGCTTTGATAACGATTAAGAATAGAAAAAAGAAAGTAACGATTGACAATTAGTTAAAGTGTTACCTAAGGGTTAGACTATATGTATCAATATGTTTTAAAGCAAGAATTGAATATGGGATAAGTTTTTATTGTTGCTGAATATTGAATGAAACAATAAGCGGGGCGGAGCATCGCTGGAAGCCGGGGAGGGGGGTGGAAGGGGATAAATGAAAAGGATGTATTCAAAAGTACTTTGAGATTAACATGGAATTCACTGCCACAGGAGGTGGTGGCAGCTACAAGCATGGACAGTTTCAAGAGGGAATTAAATAAACAAATTGGAGCAGAAGTCCATCAGTGGCTATTAGCCACAGGGTATAGATGAGAACTCTCAGTCTGGGGCAGGTGATGCACTCTATTCTTGGTGCTGGGGGGGCAGCAGTGGGAGGGCTTCTGGTGCCCTGGCCCCACTGCTGGACCTCCTGATGGCACCTGGTATTTTTGGCCACTGTGCGACAGAGTGTTGGACTAGATGGGCCATTGGCCTGATTCAACATTGGCTTCTCTTATGTTCTTATGTTCTTATGAGATATGGAGCGTGTTAATATATCCTGTTAATAAAAGTTTTATTAAAAAAAAAAAAGAATTAAGCACATCCTGCCCTCCCTTTCATGACCTGCCTAAGTTCACAGAATCCCCATTGCTGTCAGATGGGCCATCTAGCCTCCGTATGAAAACCCCCAAAGAAGGAGAGCCCACCACTTCCCGAGGAAGCCTGTTCCACTGAGGGACTGTTCTAACTGTCAGGAAGTTCTTCCTAATGTTTAACCAAAAACTCTTCTGATTTAATTTCAACTCATCAGTTCTGGTCTGACCTTCTGGGATAACAGAAAACAACTTGGCGCCATCCTCTGTATGACCGCCCTTCAAGTACTTGAAGATGGTTATCATGTCACCTCTCAGTCATCTCCTCTCCAGGCTAAACATACCCAACTTCTTCAAAATTCCCTCATAGGATTTGGTCTCCAGACCCCACACCATCTCTGTTGCCCTCCTCTGGACACGTTCCAGCTTGTCTATATCCTTCTTAAATTGTGGTGCCCAAAGCTGAACAAAATACTCCAGGTGAGGTCAAACCAGAGCAGAGTAAAGTGGTACCATCACTTCGCGTGATCTGGAGACTGTACTTCTGTTGATACAGCCCAAAATCGCATTTGCCTTTTTAACAGCTGCATCACACTGCTGACTCGTGTCCAGTGTATGGTCTAATAAGACCCCTAGATCCTTTTCGCACATACTGCTGCCAGGACAAGTCTCCCCCAACCAATAATTATGCATTTGATTTTTTCTACCTGAGTGCAGAACTTTACGTTTATCCCCACTGAAACAGATTAAATTTCTTTGAGCTCAGTTTTCCAGACTGTCAAGATCCTGACTCTGTCTTCTACTGTATGAATAAATAAAATAAATCTTTAAAATAAGACAAATCTTTTAAATAAATCAGCAATAAATAAAGAAGTGATTTCTGCAGTCTTTATGTGATTTATGTCGTTCTGGGAGGTCTCCAGCCCCCACCTGGAGGTTGGCAACCCTACCCCTACTCTGGGTGGACTGCAGTTTCCCCCCACCTTTACCCTCACGGCAGGTCATGCTGGGACTCTTGTTCTTCATCCAGCTTCGGGCTTCCTTCTCGCAACTGGAAAGGAAGTCCTCAACCATGATAGGATGGCGTCCATGGATTTCCCTTGTCTAATCATATCTCCCTCCTCAAAAGCACACAGTCTTCTCCTTCTTGGCTCTCAATGCGTCACAGCTCCCAGGTTCCCTCCTCTTCCTCCTCAAACATCCAACTCTCACCCATGTTGGCCTTCTCACCCGTTATCTGCTCCCTGCCCACCTCTGGTAGCAAGCCTCTCCCCGCCCTGCTCGACAGAGTGTGCATAAGAGATAGGCAGCCAGCCCAGTTGCTCCCTTTGCTGACTGATATTGGATTAATAGAGCTCTTGGAGAGAGGAGAAACAAGGTAAGGTGGGTTTTTTCCTTATTACTAGAGGGGGTCTGAGTTGTGGGAGGAGGTTTAAGACTCGAATGGCAGAGAGAAAACATTTGGTACATTCAACATCTACCTGCTTTGTGCTTACTTGCCAATATCTGTCGTTATGTGAGCATGGTGAGTCCACAACGCATGTTATTCTGGCTTAAAGGGAACGTTCTCCATATTGACTTGAGATCCAAGGAACCTTTCTGTGCCTACTACGGAGCCTGGTTGACTTTTGTGGAATGTTCTAGGGCATATACTCTGTGAATGTGAGTTGCACCATGCATTATTGTCTTAGAATACACCCAATGTTCTTCTTCTGGATACTGGTGGAGAAACTGAGCCATGCAAGATGAAGGCCAGAGACAAGACAGTTGCAATAGACAGGACAGGAGATGAGCAGAGTACAAGGCAGAGTTTTAGCTCACGAGAGAGGATTTTTGAAATGTTGTACAAAGGATTGGATTTTGGGAGCAACAGAGAGAAGGCTCAAAGACAGGGTGACTGATCAGCAGGGGAGATGGTACTGTGGTCGACAGATCTGCCGAGAGATCAAAAGAGCTAATGCCTTGCAAGAGAAGACAAACAGTTCTTCTCCATGCTGAATGTGAGATTGTGATGAGACATCCTAGCAGATATGTTGCCCAGTTGGGTAGACTAGACAGAGGTCTGGGGAGAGGAAGGTGTAATTGTGTATCATCAGCCCATAAAAGGGTACTGACAGCCTTGCAACTGGACGAGGTCAAAGGCAGAGTGCATCAGTGGTAGAGCCCTTAATTTACATGGGGAAGGTCCATGGTTCAATCCCTGGCGCCTCCAGTTAAAAGGATCACTTAGTAGCTGATGTGAAAGAGCTTGGAACGCAGTTGTCATTCTGTGTTAGACAACTCTGAGCTGGACAGATCTGACTCTACATAAGGCAACTCCCAAGGTCTATATCAGGTTGAAGAGAATGCAGAGATAAAGAAAAGTGAGGGATTAAAAGGGAAGAAAAAACCCTCTGAAGGTCTCCAACAGAAAGGGAGAGGAACGGAGAAGGAACTTCTCCCAGTGTGATCAGCAATCCCACAGGAGGGGAGCTGGCTAAGGAGCATGGAAGAAGACAAAGGAGGAGTCAAGGGGAAGAAGAGGCTCAACTTTTTTAAAAAACGGGCAGACCGAAAAGGAGAAGGGAGCTCAGGATTTGGCAGAGAGATTATCTGTGACCTTAGCAGAGCGCAGGTTGACGTTTGGCAGTGCAGAGGGAGTCAAGAGCAGAATGGGGGCGTTTCAGAACACACTGAAAAGTGAGCATGTGTCCCGGAGAGGTTTTTTTGGGGGGGAAATGGAAGGTGTGGGAAAAGGGTCAAGGGGACTTGTAGGGAGGTAAAGGAGGGTGACAGAAAGGCTTTGTCATCAAGAGCCAGTGAACAGAGTTGCCACCTCCCCCCCCGCTCCATTTCCTTTAACGGCGCACAGGAACGAGGCTTTTCTTGGCACTGAGAAAGACCCTCTGTGTATGTGTGTGCATTGTGCATGTGTGCAGAATTTTACTTGGTCAATTTCTTTTGTGCCTGGTTACCACAGAAGGCAGAGAGAGCAGGACCACGGAGGGGTGGCAATCCACCCAGAGAATCACGGAATGTGCCACGCACTCTCCCCTCCAAGTGTCAGTGTGGATGGGTTAGAAGGGACAACGGTGGCAAACTACTTAACATTGTTGCCAAGAAGAATGGAGAAGGCCTGTAAGGTACTAGAGGTGATTATGGCACGTAGTGTTTTGTTTTGTTTTATTTTATTGAGAGGTCTGTGGACAGAGCCAGTGACAGGTTCCAAGTCTTCCTTTGTTTCTGTGTGTTCCCTGCTAGCCAGTACTGATTAGCTTGACTGTGGCTAAATTTCTGGCAAAAGTGGTCAATATCTAGGGTTGCCAGTTGGTAGCTGGCCATCTTCCAGAATTACAGCTGATCTCCAGACTACAGAGTTCAGTTCCCCTGGAGGAAATGGTTGCTTTGGAGGGTGTGGCACTGTACCCCTCTGAGGTCTCTCCCCTCCCCAAACCTCACCCTCCCCTGGCTCAAACCCCAAATCTCTAGGAATTTTACAACTGAGAGTGGGCAACCATACTCTATCCAAGGATGGAAACAGAGGGAGGTATTTGTAAGACTGGTTCTGTCCAATGACTCTGATTCACTGGATTGAGGAAGGAAGGAAGGAAGGAAGGAAGGAAGGAAGGAAGGAAGGAAGGAAGGAAGGAAGAGGAATGGAAGGAAGGAAGGAAGGAGGGATGGAAGGAAGGAAGGTAGGGAGGGAAGGAAGGGAAGAAAGAGGGAGGAAGGAAGGGAAGAAAGATGGAAGGAGGGAAGGAAGGAGAAAGAAAGAAAGAAAGAAAGAAAGAAAGAAAGAAAGAAAGAAAGAAAGAAAGAAAGAGAGAGAGAGAGAGAGAGAGAGAGAGAGAGAGAAAGAAAGAAAGAAAGAAAGAAAGAAAGAAAGAAAGAAAGAAAGAAAGAAAGAAAGAAAGAAAGAAAGAAAGAAAGAAAGAAAGAGAGAAAGAAAGAAAGAAAGAAAGAAAGAGGGAGGGAGGGAGGGAGGGAGGGAGGAAGGAAGGAAGGAAGGAAGGAAGGAAGGAAGGAAGGAAGGAAGGAAGGAAGGAAGGAGGGAAGAATCCCCACTGATTTCAGTCAGGTTTCCATTCTCTTTCTTGGGATGCTAACTTGTTTGTTGTGGCCAAAGGTCAGACACTGGGGGGGGGGGAAGGGATGTGTCTTCATGCACCTGCAGCTCTTAAAATGTGGTGCATCTGCCAAAGATAGCTGCCATGATGTCTGAGGACAGGCAGAGATTTCTGGGGCAATATTTTTTTGGGGGGGATACTGTTATATTTTGTTTGTCCTTGGAATGTTGAAAAATATAATCTGCAGGCCTGAAAATCCGTCCACTTGGGGAAATTCCACTTCCTCTAATTCTCCTATGGTCTCTTTGTCATGGTGGAAGGGTGTTCTTTTAATTTATCAGTGTTGTGTGGAGAAACCTCTAGATAAAGGCTGAACACACGCAGTGTGGCTGCTTCCGTGTCCTTGTCCCATCCACTGGTTTCTCCAGGGCTGCTGATACTCCTTTGCTTCTCCCGAACCCTTGCCCTCAGCTGCTGCGAGTCTGTGGGGCTCCCTTTCACCCCGACTGGCTCTCAGTTTTCTGCCATCTCCCCTTTGTGAAGTTCAGGAGAAATATTCTTTCCCCAGACAGCTTCAGCTGTATTCCCTCGAGATGATTTCTCCTCACACACACCTTGGGATTCTGGGGCCTGCCCTGTACTGTAGACAAAAGAGGGTTGGACGCTCCTTGGTTTTTTGAGCTTGCCTAAATTACTCACCAGGGCTGGGTGCAAATGAGATTTCTATTTGAAATATCTGATTCAAGGAGGACAACCCAAGGGAGGGTTGTCGTCAACCCTTGAAAATAAACATTTCTGGTAACTAAATGGCAGGTCCAGGGCAGCATTCACACAAACAAAGGTTTCTGTTCTGAAAAGGTATATAGAACAGTAAGAAGTAAGAAGAGACCCAGTTTGGTGTAGTGGTTAAGTGCGCGGACTCTAATCTGGGAGAACTGGGTTTGATTCCCCACTCCTCCACTTGCACCTTCTGGATGACCTTCGGGAAGCCATAGTTCTGGCATGGCTATTCTCGAAAAAGAGCCGTTTCTGTCAGAGCTCTCTCAGCCCCACCTACCTCACAGGGTCTTTGTTGTGGGGAGGGGAAGGGAAAGGAGTTTGTAAGCTGCTCTGAGACTCCTTTAGGTAGTGAAGGATGAGGTATAAATCCAATCTCTTCTTCTAAGAGTGGAGTTTTATACCCTGCTTTTCTCTACCTTAAGAAGTCTCAGAGCGGCTTACAATCACCTTCCCTTCCGCTCCCCACAACAGGCACCTTGTGAGGTAGGTGGGGCTGAGAGAGTTCCGAGGGAATGTTGACTGGCCTAAGGTCACCCAGGAGGCCTAATGTGGAGGAGAAGTTGGAGAATGAAACCCACTGGGAGTCCACTGCTGTTAACCACTACACCACGCTGGCTCTTTGGGGAGCCAGCTTTTTGGGGGAGAAGGCAAATCCCCTTCTGCCACAGAGTCTCACCCACACATGATGTTGGTCACCACCTAACCCAGTACACATTTACTGGTATATCACCAACAGCACTAATGCTGCCCCCACAGCAGGTAAATTCGGCACAGAGAAATCAAGTGACACGTATACTTCATTTAAGGAATTAAGCATGTCGGTGGTGATTAGGGGTGTGCACCAAAAAAAATATTATTTTGGGGGGGAGGTTCAGATATGCCAAACCCGAAAAATACCGGTATTTGCTGATATTCCCAAATCCCAGTATTGGCACGATACTGGGGTTCGAGAATTATCAGTGTTGCTGAATATATTTGGCTTAATAATACACTATGGGGACTGTCCCCATAGGATATAATAACCCCCCCCTCAGAAGTTGTGTGTGGGGGAGGCAGGCTCCTATAATTGAAGGGAAGGCAAATTGCCTTCCCTTCAATGAAGAGAGCATACTATCTCTGTGGCGTGATTCCAGAGACTGAGGGGTTTCTAAAGTTTAAATCCCCCTCCCTCTGGAGTCACACCACAGAGATGGCACACTCCCTTCAATGATAGGAGCCTGCTGCCCCCTGCCCGTGACTTGGGGGGGGGGGTGTTAAATGCCTCCATGATCTTTTCTCCCTTCTCCAGCTGGCCTGGGAGGGAGAAAAGATCGGGCAGGCATTCAGACATGTCCCTCTGTCCCATCTTCAGCTGACCTGCAGCCACAGGCCAACTGGAGAAGGCTAGAGAGATCGGGGAGGCCTGTTTAAAGGCCTCCCTGTTCCTTCCCCAGTTGGCTTGCCCCAGGGGATTTAAACATGGAAAGGAATGAGATTGCCGAATAGACGCTGAATAGATTCGGCCTCTATATGACGGTATCTATTTGGGAAGCTGAATCAGATTAAAGAATCTGATCCGGCTTCTGGGGAGTCTGAATAATGCCGAATTATATGGGGTTTTTCTTCCGGCTCAGCCAAGCCAAATGCACATCCTTAGTGGTGTTCTAGGGAACATTTAGCCCCATTTTACACATGAGGAATCCTGAGACTAGAGGTCAACTTGCCCCAAACTACCCAGTCTTTTCACGGGATAGAGAAATCAGAGGGACACACAGCGGGGGCAGAGAAGAAGACAGGGCATGAGGGGAAGTCAACAGAGAGGGAACATGGCAAAAAGACACAGACTCTGAGGGCCAATCTGCATTTAGCATTTTTACCAAACCCACACTGGAACAGAAAATGATGCAGTTCAAAACCACATTCAACTACCCCATGCCAACACCGTACTGACTGCAGAGTCACCCCCCCCGAATGGCCATAAAATGCCCATAAATCTATGCAGACAACCACAATAAAACCAGAGATCAAATGAAGTGAAAGCAGCATGCAGTCTGGACACTGCCATAAAATGCGACACTCAATCAAAGTGAAAGTGGCATGCAATGCAGACGGGGATTTCTGTTCCAGTGTGGGTTTGGTAAGACAGCGGAGCAAATGCTTGATGCAGATCGGGCCAGAGAGATGACAGGAAATGAAACTCTGAGAGACCCTTCATGAAGGGTATAAAATACAGACACTTGTGTCGTCACCGTCCTTCTGTGAGAACAACATAAACAGCCTGGGACATTAAGTTTTGTTCAACATCCTTGGGTCAGGTAATAAAAAGGGCCAACGCTATGCTGGGGGTTATTAGGAAGGGAATTGAAAACAAATCAGCCAGTATCATAATGCCCCTGTATAAATCAATGGTGCGATCTCATTTGGAATACTGTGTACAGTTCTGGTCACCACACCTCAAAAACGATATTATAGCATTGGGAAAAGTGCAGAAAAGGGCAACTAGAATGATAAAAGGGTTGGAACACTTTCCCTATGAAGAAAGGTTAAAATGCTTGGGGCTCTTTAGCTTGGAGAAATGACGACTGAGGGGTGGCATGATCGAGGTTTACAAGATTATGCGTGGGATAGAGCAGGTAGAGAAAAAAGTACTTATCTCCCTTTTTCACAATACAAGAACTCGTGAGCGCTCAATGAAATTGCTGAGCAGTCAGGTTACAACATGAGATGGATGAGAGCCAGCAGGTGCTGAAGGGAAACACAAGATTAACTCTGAGTAGGAGGCTTAGAGCATCGGCTCCATGTATAAAAAAGTTACTTGATGAAGCATTGGGGGAAACGGAATACGTACCTAGGAAATCCGTTGTTGCATGGCAATTGTCTGGAAGCAGCAGCAGCACTGCATGATGCAAAATAAAGGAACAAAAGAAGAAGCAAGTTTGTGGACTGTAATTGAAATAGAATCGAATTTTTCACGGTGAGCATTGGTGGGGTGCCAACCTCCAGGTGGTGGCTAGAGATCTCCTGAGATTACAACTTGTTACCCAAAGGGGTCATCTCCTCTTGATTCTGGGAATTAGCAAAGGAGACAGAGCTTTGCAAGAAGAGGGTAACTAGCAAAATCTCTACCAAGTTTTATGGGGATTTTCCCCCTAGAGAAACTCTCAGTAATAAACTAGGCTGTGGCTTAACCAAGAAAGGTTCCTTTTATTGAAAGAGGAAGTAATAAAATAATGCACACATACAGAAATAAATGTACATGGTAAAACACACACACAAACTAATAGAAATATAGGCAGGAGCAGGAATATAGAAGGGTTTTTCGAGGGAATTATAGTTACCAGTCCAGAAGAAGTAAGGTCCATGGAGAAGAAGATGTGAAATGAGCTATTTATTTATTATTTATTTATTGGATTTATATCCTGCCCTTCGTGCTTCGTGAAGCGCTTCGTGAAGCAAAGAGGGAAAGGAAAGGACCCAAATGGATTTGGGGGTGTGATGCAAGTGGTCGCCCAAGACAGACACACCACAATGGGGCTGAGCATCTCCAGTTATAGGGCAAAATGTCACCTAATGTCATGATGATGCAATTGCCCCTAAAACAATACTACGATTGGATTAGCTGGAAGTAAAACAATGTTTTGGGGAAAGGCTGAATGCTGTTCCCAAGAATGAACAAAGACCTGGGAAAACTCATGATATTGTGTATGAGTGTAGTTAATGGTGCCTGATGTGTCTATCTGATGTGAACTGGAAGTGTTAATGTCTTTCTGATTAAATTGCTAAATGTAATCATTTTTGATGATGACCCTTTGAGCATAGGATGAGAGAGGCTATCAGGGTATGTGAATAGCCTGTTGATTAAGGTGAAAGGAAGCAAGACCAGGTATGATGAGAAGCCCCGTGATGAGATTAAGTATCTTTATATAGAGTGGGGAGAGATTTATTAGCAAACCCATGACCCAGAGTCACCTTCCCAAAATAGTTTCTCAGGCTTGTCTCTTACCAGTGTCCATTTTGTTTGTTCCAGCTCCATCTTGGTCCCATTTCCAGGCCAGGTTGCACAGCTCATACATGATTTTGGGGGTGATAATTAACCGAGGGGTATCCTCTACAAACTGCCCTTCTGCAGGAGGGGTCTGGGTGCTAACAAACTGATCTCCAGGTGACAGAGTTCAGTTCCTCTGGAGAAAATGGCCACTTTGGAAGGTGGACTCTATGGCATTATACTCCCTTCCCTCCCAAACCCCACCCTACTCAGGTGCCACCCCCCATAATCTCCAGATATTTCCCAACCTGGAGCTGGAGGGAGGCAGGGAGGCTGTGCCATGCTGCACTTGAGGGCCCAGATCAAACCCTACCAGGCCAAGAGCTGGGGGAGGCTCCAATGGGGATTGCATGCTGTGGGCACAGTAGGTGACCCCCTCCCCACCCCGGTGCAGAGAGGAGAAGAAAACCACCCCGGAGGAGAAGAAAAACACACAAACGAGGATTTAATTGGTGCCCCCTGAAAAATTCCTGGCTATGGGGCTGGCTGCTGCCCATCTGGGTAGACAAGGCTGACCTTGATAGACCGAGGGTCTGACTTAGTATAAAAATGTAGCTGCCTGCATTCAACCGCAGAAAATGAAAAATGACAGCCTGGAAACAGATTGAGATTTTCCAACCTGCCATTCATAAGTAAAAAAAACACAGGGAGGGACAGCTGTGAGCTTTCTTGGCCTGACAAACACCCCTGGATTCCGCCGTGTCCCTTTGTCCCATTGATTATCTCTCTTAACTTCTTATCATTTCAGTCTTGCAGCCACAAAAATTGCCCGACTGGAGCATTTCTCCCGACTTAAAACCGGACCTTCTCACGATGATTAAGCTCCTTGTCCTCTGCCTTTTGGCTACCCTTGTTACAGGGAAAGAAACTGGTAAGTTAAACTATAACCTAGCCCCAGAGCTCTGGACCTGGAGGACCTCCCCCACTGTACATGTAAAGTGGAATCAAGCCATAGCCAATTAGTGGTGGCCCTGAAGGGTTTTCTGTGGTGGTCGCCCATCCAAATCCTAACCAGGGCTGACCCTGCTTAGCTTCCAAGATCTGATGAGATAGCGCCAGCCTAGGCCATCCAGGTCAAAGCCTTCCTCTGCCCCATGCCACATCCTGTTTTGCTCTCTTTGCTCTTATTCCCATTTCCAAGTTTCTTGCAGCCATTTTAGCCAGCCTAGCTTTGCACTCAGTGGTAGATAAAAGAATCTATCTTCTTTGATTCCTCCAGTCCTCCACTTGCACCTGCTGATGTGACCTTGGGTCTGGCACGGCTGTTCTCTCAAGGACAGTTTCTGTCAGAAGTTCTCTCAGCCCCACCTACCTCACAGGGTGTCTGTTGTGGGGAGGGGAAGGGAAAGGAGTTTGTAAGCCGCTCTGAGACGCCTTTGGGCAGTGAAGGGCGGGGTATAAATCCAATCTCTTCTTCTTCCTCTTCTTCTTCCTCTTCCTCTTCTTCTTCCTCTTCCTCTTCTTCTTCCTCTTCTTCTTCCTCTTCTTCTTCTTCTTCTTCTTCTTCTTCTTCTTCTTCTTCTTCTTCTTCTTCTTCTTCTTCTTCTTCTTCTTCTTCTTCTTCTTCTTCTTCTTCTTCTTCTTCTTCTTCTTCTTCGTCTCAGAGTGGCTTACAGTCTCCTTTCCCTTCCCCTCCCCACACCCTATATGCATGTTCCCTCTAAGCTGAGTTGGTGTGAGCCAGTTATGGGCTGTGGTGGCACAAGTGGTTAAGACGCTGACCTGCAGACTGGAAGGTGCGCCTCAGCACCTCGGCGTCTAGTCATGCCAGCCACATGACCACAGAAACGTCTTTGGACAGCGCGGGCTCTTTGGCTTGGAAACGGAGATGAGCACAGCATCCCTAGAGTCAGATGAGACTGGCTATCAAACAAGGGAAACCGTTACCTTTATTAGCTCACAGCTTTTTAGCCTCCGTCTCACACATTTTTGTCTTAGCTCAGAAAGGAAGGCTCCAGAGCACATTAATTCATGCAGCAGCCAAATCCAGTAGCTCACAAAGTAGAATTTTTGCTCGAAGAAGAAGAAGAAGAAGAAGAAGAAGAAGAAGAAGAAGAGGAGGAGGAGGAGGAGGAGGAGGAGGAGGAGGAGGAGGAGGAGGAGGAGGAAGAAGAAGAAGAAGAAGAAGAAGAAGAAGAAGAAGAAGAAGAAGAAGAAGAAGAAGAAGAAGAAGAAGAAGAAGAAGAAGAGATTGGATTTATACCTCACCCTTCACTTTTGAGTCTCAGAGCGGCTTACAAACTCCTTTCCCTTCCCCTCTCCACAACAGACACCCTGTGAGGTAGGTGGGGCTGAGAGAGCTCTTGACAGAAACTGCTCTTTCAGGAACAGCTGTGCCAGAGCTTGTGACTGACCCAAGGTCACATCAGCAGGTGCAAGTGGAGGAGTGGGGGAATCAAACCCGGTTCTCCCAGATTAAAGTCCGCACACTTAACCACTACACCAAACTGGCACAAGAGTCCACAGCTTAGAGGGAGCATTGCCTAAATGAGATCTTTGTAGGCAGTCAGTCACAAGTTCTCTCAAGGGCAGTTCTCTCACCAGCAGTCCTCGAAAGAGCTCTCTCAGCCCCACCAACCTCACAGGGTGCCTGTTGTGGGGAGGGGAAGGGAAAGGAAAGGAAAGAAGATTGTAAACTGCTCTAATCCAATCTCCTCCTCCTCTTCCTCCTTCTTCACTGTAATTCCTGGTGATCCCCAGGTCCCAGCTGGAGGCTGGCACCCCTACTCCTGAAGATCAAGGGAATAGTTTAGGAAACCTATCTTAGCTCCCTAGGGCAAGGATATCCTGGGTCAAGGAACATACTGCGAATTTAGTGGGTGAACTGTTTTCTGGTGGGTGGGGGGGCGGGATCTGCTCAACTTTTCTCCACTGCTGGCCTGACATAAGCAGGTGGCCATGCTCCCTCTAAGCGGTGGAGTCTCGTGAGTCAAAATTCTACTTTGTGAGCCGCCGGCATTAGAAGAAGAAGAAGAGTTTGGATTTATACCCCGCCCTTCACTGCCCAAAGGCGTCTCAGAGCGGCTTGCAAACTCCTTTCCCTTCCCCTCCCCACAACAGACACCCTGTGAGGTAGGCGGGGCTGAGAGAACTTCTGACAGAAACTGTCCTTGAGAGAACAGCTGTGCCAGAGCTTGTGACTGACCCAAGGTCACATCAGCAGGTGCAAGTGGAGGAATGGGGAATCAAACCCGGTTCTCCCAGATAAGAGTCCGTACACTTAACCACTACACCAAACCGGCTCTCAAATTAAAGTTGTGAGTGAGCAATTTGGCGACTGCATCAATCAGTCTGCTCGGGAGCCCTCCCTTCCTGAGCGAAGACAAAAATGTCATGAGCTAGAGGCTTAAAAACTGTGAGCTAGCTCACACTAACTGAGCTTAGAGGGAACGCAGGCGGGGCGGGTGGGCACCGTTTGCACGTGCCTGCAGCGACTGGTTCAGCAGTAGGGGGAACAGGGGCTGGGGTTGCCAGTTCCAGATCGGGGAATTCCTGAGATTTTGGGGGTAGAGAATGGGGTGGGAAGAGCTTTGAGAGGGGAAGGAAACTCAGCAAGGTATAATGCAGGGGGGCTGCAGAATCCCCGGATTTACAACTGATCTCCAAACTACAGAGTTCACTTCTCCTGGTGGAAACTGCGGCTTTGGAGGGCGGACTTGATGGCATTATTACCGGCTGAGCAATGTTCCCTCTAAGCTGTGGCAATCCACAAATTCTGCTTTGTAAACTACTGGTATGAAAGTTGTGAGCGAGCGATTTGGCGACTGCATCAATTCGTTTGCTTTGGAGCCAATCCTTCCTGAGCGGAAATGTGGGAGCTGGAGGCTATAAAACTGAGCTAGCTCACACTAATCCAGCTTAGAGGGAACACTGCTGCTGAGATATGTCCCCTCCACAAATTCCACCCTCCCCAGGGTCCTCCCGAAATATCCAGGTGCTTCCCAACCTGGAGTTAGCAACCCGACTATAATGTCACGGAGTCCACCCTCCAAAGCAGCCATTTTCCCCAGGGAAACTTATCGTTACCATCTGGGGATCAGTTGTAATTCTGGTTGATCTCCAGGCCCCTGCTGGAGGTTGGCAACCCTACATGCAGGGAAGCTAGGCTCTGCGGATCAGACAGATGGGCACTGCCAGACCCTGAGATGCCCCAGAAAGGAAGGTAGAATGGGTTGGGGTCAACACTCCCTCTAAGCTGTGGAGTCTTGTGAGCGAAAATTCTGCTTTGTGAGCTACCGGCATTACAGTTGTGAGCGAGCCATTTGGCTGCTGCATCAATTAGTTTGCCCCGGAGCCCTCCTTCCAGAGCTGACAAAAATGTGTGAGCCAGAGGATAAGAAACTGAGAGCTAGCTCACAAGAACTCAGCGTAGGGGGAACACCGGTCGGGGTGCTCAGGGAGGGTCAGAACTTGGAGGCCGAAGGAAAAGGCTATTCCGAAAAAAATCTAAATAAATAAATGAAAGGGTCTGGGGGACAGTGGTGGTCCCTAGGCCATAGTTTTAACACCCATAATCCAGGGTGTTGTATTGTCTTTTCTTTTGGGGGGTGGGGTGGGGGGCAAGTGTGGCGCGTTGAATACCTTGGAATAGAGGGGAGACAATCTACAAAAATAACCAATCAATTTTGTTCTCTTTGTTCCTGTCACTCCCCTTTAGAACCGAAATCCTCAGAAGCCCCCCACGCAAGCCCAACGACAGGCGTCGAGAAATCCACGGAGGACACCCACCCACCCACCCACCCAGCCCTCCATCCAAACACGACAGACACCAAGGAATCCCTGGAGGACACCCACTCACCCACCCACTCAATACCCCATCCAAGCACAGTGACACATGGCGAGTCAACCTCCAAAAATACCAGCCATACAGGCCTCCCTACAGCCCCCCTAACTTGCAATTGCACAGACTGTCACGAACATCACTGCACAACTAAACCGTCCAAACGCTTCTGTGTAACGACGGCAGAAGAAAATACCCTCGGTAAGTAAAGGTATCTCTGAAGGAACTTCCCTCCCCCCACAAGAGCTCACTCAACTTCCAGGCCCGAGTGGCGTCAACATAAGAGCCTTCCGGGGTTAGACATGAAGCTGTCTCAGGGGAAATGATATTAATCGGGGAGGGAAGCTTTCTTTCCCTGAAAAAAACCAAAAAGGATAAAAATGTAATAAGTCAACATATGAACCTGAATTACAATAAATAAATATATTCGGGCAATCCGGAGTGTGACAAATAGGACTGGGGAGAGACGTAACCAATGTTCCCTCTAAGCTGTGGGGACTTGTGAGCAAAAATTCTCCTTTGTGAGCCACTGGGATTAAAGTTGTGAGCGAGCCATTTGGCTGCTGCATAAACTAGTTTGTTCTGGAGCCCTCCTTCCTCAGCGAAGGCAAAAATGTGTGAGCCAGAAGCTAAAAAACTGTGAGCTAGGTCACAGTAACTCAGCTTAGAGGGAACATTGGACGTAACGGGCCGCAGTTTAAGGCAACGATTTGGCCCTTGGTGCCCTGCAAATTAGGTGAAAAAGACGAACGAGCGAAACCGTCTTAGACTGGTTTAACAGTTCAGCTTCTGCTCTGCTCCGGACTATCCCAAATTACGGTGGTCGGATTTAAAATCAAAAGGCTGAAGCGGGAGATCCTGGAGTGTGACCCTTGCTGCTGCGTTCTGGGGCTGCAGTTCCCATGAGCTGCCAGCAGGAGATGGAGGATACCGCTAGGAACTGGCGATTATCCAATTTAGGCCTATTCTGCATCTATCGTTCGCCCCGCTGTTCTACCAAACCCGCCTTGGAACTGAAATCCCCATCTACACTGCATGCCGCTTTCACTTTGATTGATTGTCGGATTTTATGGCAGTGTCCAGACCGTGTGCCGCTTTCATTTTGCTTGATCTCTCGGTTTTATGGCACCGCCTGCATAGATTAATGGCCGTTTTATGGCCATTCAGGGGTGACTTTGCAGTCTGCACAGCGTTGGCCCCGGGGTATTTGAATGTGGTTTTAAACCGCATCTTTTTCTATTCCAGCGTGGGTTTGGCAAAACAACGGAGCGAATGCTAAATGCCGAACGGGCCAAAAGAAGAGCTGATTGTTTTTTAGTGCTATCAATTACTATCCCTTTTCTTGGGCCAGAGAATCACCAGGAGTCCAGAATTTACATGATGCCATTTTGGATTTTTTATTCAGTTTTTTAAAAAAAGGTTTTATCAAATTGTATATTGAATGTTAATATTTTGTATATTTTTATAGCATTACACCCCAGAGCTATTTTTGGGCAGGAACGCACAGAAACGGCATTCTGGCTGGCTCCCCAGTTGGCCACGCCCAGCAGGAACTCATTAGCATAATAGGCCACACCCAACAGCAGAAACTCATTTGGATTGGCTACATTAGGGGTGTGTGGCCTAACACGCAAAGGAGTTCCTGCTACTAAAAAAGCCCTGGGGTTTTGACAACAAACAAAGTAAACAGAATAAGAAGCAAAAGGTGGGTGTGGCTGGATGACCACACTTCTAGTAACATGGGGGTGTAGCCTAATATGCCAATGAGCTGTGCTGTCAGGGGTGTGGCCTAATATGCTAATGAGTTTCTGCTGTTGGGTGTGGCCTATTATGCTAATGAGTTCCTGCTGGGCTTTTTCTGCAAAGCCCGGCATAAGCTGAGATAGGGTGATTAACAAATCCAATAAATAATAATAATCAGAGGATCACCAACATATATAGAATAGCTGTTGCAATCCTCACTGATACTTGGGAATCAAATCCTTGGAGCCGGATGCTGATAGTGGAGAGTGGGGAATCTGTATTGAAGAGCCGTGGAGGGGAGGGTTATGTATACTAACCAACCCTGATTAATTAGTAGTGGTTTGCTGAAATTGAAATTGGGTTGTTCATTAGGGCTAGATAGAGGGTTATTTGATTTAGTACCCCTATGCATTATTATTATTTTTTTATTACCTCTTGATGTTTTTCTTACTGTGGAGGAGGGTGGGAGTCAGACGGGAAATCTGGGTAGGAAGGATTTGAGGCTTTTACATGATGTCTACTTATCTAGGTAGGCCATTGAGTGTTGATTATTGTATTAGTGAGGCTTAGTATGTATGCCAGAGTGTGCTGTTTGTTTTTTGTTTGTTTGTTTGTTTGTTTGCAGTTAGTTAGGATTTGGGTTTGTTCTGCTGATTCCCTTTGTTTCTCTTGCTGGTTACTTAGTTGGGCAATTTATTGGGCCAATAAGACTGGGCAAGGGTGGCCATGCAGGTTTCGGGGATTCCAGTAATAGAGGAGTGGAAGAGCTATAGTGGTAGGACGAGGTGGAATTGCTTTAAATGGAATGGGAGAAGCTGGAGATATGGTAATGCTTGGACCTAAGTCCCATCCCAAGAAATGTTGGTTGTGGGGCTATATGTATATTATGTCTATTTATCTAGGTAGGCCATTGAGTGTTGATTATTGTATCTGTGAGGCTTAGTATGCATGCCAGAGTGTGCTGTTTGTTTGTTTATTTATTTATTTATTTATTTGCAGTTAGTTAGGATTCGGGTTTGTTCTGCTCATTCCCTTTGTTTCTCTTGCTGGTTACTTAGTTAGATGATTTATTGGGCCGGTAAGACTGGGCAAGGGTGGCCATGCAGGTTTCGGGGATTCCAATAATAGAGGAGTGGAAGAGCTATTGCGGTAGGACGAGGTGGAATTGCTTTAAACGGAATGGGAGAAGCTGGAGATATGGTAATGCTCGCACCTAAGTCCCATCCCAAGAAATGTTGGTTGTGGGGCTATGGAGAAATACCCTTCTGAGTTAGGGGCGGGAGGAGTTCAGGAATCAGACTCCCAGCCCTGGACTGGGCAACATGGCTGCCAGTGCCCAAGGGTGAGGAGCTTAGGGGTGACTATGGAGTCCCGGATCACCACTGTGGCTGGTTCTACCTTTTATAATCTGCGGCAGATCAGCCAACTGGTTCCTCATCTCTCCTCCCGGGACTTGGCTACAGTGGCCCATGCAATGGTCACTTCCAGGTTAGATTATTGTAACTCGCTTTACGCAGGCTTACCCTTGGGTCCGATCCAGAAACTCCAGCTAGTGCAAAATGCAGTGGCATGCCTGCTGACTGTGACGTCTGTGTGGGTGTGCATTCAGCCGGTGTTATGCCGATTACACTGGCTGCCAACTGGGTACCAGATCCGTTTCAAGGTGTTGGTATTAACCTTTAAAGCCTTGTGCAGCCTGGGACAGATATATCTAAGGGGCTGTCTCTCCCCATGGAGTTTTAAGCTCGAATGCTACAATATCCCTCGACGACGTGTCTGGAGTGATGACATAACTTCTGGGTGACGTCATCATGGCGCGCGCATGGAGAAGCAGCCTCCCCTGCTAGATACCAGGTCAGGACCTGGCAACCTTGCTAGCATCCCTACCCAAGTCCCAGGTTTGGGCCCTGGAATCTCCAATTAAAATGCTTCTAGAAAGCAAGTGCCAATAGGGACTATTAGAGTGACATATTGCAGATAGAAAAATACTCAAATGCGGGACAATATCCTCCACAGACCACTTCTACAGAAGGAGGGGGTTGGCTAGAGGTTTCCAAATGTGCTGCCATTAAGTTCCCTAAATACTGTGTGATTTTTTAAAAAAATAAACCACCCCCTCCCCCCCAGATGGAATCCGGAGTGTCGGTGTGAAGCGTACCTGCGGGGACAATATCCATCTTTGCAATGAGAAGATCTCCATCACCCTGAGCGAACACGTTTACTGGAGGAGCCACACCACGTGTTGCAACGACACCGACGGCTGCAATTCACGCTCCCTCGGGCGTACGTGAGGTCTTCTGCTGGTTCGGAGGGGTGGGATCCAAAGATGCAACGATGGTGGCGGGGCCCCATGGGACGTGATGTACCCATTACGTGAAATGCTCCACAAGATAGTCCTCAGACCGCTGGAACCATTTATTTATGGCTCAGGGAGGCTTACATTAAAAGTTAGAACAGGTTAAAATAATAAAAAGAGTCGTAAAGCATTTACAAGGCGATACATATATACCATGCAAGACATAGGATGGGGAGGACACAGTCTAGGTGAGCCGCCCCGAGCCCACCTCAGTGGGGAGGACAGAATATCAACCAACCAACCAACCAACCAACCAACCAACCAACCAACCAACCAACCAAATAAATAAATAAATAAATAAAATCACCGTAATGTGTTGGTAATAGCTCTTATGAGCAGCTGTCCAGCCCCACAGTATATTAGTACAGGCAAAGCAGAAACTGCCAATGATGAATTCCAGGGTGCAGGCTCTTAAGTCTAGGATGGACTATCAAATTAAATGCGACTCCTCCGTCGAATGCCTGGTGGAAGAGCTCCATCTTGCAGGCCCTGGAGGATTGTAATAAATCCCGCAGGGCCCTGATGTCTTTGCGGAGTACATTATTACATGGATAGTCTGGATTTAGGCCCGAGGGAAGGTTTGTACACTCCTAACTTCTCTTTATGCCTATTGCAGCACCACCGGCGGACAGCTCTCAGGACAAGCTGGTGTGTCCCTCCTGCTTTGCGGTCAACAATTCCAACTGCACACTTATCGACAGGAAATGTGCTGCAACTGAGAACAAATGCATCAATGTTACTGGGACCGTCGAGAATGGTAAATTGGGCACAACTTCCTTAACAGAAGATGACTCTGGGCCATGGGCTGTTTAAGTTGGGGATGGTGCGATTCAACTTTTTGCTCTACACCGCTCCTCCTTTGGAAGCATAGTTCCTTTGGAAGTGGTGCTGATGTTGACGCCTCTTGGCTTGGCTACCACTAGACTTGCCGGCCCTTGGCAACAGTCCCTGGGACCACGGGAGATGGCTAGACATCACTTCCTGTTTCAGAACTGGAAGAGATGTCACGATGCTGTAGGGATTTCCAAATCTCTATGGTTTTTACCATAGAGATTTGGAAATCTCTAGAGCCTTGTGATGTCCCAACAGTGCCCCCTCCTTCTCTCCCGTTGCTCCACTGAGCAAGGTATTGGGACAGGGACATCCCATGCTGGAATGTTGTAAGTGCCAGTCCTAGATACCACCAATAAGGGATGGTTTTGAGACCTGGGGCAGAGTTTGAGAAGAAGCATAGAGATGGAAATACTGCCCCCCCCGCCAATTGGTTATTAGAGTCGGGAAACTTCAGCACCAAAAAAATAGAAAGTGATATAATACAGTGACCGAAGCTGGCTGTGGTTTATGGTGCACACTTTAAGCTTGACGGGAAAAGGGCAGTGCTGCACACTTTCGATACCATCTGTACCTACGCTCTGCCCTTATCCTTACATAGATCGTACCCAGAACTGACCCCCAGTTCTGCAGCCATGGAAACCTTCCTAGTCCAAGTGAGACACGGATATCACTGATTGGTCTGGCAGCAGCGGCGGATTAACCATCAAGCAGACTAAGCACGTGCTTAGGGCACCAGGGCCAAAGGGGGCACCACAAAGTTGGGGGAAAGGGTGAAAAGAAAAGAAAACAACGAATGAAGATTTGTAAAAAAAAAATAAAAAAAGATAAAACTAGTGCAATTTGAACATGGTGCACCCTAGGGGTCATCTTCTATTTTTTGTTGGCGAGGTGCAGCGTCATAGGCTATGTTTAAAAGTAAAATGCATGTGTTTAACAGTAAGACGATGGAGCCAAATTCAGTTGTCAGGACTGTCCTTTCAATGGGGGGGGGGCACCAAGATTGGTCAGTGTTTAGGGCACCAGTGAGCCTTAATCTGCCCCTGTCTGGAAGGGAGACACCATTATAGAATCACGGAATCATAGAATCTCAGAGTTGGAAGGGGCCCTCTAGCCCAACCCTCTGCTCAATGCAAGATCAGCCTAAAGCATCCCTTTTTTTTAACTTTATTTTTAAATTTTCACTACAAAAAGACAAAACAATAAGTTATAGAAATCATTCGAGGTTACAGTGGGTAGTTATTCATATATTATAGTTATCTTCCAATCCATTTATACAAAAATTTCCATCGGTTTACAAACAATGACTCATCTTTCCCTGAGAGGATTAGGTTAAGCTTGTCTGATTCTGCTATTTCAAGTAGATTGCCTATAATTTCCTCTTGGTTTGGGACAAATACTTTTCCCCCAGCATTTTGCCACCGCTATTCTTGATGCCGTAACTACATAAAGAATAATTCTTGCATCCGCTTTTTTCACTCCCGCTGGGAGGATATCAAGCAAAAAAGTTTCTGGCGCGAGTCGTACATTAACATTTGTTATTTCTTCCAGTAGCTTAGCCTAGAGCATCACTGACCAGTGTTTTTCCAGCCACTGCTTAAAGACTGCCAGTGAGGGGGAGCTCACCACCTCCCCAGGCAGCTGATTCCACTCTTGCACAACTCCAGCTGTCAAAAAGGTTTCCCCTAATATCCAGCCGGCACCTTCCCACCCTTAATTTAAACCCATTATCGCCAGCCCTCTCCTCTGCTGGTAATGGGAATGGCTCCCTGCCCTCCTCTAAGTGACAGCCCTTCAAAGACTTCAGACATGTCTCCCTCTCAACCTCCTCTTCTCCAGACTAAACGTTCCCAAGTCCCTCAGCCTTTGGTAGATCCTTAAGGACATAAGAGAACATAAGAGAAGCCAATGTTGAATCAGGCCAATGGCCCATCTAGTCCAACACTCTGTCACACAGCGGCCAAAATATACCAGGTGCCATCAGGAGGTCCAGCAGTGGGGCCAGGACACTAGAAGCCCCCTCCCACTGCTGCCCCCTCCAGCACCAAGAATAGAGTGCATCACCTGCCCCAGACTGAGAGTTCCCATCTATACCCTGTGGCTAATTAGCCACTGATGGACTTCTGCTCCATATGTTTATCTAATTCCCTCTTGAAACTGTCCATGCTTGTAGCTGCCACCACCTCCTGTGGCAGTGAATTCCATATGTTAATCACTCTTTGGGTGAAGAAGTATTTCCTTTTATCTGTTCTAACCTGACTGCTCAGCAATTTCATGGAGTGCCCACAAGTTCTTGTATTGTGAGAAAGGGAGAAAAGTACTTCTTTCTCAGCCTGCTCAATCCCATTCATAATCTTATAAACCTCAATCATGTCACCCCTCAGCCGTCGTTTCTCCAAGCTAAAGAGCCCCAAGCGTTTTAACCTTTCTTCCCTATGAGACCAGCGAGGTTTCAAGGGTCTCAGGTGGATGCATGGGGGTGGCTTTGGCATAAAGGAACTTTGCTCACTGGGTTGAAAGGCATTTTGGGTATTGATTTCTTTTCCCATTGTCCTTTCACAGGTAACAGCAGCCACACATTTTCTGGTCAGGGCTGCGCCACCTCTTCGGCAACATCTATTAATGGCACTACGCTGGTCTTTGGAAATGCTGCCTACCATTTTGCTCGCATCACCATGACAGATGCCAAGGATGGTGCTAGCCAGACCCTGAGGGGTGTTCCTTTCACCGTCCTTCTGTCCAGTTTTGTTGGACTCCTGCAAGCCAAATTCATCTACTGACCTCAGTCGGTGTGTGAGCTTCAATAAACCTTCTCTATTCAAGCTAGAGGAATATCATGGACCATAGTGTTGTTTGTGTGTTCAAAGGGCAAATTAATTATTCTGATAAGGTATTCTAATGGTGTTTTGATTTCCTGTACAACTAAATCTGGAAATGGGGGTTGGTTTTGTTCTGTTTTTGGCTCAGAGGCAGAAATTTCCATGTGAAAACTAGAAGCCAGGGGTCCCCAACTTTCTTGACCCCGTGGGTACTTTTCAAACTTCAACACTGTGTGGTGAGTGCAGCCACAAAATGGCTGCCGCAGGAGACAGAGACAGCCACAAAATGGTTGCCACAGGAGACGGAGACATCCACAAAATGGCTGCCATGGCTTATCTCCACTCACCCAGTAAAGACCTTTGCGCTGTGGTGGCAAGTGCTGCCAAAGCAACATTTTTTTCAGAAAAATCTGCAGAGCCAATCACATTTCCAGTAGCCAACCAGAAGCCTTGCACAACAGTCCACAACAAGACGTACTTGCCACTAAGAACAGCTTTCACCTCAAAAGTTCAAGCAGACAAGACAGAGATTATACATCTCATTCTATTTTTTTAAAAAAAGGCAAACCGGATTTGCAGCCTCAATTTGCCTCAGGGCCATGAAGAGAACGGAGGGGGTATTTAACCCTTCAACCACTTAGCTGTGCTGTTAAAAACCAGACTTTTGTTATCAGTCTCTGCTCTGTTCTCGCCTTCCCTAAAATTCCTTTCCCCTGCCTCTAAAATAGAACTGCTTGTGTCA
Organism: Gekko gecko; assembly: GCA_029375565.1. Classification (NCBI taxonomy): domain Eukaryota; kingdom Metazoa; phylum Chordata; class Lepidosauria; order Squamata; family Gekkonidae; genus Gekko; species Gekko gecko. The sequence continues at coordinate 223,697,403 of JAPDNY010000005.1, forward strand.
CAAAACCCCATGGTGATCTTACAGCTGGCAGGTATGAATGGGTTAGTAGATGAACCATGCAGGGAAGAGTAGCCTTGCCACCCAAAAGTCTGGCACATCCATCTGGACACACTAACCTTGTGGTCAGTGAGCAGAGGCAGCCTAGGAATGGTCCACGGAACTTTTCAGCTTGACCCTAGATGAGGAAATGAGTCCCCCCCACAGTTTCCTGGTGGAATGCAGCCAATGGGATAAGCCAATGGGATAAATTCAAATGGTCCTCACCCAGCTATTAGCGCTTTGTTCTCTTCCTTGACCACATTAGGGGATCGAGGAGGAAGGCTGAACCCTGGAGTTTACACCAGTGGCCACAAGACATCCTAGATTATGTTTTTTGTTGTTGTTTCCATCAAGTTGTGGGGGAGAAAAAGGGATTTTTGGGGAAACTCATCATGGGAAACTCACTATAGGAAAACCTGGTGGACTTTTATATTAAAGATCTCCTTGTTAGAACAGGCTTGGCTTACTGAACCAGACATGAACTCTGTACCTAAGCATGTGGTTAAAGTGTTAAGTCCTAACACCTACAGAATTTTCCATTTAACGCAGGAAGCTTTAGCTGAACAAGGGTGTTGCAGTCCAACCAACATTCACAAGAACACACAAAATACTTAGAACAAAGTTTGAGGTAACAGACTAGGTCACAACCAGACCCAAGTGTGTGTCAAGTGTCTGTGGCTTTGAGGCGTTCTGCCCAAATTAGGAAGAATGTCAACAAGACCCCTCCTCTAAATTGGGTCTAGGGGAGTTGGAGAGGGGTTGGACATAAATATGGGAGGAGACTCAGGTTACTTGCTGGAACAGTTGTAATAGGTTGTGAGAGATTGTGAACTTCACCAATCAAAAGTGAAGGCAGAACTTTGCAGTCTGTTTGGGGCTTTAAAATGCTATGTAACCCTTTGTTCTTTGAACCTTTGATTTGAGAGAAAGGTTCCACTTGCTTACTGCAGATAAAACTTGTTTGTTAAACTTGACTCTGGTGATTTGCCTCTTCATTTTAATTATTGGGGTGTTAAAATTTGCGCCCTACAAAGTCACAGCTGATTTATGGCAACCCCTTGTAGGGGTTTTCAAGGTGAGAGACATTCGGAGGTGGTTGGCCGGTACCTGCCTCTGCATCACGACCCTGGTATTCTTTGATGGTCTCCCATCCAAATAGTAGCCAGGGCTGACTATGCTACAGAATGCATTTAGCTAGTCTGGTGTGTTAGTGCAGCTCCCGCCTTGTGGGGTGGCCCGCCTGAGATCAGGAAATCTCCCACTCTCTTGGCTTTCGGCAAACTATGCAAAACCGAAGTATTCAAAGAGGGCTTCTTCTGTGCAGGCAACAGGGTTGCATTGTACAAAATACTCGGATAAATGATTGAGACTGTGGTCTGTACCATTGCACATAGCCTATTGTATGCAGCTTCTTGTTAAGTAAGAGCCTGTTATGTAATTTCTGGATTGCTTAAGGTTTCGTGTCAATGTGAATGCTATGCCTCAGCTCTTTCTGGTGGTTCCAGGCTTCAAACATTTTAATACATGGGCTGCCGAATGCCTCATTTTGCTGGTTGTACTGACTCGCTATGTGTAATCCACCTATGTGTAATTCCAAATAGATACATAACAATGTTGTTGTGTGCTGACGTCACTGTTACTGTCTCCAGAACCCCAGCTGGTCTGAGGAGAGCTCTTAGGAAGCTTTCTATGTTACATGAGGACGAGCTTCTCACAATTAGCTACCAGAAAACTCAAAGTGTAGCCTTTGAGAATGGCCTGAAATCCAGGTCTTGGATGATAAACAGCCCCCGGATTAAGCAAGTCAACAGCGTTTGTTAAGTATGAGACTTAACAAGGAGAGTGATTTCAACAGTGATTTCAGCTTTATTTAACAGCAACCAGACAGATCAGTCAACACACACAAAACAGTGGAGCACAGCTCCCTTTTTAAACAGTGCGGGCTCACTAAACCACACCCCTACTTAAGTTAACAGCCAATAACATTAGAGAGATAAAGACCAATAAGATTTGTTCCCTCCGTAACTATTATACAGTTTCTGATTGGTTACAGTTATTACAACAACCAATAGGATTGTCGAGGCTTACAATCCTGTCCTGACGTTAAGCTTAACATAGGAAAGAATACCGCCAGTTCACTAGTCAGGACATAACAGCTTTAAATATCTCGGGGCCGTTTTACAAGCTTCTGACTCTAGGGTAAATCATAGCTGATATGTTGCTGACCAAGCAGAAAGTCTAGCAAATTCCATACTGAAGTTTTGACTCCATGGGGGTCATTTGGTTCCAGCAGCCTTAAAGTTATATAAGGCTAAAACCTGGGTGCAACTGCTTTATGGAACATTTTTAGGTCCACCCTCTTCTTGCTTTACTCCCCAAGACAGAGTACAATTAAAGTTCCTAAGAGCTGTTCTACAAGTTCCTAGAGGTGTATCAAATGCTCGATTAAGCCTGGGGACAGGCATTATAAGGGTTAAAGCCGGACTATGTATTTTATCTATCTATATGTGGTTAAAAGGTCATTTTAACCCCCAGGGCCTGTTCCCTTTGATATTTCAAGACAATGTTCAATTTAGTTGGCTTAAGGACGTACAAACCCATATCAATAGAAATGGCTTCTCTCCCCAGGAACTCTTATCCTGCTGTATTGAACAGGCAAAGAGGCTAGTTAAACAAAGAGTCGAGGATATCGAACAACAGTCTGATATTTCTCATGTATCTAACTCTGGGTTGCTGCCAAACGTTAAAAATACTGTTGAGCTGGCAGCGTACCTGGCCTCTCTGGAAGTAAATAACTTTAGAAGGACGTTTACCCTGGCAAGGAGTTTTACACTCCCCTCTGCAATACTTGAAGGTAGGTATTAGAAAACTCCCTATACAGAAAGACTATGTACTTGCTCCTTAAGGGAGGTCAGGTCCCTAGATCATATGTTTTTCAGTTGTACATACTATAATGCGGCCCTTTTGGAAATTATCTACTGGACAAGACTGCTGATCACACAAATAAAACCAGGCTTAGATATCTTCTATTTGACCTGAATCCTAAAATTACTCACCAAGCTGCTAGATTTTGTGTGATGGTCATTAGGATATGGAAATTGTATTATAATTAGGCTCAAATTTGAATTCTGTTTATATTCTGTATCTTGTTATTATAATTTCCATGTATACGGATGGTCTAATGACTGTAATAAATACATACAACAACAGGGCACAGTGGCCTTCCCCTGATGTTGCCTCCAGGCACAGGTATTCAGAGATATATGTGGAGGATCTCATTCCATTAGTTACCACCACTGATTGACCTATCCTTTCTATAAGAACATAAGAAGAGCTTATGTTCGTAGACTGTATCATTAAGCAGATAAAAGAAAGTGATAAAAAACAAAAGAAGCACCTTAGTTACACTAGGATGAGGAGAAACGCCTCCTTTCTAGTCACCTCTGTTTACGTTCTGAAAACAGATCGCAAAATGTGGACAGCTGCTTAATGCAGAACAGAAATGAATGCTGGAAGGATGCCGCAGTTATGCAAGTTGACCTCTAGATGGAGATACAAACCAATTTGTTTGGCTTCAGATCTGTGGCGTAGTGGTTAAGAGCGACGGACTCTAATCTGGGGAACCAGGTTCAATTCACCACTCCTCTACATGAATGCAGAAATGAATGCGGAAGGATGCTGCAGTTATGCCAGTTGACCCCTAGATGGAGATACAAACCAATTTGTTTGGCTTCAGATCTGTGGCGTAGTGGTTAAGAGCGACAGACTCTAATCTGGGGAACCAGGTTCAATTCCCCACTCCTCTACATGAAGCCAGCTGGGTGACCTTGTGTCAGTCACAGCTCTTTCAGAGCTCTCTCAGCCAAAAAAAAAAAGGTCTAGCTCACCACTGAAAAGAGCTAGAACTTCAGTCTGCCAGACCTTCTTAGGATCTCCTGGCTATACTACACAATGCCATATGATAATAATAATTATTATTATTATTTGTGGTTGCCATGTTTCTCAGTCTGGACACACAGGCCCAAAGGTTGGCGTGCGTGCAGGAATTTCCTTGGTAGCAATGCCAACAAGTGTGTTGTATAAATGATAATTTATTTTTTGGGGGGGAAATACTTTTAAATAAATAGATGCTTCTTTGGCTGCCAGATTCTTGTAATCCAAATGCATGTATGCACCTGCTGTCACGTGCATGTATCTGAATCCAAAGTAGGTGATAAAAGAGGAACAGCACAAGGCATCAACAACCCCTCCCTGAAAACCCCGGGAGAAGATGGCTGCTTTGGAAGGTGGTCTCGATGGCATTATACCCTGCTGAAGTCCCTCCCCTCTCCATACCGTGCCCTCCCAAGGCTCCGCCCCCAGATTGCCAAGGATTTCCCAACCCAGATTAGAAACCCTAAAGCACACCAACTTGGGTCCCTGACCAGGAAGCATTGACGTCCGCCTACCATCAGTGGGTGGGAGGCAGAATGCCTGCCTCTGGATCCTCCTTCTGCCTGGAAGTCCTTCTGAGACCGGTTTGGTGTAGTGGTTAAGTGCACAGACTCTAGACTGGGAGAACCGGGTTTGATTCCCCACTCCTCCACTTGCACCTGCTGGTGTGACCTTGGGTCAGTCACAAGCTCTGGCACTGCTGTTCTTGAAAAAGAGCAGTTTATGTCGGAAGTTATCTCAGCCCCACCTGCCTCACAGGGTGTCTGTCGTGGGGAAGGGAAGGGAAGGGAAGGGAGTTTGTAAGCCGCTCTGAGACGCCTTTGGGCTGTGAAGGGCGGGGTATAAATCCAATCTCTTCTTCTTCTTCAAAGGAGTCTCAGAGCGGCTTACAGTCTCCTTTCCCTTCCCCTCCCCCCAAGAGATACCCTGCGAGGTAGGTGGGGCTGAGAGAGCTCTTTCAAGGACTACCCTTGAGAGAACGGCTCTGAAAGAACTTGTGACTGACCCAAGGTCACACCAGCAGCTGCATGTGGAGGAGTGGGGAATCAGACCCGATTCTCCCCGATTAGAGTCCATGCTCCTAATCACTACACCAAACTGGAAGACATGGGAATTAACGGGTAGTTAAGTAGATGCCTTGCCTACATTCCTTGTAAGCTGAAGAACCAGGGTGGTGCAGTGGTTACAGCAGGAGCGTCAAACATAAGGCCCAGAGGCCAGAACCAGCCCATCCAAGGCTCTTACATGGTCTGCAAGCAACTAGAGCAAGGGAGGGAACCAGAGACTGCTTTGGGGGGAGTGGGGGGAGACACTCCAATTCTGGCTTCGGCATGGCGGAACAACCTTGTCTACAGCAGTCAAGCAGCATGGGGGCGTCTGCCCAGTGCTGCACCACTGGCTCTCCAGTCCGTCTATATGGGTTTTCCTTTACACCCCCCTCCCAGCCCATGGGGCCTTGTGGTGAAGATACAGAAACTCAAGAGCTTACCAGCTGCTGTCCTTTATACAGTTTATATCTCCAGTACCTGACGCTACATTTTATGGCACACAAGGCCCGGCCAGTCAAAGTGCCATTTATGTCAGATCCGACCCTCGTAAGAAATGAGTTTGACACCTCTGGGTTAGGGTGCCAGACGAGGATCTGGGAGGCCCGGGTTCAAATCCCCCAGTCTGCCACGAAAGCTTGCTGGGCGACCTGGGGCAAGTCACATGCTCTTAGCCTCGCCTACCTCGCAGGGTCCGTTGCAAGGATAAAACGGAGGGGAGGAGAGTGACGTCGTCTGGTTTGGGACCCCACCGGGGAGAAAGGCAGGGAAGCAATTAAGGAATTAAAAGGAAATAAATAGATAAATAAATGCAGTCAACGGCTACATGTTGTGGCCCAGCGGGGGCCCAGATGGTCCTTCTTGCCTAAGGTTGCTAACTCTGGGTTAGGAAATTCCTGGAGATTTGGGGGGTAGAGCTTGGGGAGAGGAAGGAGCCCAGCACAGATCTAACTCCACAGAACCCACCCTTCAAAGCGGCCATAGTCTTCTCCAGGGGGAACCCATCTCTGTGGTCTGGAGGCCACCTGTGATCCCAGGAGAGGGCTGGGTTGCACTGGGAGGATACGTGCAACAAGAGAGAAAGTCGCGAAACAAAGTGTAACATCGAAGACGCGAAAGCAGCCGTGACCGAATTACTAATATCATCTCAATGACACTCAGGTAATTTCAAATCTGAATAATTCGGGCACAGAATTGGCTTTTATAAAGCCACACGATCTTATTCTTGTCCCAATCCAAAGGTAAAAGGTAAAGGTAAAGGTTCCCTTGCTCAAAGCCAGTCGAATCTGACTATAGGGTAGCGGTGCTCATCTCCGTTTCAAAGCCGAAGAGTCAGCGCTGTCCAAAGACGTTTCCGTGGTCAGTGGCCGGCATGACTAAACACCAAGGCGCATGGAACACTGTTACCTTCCCACCAAAGTGGTACCTATTTATCTACTTGCAATTTCTTGCTTTCGAACTGCTAGGTTGGCAGGAGCTGGAACCAGAGACGGAGCTCACTCCGTCTTGCGGCACTCGGGTCTTGAACTGCTGAACTACTGACCTTCCATAGCCTGCAGTTCAGCGTCTTAACCACTTGAGCCACGAAAAGTCCCAAAGGGGGGGACTTTTCACAGTTTCAGCGAACGATATTCTTCGGATAGTTTGGGTATCATTTTCAAAAATTCATATTCTATCAGCCATTCGGTAAAAAAATCAGTGGTCCCAGCAACAGGGAGTCGGCTTGGAGCACCCGTTCCACTCCTGGTACCCTCAAGGTCGGGACTCCGATATACAAGTGGTGTTATTGTTGTTCAGTCACACAGTCGCGTCCGACTCTTCACGACCCCACGGGCCACATCTCTCCAGGCCCTCCTGTCTTCCGCAATCCTCTGGAGTTTGCTCAATTTCATGTTCGTTGCCTCGATGACACTGTCTGACCATCTCATCCTTTGTCGTCCCCTTCTTCTTTGACCTTCAATCTTCCCCAGCATCAGGGTCTTCTTCTCCAGTGAATGCTCCCTCCTCATTTGGTGGCCAAAGTATTTGAGCTTCAGCTTCAGTTTCTGGCCTTCCAGGGAACAATCAGGGTTGATTTCCTTTAGGATTGACTGATTTGAGCTCCTTGCAGTCCAAGGAACTCTCGAGAGTCTTCTCCAGCACCATAATTGGAAAGAATCTATTCTTCGGCACTCTAATCAAATGTAAATACAAAAATCCAAGAAGTTCTCTCATCAGTTGGCATTCACCTTCAAGGATGGCACCCCCTCTTTATCCCCCCCATTGTCTGCTATTCCAGGGAAGCAGCAGAATTAATTTATGAAGCCTCTGATGGGTTGGTTTGGCTGGGTAAGTTGCCAGATATGCTGGCTGGAGCTGGGCGGGACGGACCGAACACTCGACATGTCGCAACGAACAAACACTGGATCCTGTCAAATGAGGAAATAGTGAGGTGAGAGTGGGTGTCGACGGGCGTAGTTAGCCGAAAGGGTGTGGGCACGGATAATAGAGGATCAAGCAGGAATTAATGAGGGGTTTCACGCACTCGCTCACTTTCTCTCTCGGGTGTAACAAATGAGTTTGTTCAGAACTGGCTTGCCTCAGGCTGGTGAGATAGGCGGCCTTCGCTTACGTAAAGACGGAATCTTGCAGATCACGAAGTGTGTGGAAAGAGAGCTCACTGGCAGATCACCAGCTGCTCACGGTGGGAATGGGAGCAGCGTTCCCTCTAAGGTGAGTTAGTGCGAGCTAGCACACAGTTTTTTTTAGCCCCCGGCTCACGCATTTTTGTCTTAGCTCAGGAAGGAGGGCTCCAGAGCAAACCACTTGGCGCAGTAGCCAAATCACAGCTTGAATGCCAGTGGCTCACAAAGTAGAATTTCTGCTCACACGACTCCACAGCTTAGAGGGAGCGTTGGACGGGAGCAGCACTGCAGGCTCTTAAGTCGGTCAACATTTTGGATTGCTTTATTGGGCCAGCCCTCCCCTACCCCGCCATTCAGTCCATCTGAGCACGTGCAACTCTATAGACGGGAATTGGGATGGGAACCTGCCTTATGTACTGATGAAGGTCTGCAGGGAGTCTCCATGCTTACTCTCCCCCTAAGCTGTGGAGTCCTGTGAGCAGAAATTCTACTTTGTGAGCTCCTGGCATTACAGTTGTGAGCGAGCGATTGGGCTGCTGCATCAGCTAGTTTGCTCTGGAGCCCTCCTTCCTGAGCCAAGACAAAAATGGGTGAGCCGGAGGCTAAAAAACTGTGAGCCAGCTCACGCTAGCTCAGCATAGAGGGAACGCTGACCCGCATGCAGGTAATAAGCATTGCCTGCCCGATCAGCATAAATTAGTTTGCTCTGGAGCCACCCTTCCTGAGCTAAGGCAAGAATTTGTGAGCCGGAGGCTAAAAGACTGTGAGCCAGCTCACTCTAGCTCAGCATAGAGGGAACACTGACCCGCATGCAGGTAATAAGCATTGCCTGCCCGATCAGCATAAATTAGTTTGCTCTGGAGCCATTCTTCCTGAGCTAAGGCAAGAATTTGTGAGCCGGAGGCTAAAAGACTGTGAGCCAGCTCACACTAACTCAGCATAGAGGGAACACTGGTCCCAAACATCCCATTTCACAGTCCTTCTTTGGGTTATGTGCGCACAATTTATAAATGAATCCCAGGGTGTGTTGCAGCCAATGCAGTGTAGTGGTTAGGAGCGCAGACTCTAATTTGGGAGAACTGGGTTTGATTTCCCCACTCCTCCACATGCAGCTGCTGGTGTGACCTTGGGTCAGTTACAGGTTCTATCAGAGCTGTTCTCTCAAGGGCAGTCCTCGAGAGAGCTCTCTCAGCCCCAGCTAGCTCACAGGGTGGCTGTTGTGGGGAGGGGAAGGGAAAGGAGATTGTAAGCCGCTCTGAGACTCCTTTGGGTAGTGAAGGGCGGGGTAGAAATCCAGTCTCCTCCTCTTCCTTCTGGTTAAGAGCATAGGGCTTGGATCTGGGAGATCCAGATTCAAATCCCCACTCTGCCAGAGAAGCTCGCTGGGTAACCCTGGGCCAGTCACAGGGTTGTTGTGCAGAAAGACTGGACAAGGTGAGAATGGTGTAAGCAGGTCTGGGTCTCCATTAGAGAGGAATGTGAGATCTAAATGAGGCAAATAGATTTCTTTTGTTCATCTTCCTCTAAGAATGGGCCAGGGCTTGGGTTGCCATCTCTGGGCTGGGAAATTCCTGGAGATTTTTTTTTGGGGGGGAGGAGAGTGGACCTCAGCAGGTTACAATGCTGCACAGTCCACCTTGCAAGGCAGCCACCCACTCCGGGGAACTAGTCTCTGTTGACCGGAGATAAGTTTTAATTCCAGGAAATCTCCATGTCCCACCTGGAGGCTGGCAGCCCTAGTCAGGGCAGGTCCTGAGACTCCCCTCTCAAGTGCGTCCTCCCACTTCAGAGGAGGCAGAATTTCCATCTCGAAGGGCAGAGCTATTTTTGGGCAGAAATGCACAGGAACAGAGTTCCGGCTGGCTCCTGAGCTGGCCACGCCCAGCAGGAACTTATTAGCATAACAGGCCACACCCAACAGCAGAAACTCATTAGGATTGGCTACATTAGGGGTGTGTGGCCTAACATGCAAAGGAGTTCCTGCTACCAAAAAAAGCCCTGGGTTTTGACAACAAACAAGGTAAACAGAATAAGAAGCAAAAGGTGGGTATGGCTGGATGACCACACTTCTGGCAACATGGGGGCGTGGCCTGATAGGCTAATAAACCGTGCTGTCAGGGGTGTGGCCTAATATGCTAATGTGTTTCTGCTGTTGGGTGTGGCCTGTTATGCTAATAGTTCCTGCTGGGCTTTTTCTACAAAAAAAAGCCCTGTCGAAGGGTATTCAATGAGCTTCAAAAATATGTAGATAAGCAGAAAGAAACAAGAACAACTTGGGACAACTTCCATGGGGAAAACCAGGGTGTTTCCTTGTGAACCCTTGAGGAAATGACTCTCGGGAGAGTTTAAATTCTCATGATAAAGGTGAGAATGCCCAAGAGGAAAGGAAAGCAGAGAGTTCCCTCTAGCAGTGAATTAGGAGCTCCTTTGCAGCCGTGTTTCCTAGAAGTCCAACCAAAGAATTAATGGCGGGAAGGGAGAACCACGGTAATCGGGTACCCTCTGTGAGGAAAAATCTGAGAACACTGTCCTTATCCATTCCTAGAGGACTCAGTGACACGGACCTCACTTTTACACACACACACACCCCGTTTGGAAAGAGGTTTCGGGAATGATCAAGCCAGCTCTGAAGCCTTGCAAAATAATCTTCAGATGGGCTATGGCGTAATTCTTTCTGTTCCAGTAACTGTAGTTTTGCCGTGCCCTAAGCAGAGCATGGAGCTGCGGTGGCTCAAGTGGTTAAGACGCTGAACTGCAGGCTGTGGAAGGTCAGTAGTTCAGCAGTTCGAGATCCGAGTAGTGCCGCATGACGGGGTGAGCTCCCGTCTCTAGTTCCAGCTCCTGCCAACCTAGCAGTTCGAAAGCGAGAAATTGCAAGGAGATAAATAGGGACCACTTCGGTGGGAATGGAACAGCGTTCCGTGCGCCTGGGTGTTTAGTCATGCCGGCCACATGACCACGGAAACGTCTTCGGACAGCGCTGGCTCTTCGGCTTTGAAACGGAGATGAGCACCGCAACCCTAGAGTCGGATTCGACTGGCTTTCGAGCAAGGGAGACCTTTATCTTTACTAAGCAGAGCAAATATACTTCCAAGGCTTAAGTTAGGAGTGCAGAGCTTGAATTGGGGACTGGAGAGCTCCCAAAGTTACCACCGATCTCCAGACTACAGAGATATGTTCCCCTGGACAAAGAGGCAGTTTGGGAGGGTGGGTTCTCTGGCATCACGTCCTAGCTGAGCTCCCTCAGCCAGCTTGGTGTCATGGTTAGAAGCACGGACTCTAACCAGGTTTGATTCCCCACTCCTCCACATGCAGCTGCTGGTGTGACCTTGGGTCAGTCACAAGTTCTCTCAGAGCTGTTCTCGCATGAGCAGTCCTCAAGGGAGTTCTCTCAGCCCCACCTACCTCACAGGGTGTCTGTTGAGGGGAGGGGAAGGGCAGATAATTGTAAGCTGCACTGAGAAATATCCGAAGGGCTGTCATGTAGAAGATGGAGCAGATCTATCCTCTCTTGCTCCAGATTGTAAGACTAGATCTAATGGGTGGAAATTACAAGGGAGTCGTTACCGGCTGAATATCAGGAGAAACTTCTTAACTGTAAGAGTGGTTGAGCAGTGGAACAGACTGCTTCTTGGGATGCTCCTTCGTTGGAGGTTTTTAAGTGGTGGCTGGACGACCATCTTTTGGGTATGTTGGGCTATCTTTCGGCTACGCTCCTGCAGAGTTCAGGGAGTTGGACTAGATGGCCTGCAAGGTCCCTTCCAACTCTAACATTCTATGATTCTATGATTCCTTCGGGTAGTGAAGGGTGGGATATAAATCCAATTGCCTCCTCCTCCTCCTCTTTTCTTCTTCTTCCTCCTCCTCCTCCTCCTTCTCCTCTGGAAAGCTGCCCCCCAAGTCTCCAGGAACTTCCAAAGTGGATTTTGCAACCTTAGAACATAAGAACATAAGAGAAGCCAATGCTGAATCAGGCCAATGGCCCATCTAGTCCAACACTCTTTCCAAATGGTGGAACCGAAAAGCCAAATCCATCATCGTGGAGTCAGATGCAAATCATCAATAAAGGAAGACAACTCAGGTTGGTTTCCAGCATCCTTCATTCTGTGTGCCAGCTTGGTGCCATTTGGATCTACCAGGACCTTAGGGTGGCAACTTCCAGGTGGTAGCTGGAGACCCCCCAAAATTACAAACAGTCTCCATATGGCAGAGATAATTTCCCACGGAGATAATGGCTGCTTTGGAAGATGGTCTCTATGTAGAGTTGCCACTTGCCAGACGGGGGTGGGGGAGCCCCGATGTTGCAGCTTTCTGCCTGCTGCCAGCCAGCCAGCTGGCAGGAGGGAATCCCTCCCCCAACAGGGATGTTGCATGTGATGTGCCTGCGTCACCTGGAAGTGATGTTGGCATGTCAGCAACGGTGGGTGTGACACTCTGGTTTTGGGGCAAACTCTACAGTTTGAGGCTGATTTAAGAAGAAGGAGAAGGAGAAGGAGAAGGAGAAGGAGAAGAAGAAGAAGGAGAAAGAGAAGGAGAAGGAGAAGGAGAAGGAGAAGGAGAAGGAGAAGGAGAAGGAGAAGGAGAAGGAGAAGGAGAAGGAGAAGGAGAAGGAGAAGGAGGAGGAGAAGGAGAAGGAGAAGGAGAAGGAGAAGGAGAAGGAGAAGGAGAAGGAGAAGGAGAAGGAGAAGGAGAAGGAGAAGGAGGAGAAGAGATTGGATTTATACTCCACCCTTCACTTGGAGTCTCAGAGCGGCTTACAAACTCCTTTCCCTTCCCCTCCCCATAACAGACACCCTGTGAGGTAGGTGGGGCTGAGAGAACTTCTGATAGAAACTGCTCTTTTTCAAGAACGGCTGTGCCAGAGCTTGTGACTGACCCAAGGTCACGTCAGCAGGTGCAAGTGGAGGAGTGGGGGAATCCAACCTGGTTCTCCCAGATTAGAGCCCGCGCACTTAACCACTACACCAAACTGGCTACTGTAGAGTTTTGTCCAAAAACCAGAGCATTGCCCCCAACGTGCATAGGTCTCCCGGAAGTGATGTAGGCATGGCGTGAGACATCACTTCCGGTGATGTCGACATGTTGAGGGTGAAACTTCTGGCTCCCATAGTATCACCCCACCCCAAAGGGACCTGGTGACCCTATCTCTATGGCATTATACCTGGATGAAGTCCCTCCCCTCCCCAAACCCTGACCTCCCCAGGCTACACTCCCAAATCTCCAGGAATTTTCAAACCCAGAGCTGGCAACTTTACTCTTCAGTGACAACAAGAAGGAGCTGGTATCTTCTGATGACTGTTTTTCCAGACAGGTCAAGGCTTATGCATTTCCTATAAGAACATAAGAAGGGCCCTGCTGGATCAGACCAGTGGTCCATCTAGTCCAGCATCCTGTCTCACACAGTGGCCAACCGGTTCTTCTGGACAGCCAACAACAGAGGATCTGTAACTTTGAGGATCATTTAGTGCAGTGCAACTCTGTTGCCTGGGTAGAAAAGCCCTCTTGAATAATCCTGTTTTGTAGTTAGTCAGTCCCAGTTCAGGACTGACTGGCACTTATGAAGAGAATGGTCCTCATCTCTACCCTGTGGTGGTGGAGGAGGAAAATGTTGTCACATCACAGCCAAACTTAGGGAAACCCCATAGGTTTTCAGGGCAAGAGATGCCCAGAGGTGGTTTGCCATTGCCTGCCTGCTGCCTCTACATAGCCAGTTTTACCTCCACACGTAATAACAGTGGCTGAGTTCAGACTGGCAGTTTGAAGCGGGAGCCAGTTGTGGCAAAAAAAGTCCTGGAACAAACTGTTCCGGGTTTTCCTGGTCACAGTGCGCTGACTGATGCGGGAGCATACCGGGAAGAGGTGCGCGGGAGCGTTCAGAGGTGCGGCTGTAAATGGCTTTTTCCTGGCAAATCGGCTATGTGTGCATATGCACATGAGTGCATATGCGCTTATGTGCACATGCACACATAGCCGGTTTGGATCCCATTGCACCAGCACCACATTGGATGGCAGAGTGGAGCACAACTAATCATATTGTTGCTGCCTTATGCGCAATGCAGGTTGCTCCCAGCTTTTCGGGTTGGCGTTCACACTTCCCGGAAGCGGAATGAAGTGGGATAAACGGGCTCTCAGGGATTTGCTACCGCTTTCACCAGGTATCTTTCGAACGCAGGAGCGAAGCAGAACAGCACAGGTTGACTACAGGTGGGGAATGCCAGGCAGATGTGCCTGTGTGTGAATGCCCCCTTTAATCCGCTTGGGAAATGCAGCTATAGTGGGGCAAACTGCCAGTCTGAACTCAGCCAGTATCCCGCTAAACTGAAAACACATCATAAATTAAATGACTTCTATGGTGTCTACAGCTTGACAACTGAAAGGTTTCGCAATTAAAATAAATCAAAGTGGAAGGAAATAAATATAATAAAGCAACAACTCGTACCGGTATATTTATTGCCAGTGGAAATAAAAGGAGAGGGGAAACCAGTAGTATCCCGTAGTTAATACTGATGGGCAAGACCTACCCTGGAGACCAAGGGTGCAACCTTCAAAGCATTCCCCCAGCAAATTCTCCATTCTCTTTTGCTGGGTTGCCATAGCAGCTCTGGCATTCCTTCATAGTCTCCCAACCAAGTTTTGCCTGGGACCGATCCCGCTTTGCTTCCGAGATCTGACGAGATCGAGATCGCCTGAGCTATCCAGGTCAAGGCCTCTTCCCCGTCTCTCCTTTGATTCTTCCTCGCTTGTAGACCAAACCTATAAATCTTTGTCAAGTATTTTGTTTTGGGAGTTGCCCTTATTATGTCATTAAGTTTCACAGCAAAGAAAGTAGCGCAGCCCTATCTTGCAGTGCCCGAGGCTGAGAGGGTAGTGTTGACATCTCTGGGTAGGGAAATCCCTAAAGATTTTAGCAGCGGTGCATGTGTTTGAGGAAGCGAGGGACCTCAGCAGGGTTTGGTGCCACAGAGTCCATGGCCCAGAGCAGCCGTTGGCCCGATCGGCATCTAGCATTTGCTCCGCTGTCTTACCAAACCCGCACTGGAACAGAAATCCCCATCTACATTGCATGCTATTTTCACTTTGATTGAATGTCGCGTTTTATGGCACTGTCCAGACTGCATGCTGCTTCCACTTCGCTTGATCTCTGGTTTAATGGTGGCTGTGTGCATAGATTTATGGCTGTTTTATGGCCATTCGGGGGTGACTCTGCAGTCACTATGGTGTTGGCCTGGGGTAGTTGAATGTGGTTTTGAGCTGCATCTTTTTCTGTTCCAGTGTGGGTTTGGTAAAAATGCTAAATGCAGATTGGTCCATTTTCTCCAGGAGAACTGACCTCTGTCTCCTGGGGATCAGACGTAATTCTGGGAGAACTTCAGTTCCCAGCTGGAGATTGGCAGCCCTATGAGAGCAAGGAGCTTGTCTAAAGTTGCCTGGCGACTGTGGGCAGATTTGATCCAGAGGATTCACCAATCAAACTCGTAGCCGACTCGCTGCACCGGCGTTTCACCCCCAGAGCTTCATCTGGATATATGTACTGTGCAGTCCTGAACACAGTTGCACCCTTCGATGTCAATTTACTGTACTTTGGATTGCACTGTGGATATATCTTCTAGGAACATAAGAAGAGTCACGCTGGATCAAAGAAGAAGAGTTTGGATTTATACCCCGCCCTTCACTGCCCAAAGGCGTCTCAGAGCGGCTTACAAACTCCTTTCCCTTCCCCTCCCCACAACAGACACCCTGTGAGGTAGGTGGGGCTGAGAGAACTTCTGACAGAAACTGTCCTTAAGAGAACAGCTGTGCCAGAGCTTGTGACTGACCCAAGGTCACATCAGCAGGTGCAAGTGGAGGAGTGGGGGAATCAAACCCGGTTCTCCCAGATAAGAGTCCGCGCACTGAACCACTACACCAAACTGGCTAGAAGGTAATAGCTTAAACGCAACTAGATAAGGGATAGATAAAAATATAACGTAAGTTGATCGAAGGCTGAAAGAGATATTCACAGGTATGGATGGGGATTGTAGGCGATATGATGTAAGGCGTGTTTAAATCGACTGTTAAGCAATTGATATCACCCCCGTATATGTTTTGTGTATGTTCGTATTGTATTATTTTGTATTATGTTGAAAAATAATAAAAATAAAAGTCTGTCCTTTGGGACAGTTTACATAAAAAAAAGAGAAAGGAAACGGAGATGAGCACCGCATCCCCAGAGTCGGGTTCGACTGGCTTTCGAGAAAGGGAAACCTTTACCTTTACTAAGATTAAATTTACACACTACCAACTGAGCCGGCGGCCGAAAGGCGCCTTCCCGGACTTAACCCTATAAATAACACAGAAAAAGCTCCCCCCCCCCACTCGTAGCGAGAATTCTCGGGCTGAAGTACCAACCACGGGAGCACAAACTCTGAGATTCAAACTTCAGCCCCGAATTCCTGCGAGAGACCTTCCTTTGTACACAAAATTTCGAAAGTTGATTGCACGTGGAAATTTATGTCTGACAGATGTTCTCTTTGACAAGGGATGAGTCTCCCGTGCGCAGGGCGTTCCCAGACATTCTTACAGTTTGCAGCGTCCACGAATTTGTGCACCAACAACGTAAAGTTACCTAGCAGGTTTACATTTGCATTTCTAATGCAAGAAAAGAATTTCTCCGACTTCAATGCTTGTTACAAATTGTGAGATAAAAGCGGGCTTCAATTGTTATTTCTTCCTAGGCACAAGGAGTAAGAACACTTTGCATTCTTTTACACTATCTTCAGGGCTAATTGGAATACTTAGGCCAAAGGTTGACTTCCTTTATATGAAAATTACCTCCGTCTTTAACACCTCTAGTTAGCTCAGTTCCCATAAGAACTGTGCTGCTTGCCTTTGCCTACGTGCCTTAGGGCGAAATGCACTTTGGGAGTTCGGTTTCCTCTGAGTTCCATTGCTACAGCTAAAAGATACAATTTTCTGGCCCAAATAGGAAGATTCTCACAACACCCCTGCTGTTGCTTCCCAACAATAGGCTTTCAGAGGTACACTGCCTCTGAACACGGAGGTTCTATTTGGAAGAAGAAGAAAAGAGATTGGATTTTTACCCCACCTTTCACTACCCGAAGAAGTCTCAGAGAGGCTTATGATCTCCTTCCCCTCCCCACAACAGACACCTTGTGAGGTAGATGGCGCTGAGAGAGCTCTTTTGAGAACTGCTCCTGAGAGAACAGGTCTGAGAAAACTTGTAACTGACCCAAGGCCACATCAGCAGCTGTACATGGAGCAGTGGGGAATCAAACCTGGTTCTCCCATATTAGGGAACAAGCTCCTAACCACTTCACCACAGTCATCTGTGGCTATTAGCAGGCAATTGTACCACTTGCCCACTGATACTCAGATGGGCAATGGACAGAAACTGGGGCCAAAAGGGAGAGGTGATCATCCTGGGAAGAAAACTTAAAAAGAAAAAAACATGACCTTATCTACTTAAAGGAAGTTTTGGGCATAGAGTTCCTGGCAATTCCTAGAGCTACCTGGAAGTGAGAACAGGTCACTTTAGCAATCCCCAGAAACACTATTAATTTAAGAGAGTATCCCTGTTGGTCTGTAGTAGGACAGTTAGATTTGAGTCCAGTTGCACATTGGAGACCAACACGATTTTGGAGGTATACGCTTTGACTCCTGAAAACTTATATCCTGAAGAATCTGTTGATCGGTAAGAACGCTATTGTAATCTTATCACAGAGTTTCTGGTGGTTGCTAGAGATACCCTTGTCACTTTCAGGTAGCTCTAGGAATTGCCAGGATCTCTGTAAGGAGCTGAGGCTTTTTTTTTTTCCTTTTTCTTTTTTCTCCTGTGTACTGCCACCACCACCAACCCCGCCCCCCGACAACCCTCCTGCTGGTTTCCGGGCACTACTTGGCAACTCTCCGGACCACAGTTATTTGAAACCGATGTATTTCCTCAGAATCCTCCAGCTATCTCAGGGCTCTTTTTGTAGAAAAAGCCCAGCAGGAACTCATTAGCATATTGGACCACACCCCCTGACAGCACAGCTCATTAGCATATTAGGCCACACCCCACGCTACCTTTACCTTTACCTTAAGCTATGAACGCAGCAGCGTCTTTTGTTCCAGGTATTCAAGCCAACTTACAAAGTTACATAGAGCCACTCTTCAGCTTGAAGACGAAGTCGCTTTATTTTGGAACTACATTCTAGACAGGAAAGTTTAGAGATAGGGATAGAATACTAGTCTAACTTACTATGGATGGATGCAGCTGGTGAGAGGGCCATCTGCATTGTGGTGCTAAGATGGAGAAAGCATGTCCTCCCTCTTGGAGGAGGAGGAGATTGGATTTATACCCCGCCCTTCACTACCCAAAGGAGTTTCAGAGCGGCTTACATCTCCTTCCCCTTCCCCTCCCCACAATGCTCCCTCTAAGTTGTGGAGTCCTGTGAGCAAAAATTCTACTTTATGAGCTACTGTTATTAAAGTGGTGAGCGAATGATTTGGCTGCTGCATCAGTTAGTTTGCTCTGGAGCCGTCTTTCCTGAGCTGAGACAAAAATGTGTGAGCCGGAGGCTAAAAAACTGTGAGCTAGCTCACACTAACTCAGCTTAGAGGGAACACTGCCTGTGAGGTAGGTGGGGCTGAGAGAGCTCTTTCGAGAACTGCTCCTGAGAAAACAGCTCTGAAAGAGCTTGTGACTGACCCAAGGTCACCCAGCTGGCTTCAGTGTGTTCAGATGAAGTTGTGAACAAAACGAAAGTGAACTCCGGGGAGTTTCGTCAACCCACTTTTTCCTGTACTTATGGTGTGCTTATGGGAAAAGGAGTATGCAAAAATGTGGATATGTTAATTACTACTGTAAAATAACATTGTTAAATACATTAGAGAAATTGCATTTCATTTCATCCTAAAGCGCTGAGTGTCAGCTTGCTTTCTGGGTCTGAAAGAACCTGTGACTGACCCAAGGTCACAGGTGCAGGTGGAGGAGTGGGGGAATCAAACCCGGTTCTCCCAGATTAGAGTCCATGCTCCTAACCACTACACCAAACTGGTTCTCAAGGAGAAGTGTGTTGTGGGCGAGGATGAACGGAAAGAAGTTGATCCCTGAGAATAGCATTCCACATATAAAAGGGGGCAGCAGCAGAAGAGTAAACACAGGAAAAAAGCTTAATCTGACTATCTAGCTGTCTGTCTCTCTTGCCACGCAGTCTGGTGGCTGAGGCAGGGGACAGTGCCCAGTCCTTCACTGCCAACCGCCAGCTTACGAAGAGGCCCCCCCCTGCACAGCTGGCATTCCCCCTACCAAGATGCACTCTTTGTTGCAGATGGCGATGCTATCCCTCTCAGATGGAAGGCTCCCGAGCAAGAGGCTCATGCTCCAGGGCATGCCTCGTCTGCAACAATACCTGGTAAAAGGAAAGGGCAGATTATTCTCTCAGTGTCAATCCTCGGCCGGCTCAGGCACCAACCAGTGTTCATCCGACCTGACCTGTTAGTGAAGTCTTGATCTCTGCAGAGTGCCTGGTTGCTTTCCCCGCTGTCCTTGTGCAAGAGTGTTACCTAGCCGTGCAGGACTGGCTTGCCACATCGCTCCCCGTTCCACCCACTCCCACCATCGTCATTATCCTTCCCGAGACAGCCGCGCTCCTCACTAAACCCAATGCATCCAGCGAGCTGGCTCCATCACGGGTACCTGTTCCCCAAACACCATGCCCGGGTTCGTTCTCTTCTGCCTCCTCTCCGCTCTCTTCACTGCGGGTAAGTTTGTGAGCCGCGCGATCACCTGGGAATCATGTAGACTCATGAGAGAATGGGGGAAGGACCGACGCAAGGGAAAGGCTTCAGGGGTGGACTTCCTCATTGCTTCAGATCTCATTTTTGGATTCTCTGACGTCTGCAAAAAAAAATAAAAATGCTGCAATGTGTTTCGGGGCTCGGAGGAACATTCGGGAGAGAAATTTCGTTGTGGTTATGGCTGTGTTCGTTTTGTTTCGAGGAAGTGGAGACGTCTCAGGATACAATCACACGCACAAAGATTCTTAGACTCTTGTCTTAGACTCTTGGCAGTTTCCCGAATGCTGCATCCTTCTGGGTCCAAGGGCCCCCTAGCATGGGCAGCACAATCAGGATGACAATAAACTGTTATTGCCTCAGTGGGGTAAACCGTGTTGGGTAAAAAGGCATCTTCCTGTGATGTAACCTGAACGTGGATGGGCAGGGCTCTTTTTGTAGCAGGAACTTCTTTGCATATTAAGCGACACACCCCCTAACGTAGCCAATCCTCCAAGAGCTTACAGAGCTCTTCTTATAGGGGCTACTGTAAGCTCTTGGAGGATTGGCTACATTAGGGGTGTGTCGCTTAATATGCAAAGGAGTTCCTGCTACAAAAAGAGCCCTGGAGATGGGAAATGGACACTGAAGGGTGGGTAAAATGAATACAGCTGTTAGAACAAGAGTTTTATTTTTTCCCAATATGTAGTGACTAGGCATGTTTCTAGAATGATAGATAAAAAAAATTAAAAATGGACACTGAAGAAGAAGAGGTTGCATTTATATCCTTCCCGTCACCATCCGAAGGATTCTCAGAGCGGCTGACAATCTCCTTTCCCTCCCCCTCCCCACGACAGACACCCTGTGAGGTCAGTGGGGCTAGGAGAGCTCTTTCGAAGATTGCCCTTGAGAGAACAGCTCCGAGAGAACTTGTGAGTGACCCAAGGTCACACCAGTAGCTGCATGTGGAGGAGTGGGGGAATCAAACCTGGTTCTCCCGGATTAGAATCCACTCTCCTCACCACTACACCAAACTGGCTCTCAGGCTAAAATGAATACAGCTGTTATAACAAGATTAATTCAAAGAGTGGTATTTTTTTTCCAGTACGGACATTTCAAAGATGATTTAATAAATAAATAAATAAATAAATCAGATATCCACTTGCTAGGTTGCCAGCTTCCACGTGTGGCTCAGCGTTTTCCCAGAATTACAACTCCAGACTACCAAGAGCTGTTCCCCTGAGGGGTAGGTTTGCCAATCTCCAGGTGGAGCCTGGAGATCTCCCAGAATCACGTCTGTTTGGATTACTGTAAGATTGGATTGCATTTATCGCTGTGAACCACTTGCAAGAAGGGCGGGATATAAATTAAAAATAAATAAATAAATAAATAAAACGGTTCTTTTTCCCAGTCTCCTCCCTGCAACTGTTTCCCACTGCTCTTGGATCTCTAAACCAGTTTGGT
The DNA here is from genome assembly GCA_029375565.1 of Gekko gecko. Taxonomy (NCBI): domain Eukaryota; kingdom Metazoa; phylum Chordata; class Lepidosauria; order Squamata; family Gekkonidae; genus Gekko; species Gekko gecko. Next base: position 223,718,266 of record JAPDNY010000005.1, read on the forward strand.
GTCAGGGTTAAGTGCACGGACTCTAATCTGGGAGAACCGGGTTTGATTCCCCACTCCTCCACTTGCACCTGCTGGATGACCTTGGGCAAGCCTAGTTCTGACAAGAGCTGTTCTTGAAAAAGAGCAGTTTCTCTCAGAGCTCTCTCAGCCCCACCTACCTCACAGGGTGTCTGTTGTGGGGAGGGGAAGGGAAAGGTGTTTGTAAGCCCCTCCGAGACTCCCTTGGGTAGTGAAGGGTGGGGTATAAATCCAATCTCTTCTTCTTCTAAAGGAAAAGGGTCAGGGCCAGGCCAGTAGCCAGGATTTTTAAATTCAGGGGGCCTTTAAATAAGTCAGGGGGCACCCCATGCAGACACTCCCCCAAGGGAGCACCACAAATAAACTGGAAGTTGGCGGCCCTGGGCTGGATGGAAAGTTGGGGGGGGGCCTTGGCACTAAGTCAGGGGGCCGGGCCCCGAGATGCCCCACTGTTGCTACAGGCCCGGTCAGGGCTTGCCTGGAACTGGAAGATTATGCCTTTAAGTCTGGGCCAGTCCCAAACTGAATTGAGTTTAGCCAGAATCTGAGCAATACCAGCAAAACTAAACAAACATACACACACTTCAGATTCAAGGCCAGTGATCGACATGGTTCACCCTGCAGTCAAATTGCATCATTTGGGAAGGGGAAGGGCTTTTCCAGGTCAGGCCAAGCAAGGTGATTTTGCAAAGAGGGACGTTTGAAGTGGCCCACATTTGGCCATTATAGTAGTTGCGTTTTGTCCAAAAAGGCATCATCTTCTTGCCTGGGGTTGCAAATTTGCCTGCTCCCCTGTGGCGAGTTGCAGCCAACATCAGGCGAGCAGATGAGGCAGTATCTGAGATTGTGGAGTACTCTTGTTGTGGCTGTTGTTCCCGGTGGAACTTCATGAACACCCCATTTCATGAATCATTGCAAAAATCCCTATTCGTGCCTGACGGTTCCCTACTGAAGTGCCATCTGAACTTACACAGGTCCACGCATACAGTTATTGCTGCTATACCAGTTTGGTGAAGTGGTTAGGAGCGTGGAGTCTAATTTGGGAGAACCGGGTTTGATTCCCCACTCCTCCACACATGCAGCTGCTGGTGTGGCCTTGGGTCACTCACAAGTTCTCTCAGAGCTTGTTCTCTCAGGAGCAGTTCTCAAAAGAGCTCTCTCAGCCCCACCTACCTCACAGGGTGTCTGTTGCAGGGAGGGGAAGGGAAAGGAGGTTGTAAGCTGCTCTGAGACTCCCTTGGGTAGTGAAGGGAGGTGTATAAATCCAGTCTCCTCCTCCTCCTCCTCCTCCTCCTCCTCCTCCTCCTCCTCCTCCTCCTCCTCCTCCTCTTCTTCTTCTTCTTCTTCTTCTTCTTCTTCTTCTTCTTCTTCTTCTTCTTCTTCTTCTTCTTCTTCTTCTTCTTCTGTTCCATTCTATTCTTCCTGCACGGCCAGTTCCAGGTACTGAGGGGGCCCTGGCCAGGGGGTGCTCAGTGGCCCCCTCCCCTCCTCTGCCCACCATCAGCAACCCCACTCACACTTCCCCTCCTGCCCCCACCTGCCTGCGGGCCCTCCCCTCCTCACGACCGCTCCCACTGCCCGCAGTCACCACCACCTGCATCGCCAGGGTTGCCGACTCTAGGCTGGGAAATGCCTGGAGATTTGGGGGTGGAGCCTAGAGTGGGCGGGGCTTGGGAAGGAGAGGGCCCTCAGCAGGGTACAATCCCCTAGAGCGTACCCTCCGGAGCAGCCGTTTTCTTCGGGGGAACGGATCTGAGTCGTCCGGAGGATGACGGTGATGGCAGGAGATTTCTGGGTGCCACCTAGAGGTCGGCAGCCCTACTGCATGCCCTTTCCCCAGCAGCGCCGGGTGTCGCGTGTGGCTGAGAGTGCCATCGCAGCATCCCTTAGGAGCACCACTTGGGCCAGGAGCTCAGTCTTCCCTGGCAGAGTTGGGCAGTCTACAGAACACCAGGGGAAGTGCTTGCAAGCAAGCGGGTGGGCAGAGAAAGTCACGGGCAGGTGGCAGAGGAGGTGTGCGGGCAGGGTTCCATGCCAGTGGGCCCTGCTGGGGGCCCCCCTCCTGGCTAAGCTGATACCAGCAGTTAGGGTTGCCAGTTCCTTCCAAGTCCCAGTGGGGGTCTTTGGGGGGGTGTTACTGGAGGGGGCAGGGACTTCCCCAATGTGATGACATCACACAGAATGATGACATCATCCTGTTGGGGACCAGAGCCCCCCCCCCTTCTTGCCAAAAGCATTTAAAGGGTCCCTTAAAATGCTTTTGGGAAAAAACGGTGGAGGGAGGCCGCCTGCGCCTGCACGAATTCACGGCTTGGAGTACAGGCGCACATGACCAATGCTCCTTCTAAGCTGTGGAGTCTTGTGAGTAAAAATTCTACTTCATGAGCGGCTGGCATTCAAGCTGTGAGCAAGCGATTTGGCTGCTGCATCAATAAGTTTGCTCTGGAGCCGTCCTTCCTGAGCTAAGACAAATATCTGTGAGCTGGAAGCTAAAAACCTGTGAGCTAGCTCACGCTAACTCAGCTTAGAGGGAACACTGCACATGACCACCCCTGTCCCTCCCTCCCTCCTGCAAGACTTAAAGGTCCTTCCAGTTGATCAGAAGTCCATGTGCTCCTGCCAGTCAGCTGGAGGGCCCTTTAAACCTTGTAATGGGGTGGCCGTGGATAGCCGCACTTAGGGGTGGGACTTCCCCTTCGCCAGCCAGCTGGCTGGCAGCAGGAGGTAAAGGTAAAGGTTCCCTTGCTCGAAAGCCAGTCGAATCCGACTCTAGGGTTGCGGTGCTCATCTCCGTTTCAAAGCCGAAGAGCCAGCGCTGTCCGAAGACGTTTCCGTGGTCATGTGGCCGGCATGACTAAACACCAAGGCGCACGGAACGCTGTTACCTTCCCACCGAAGTGGTACCTATTTATCTACTTGCAATTTCTTGCTTTCGAACTGCTAGGTTGGCAGGAGCTGGAACTAGAGACAGGAGCTCACTCCGTCTTGCGGGACCCGGGTCTTGAACTGCTGAACTACTGACCTTCCGCAGCCTGCAGTTCAGCGTCTTAACCACTTGAGCCACCGCAGCTCCGCAGCAGGAAGGCGTCCCTTAAATCAGGGGAAAACCCACTGGGACCGGGGGTCTGGCAACCCTACTTACAGCTAGGGTGGATAAATCAGGGTTTCCGAAGTACTGGCTGCTGGGTTACGGCTGCCAGCTCTGGGCTGGGCGATATCTGGAGACTTGGGGGGGGGTGTCCAGGGAGGGCGGAGTTTGGCGAGGGGAGGGACCTCATCAGGGCATCACGCCACACCGTCCACCTTCCCAAGCAACCATTTTGTCTGGAGGTCTGTTGGGATAGCGGGAGATTCCCCAGGTGCCACCGCTGGGAGGCCGGCAACCTGACAGGTTGGGAGTAGAGGTAGGGTGGAACTTGGCCAGCAAAATGGAGCTGTTCCGCCGGGCTTTTGGCTGAGGCAGCAGGCATCTACCGGCTGGCCTCCCGATTTCTCCTGCTGCTACATGAGATCTTTATGGCTTGGCGCTGGACCATTGACTCCGGCGGCGGGAATTGGACTGATACAGCGCACTGCCCACTTTAAATGTTTTCGGTTGTTTTATTGTATTGTTTCATGCTGTTCTTTATTCACTCTTGACTTATGTTGAAGACTGTATTGTGTCGGTGGTTGTGAGCTGCCTGGAGCCTGCTTCCGGGAAGGGTGGGATATAAATTGAAATAATAAATGAAAAAAAAAATAATAAAACCCGGCAGCCTCCATTTGTGTAGCCGGGGCCAGAGTGAGGCCTGCTAGGTTATGACAGCAGCAGGGCAAACGTTCGTGGGATTGGGGTGGAGGACTGGAAACATCTGGCAGGTCACAGGAGCGGCCTAGCAGGTCCCAGCATGGAGTGTAAATAGCAGCAGATCTTTATCATACTGGTTCTGGAGGCGGTGGCTGTTTATCAGTGGGGATTACGTTAAAATTTTTATAATATCTTACACTGTATGGAATTATGATGTATCACTCTCTCTCTCTGGCTTCCCCAGTGTACCGAGAGCTTGACAGAGGGTTTTACAAATCAAAAGAGAGCATCCCAGGAGTCTTGAATCAAAGTTTTGATAGCACAAAAGGCAGCCCAGGGAGGGTGACAGTGGGTGAAACACCAGCAGTGGGAGATCAAGGCAAGCAAAGGCAGCTTCGTGTACCCAGCGGTCACGATGGTCGGGGAGGAACGGAGCGGATAAGCCCTGGAGGATGGCAGCTGAGCCAGGGGCAATTAAATTTGCAACGCTGATGCCTTTCTGCTTCCAAATTCTTAAAAGCGTCCCCTCGAAATCAAATTTTAGAATTGCATTTTGATTCCGAGGGTGCAAAATTCTCACAACTTTGCAAAGTTGTTGTTTGTCTCTAGAGCACGCGCGCACAAGTTGCACAGTTGCGTGGTTAGAGCGCATCAGGGTACGATCTGGGTGACGCAGCTTAGAATCCTCTCTCCGCCGTGGGGGCACCCTGGGAACCCTCGGGCCAATCATGAACACTCAGCCTGATTAGGGTTGCCGGGTCCCCTTTGGTGTCACAACGGGGGGGGGGGGATTTGGGAGGTGTTCCTGGGGGTGGGCGGGACATCACGTGTGATGTCCCCAGCGTGATGATGTCACTTCTGGTGACATCATTGAGCTGGGGGCATCATGCAGCAGTGCTCTGGTTTTGGGGGAAAAGTCTATGGGTTCTTTTGCCTTCGAAACCATAGAATTTGCTCAAAAACCAGAGCACTGCCGCATGATGTCCCCAGCTTGATGATATCACCCAGAAGTGACCTCATCACATTGGCAATGTCACACACAATGCTCTGGTTTTGGGGAAAAACTCTATATGTTTTTTTTGTCTTCATTGTTTTATATTGTTTATATTGTTTAAATTCTTTATATTGTTAGCCGCCCTGAGCCTTCGGGGAGGGCGGGATATAAATCAAAATTAATTAATTAAAAAAAAAAACCCATAGAGTTAGCCCAAAAACCAGAGCGTCGCCTCACAACGTCCTTGGCGTGATGACGTCACCCGGAAGTGATGTCATCACACCAAGGACGTTGTGCAGCAACATCCTTGTTTGGGACTCGGGTTTCCCTCACTGGCCAGTTGGCTGGCAGCAGATCAAAGCCCCTCAAAGTGGGGGGACCCCTGCTGGGACCTGGGGGCTAGCAACTTTAAGCCTGACCTACCTCGTGGGACTGTTGCGAGGACAAAATGGAGGGGGGGGGATGTTGTAAGCCACTTTGGGTCCCCGCTGGGGGAGGAAAGTGGGATGCAAGTGTAGTACATTATAAAGCAGGTGAGACGTGTTCCAGTGCTCCAAAGCAATGCCTCCTTCTAAACTCTGACTGGTGACAGAGATTGCCCGAGATCCTTAGATGACAGATGGTATGTCTGCCCTTTAATAAAATCTGCCAGCCTAGGCTGCCTGACTCATCCTGCCCAACAGCAGAGCTGACCAGATAGCCCAGAGACCAAAGACGTTTTTTCAGACAATGGAGGGATTTCAGTCACTCTTGGTGTAGGGTTGCCAGCCTCCAGGTGGGGCCTGGAGATCGGAATTACAACTGATCTCCCGATCAGTTCCCCTGGAGAAACTAGCTGCTTTGAAGTGTGGACTTCATGGCATTGTGCCCTGCTGGAGTCTCTTCCCTCCCCAGGCTCCATCCAGTTTGGCACAGACTCTAATCTGGGAGAACCGGGTTTGATTCCCCACTCCTCCACATGCAGCTGCTGGTGTGACCTTGGGTCAGTCACAAGTTCTCTCAGAGTTGTTCTTGCAAGGGCAGTTCTCGAGAGAGCTCTCTCAGCCCCACCTACCTCACAGGGTGTCTGTTGTGGGGAGGGGAAGGGAAAGGAGATGGTAAGCCGCTCTGAGACTCCTTTGGGTAGTGAAGGGTGGGGTATAAATCCAATCTCTTGGGGAGAACTTCTGGGTCACAGTGCGGCGAGGGGCGGTTTTCAGCTCGCACCGAGCCATCCAATTTCTTTCCACTCCTTTTGGAGCCTCCTGGTCACCGGGAGAGTTCCGCCAGATCTCCCAGGGGGAGAGGTCTGGAGCAGGGGGCTCTGTTGTGGCCCCTTCCACAGCTGGCAAATGTGGGGGTTGTCCATTATTTGCCCCGAAGCAGGAGCGGTCCACAGGAGGGGCATGGTCGCCATGTTCTATGTAGCTGCCACCACCCATTTTTGGGGGTTTTTTTTAACTGTGTTTGGATTAAATTTCCTGAGCAATAATGCAGAAGAAGCTTAAGGAGCGAAATTGTGAGTACAACTACTTCTAATTTTGAAATAGAGAAGATCGGTGCAGGTATTTCCCTTAAATTATTAGCCCGAAAAGAAGAAGGTTAGTGGCCAGAGGAGGATTGGAAGTGGCTTGAATGTTTTCCTTTTGGAGCGCTTGCAGTCATGGAGAAATTTTCTTCTTTTGCTCTCTTTTTCTCTTGGCAAGGATTTATTAGGTGAAATGGAAAGGGGGGGGAAACGTTAACTATTTTGAATAAGTATAAGAGTTTGTGTGAATTAAATTGAACTGCGTATTCAAAATGGCTTTGATAAGACAAGAGGAGGAGGAAATGTGGATGAGAACACGCTTGTGGGAGACTTGTCTGTGGAACAGTTCCTGACGATTTTAAGGGAACAGATACAAAAGGGTATTGAAAAAGCCTGTGCAGACTTCTTAGAAACAACACATAACCCACAATTAGAAATCAAGAAAAAGAACCAAATAGAAGAATGTACTGAGTCCCAATCTATGCCAATTAAAGACGAAGTTTGTGTAAAATTAACAGAAATGACATGTAGGCTACAACTTCAATGCAAGGAAGAGGGAAACGCAGGGCAGTTCACTCAAAAAGTTGTAGAGACTGTAGGATGCTCTCCTACGAAAGAATGCCTTGAAGTACAAGTAATAGCAACTAAAGTAAAGGAAAAAAAATAACAAAGACCTTCTATTTAAAAACTGAGACACTAAACCAAAATGTGCAAAGACTTTTCTGTACAGGTCAAGAAAAATCAGAAAAAAAGAGGAAAAAACGTCATGGAAGGAAGTTAAAGATGAACAATAAAAGTTTGGAGATAGGATGGTAGAAAGCTGAAAGAAAGAGGCTAGGAAAAAATTTCCACACAATCAACGAAAACAGGCATGCAGACATGTTACTTCAAAAAAACAGACTATTGATTTATAGGAGACAGATTACATTATATAATAGTGTAAAATGCTTGTTGTTGCCGAAATATGTCTAGCTGGGAAAATCTGACCTTAAAATGCCTGTTATAACAAAATAGCTAATAGACAGAGTAAGATGTTGATAAGTTATGGTGGGTGATAGTTGAGGGGTGTTTAGAATGAAATGGTTGTGTCTTTAGGTTTGGAAAATTTTTAAGGTGGTGGTATGTGAAAATGCGTGTTAATAGATAGAATAATTTAGTGATAGTTTAGGTTTTGTGTTGGTTGATAAATGTTTAGTCTGAAATGTTTGAGTCTCTAATATAAATGGATAGTTAGGGTAAATTAGGATAAGGGTAGATAGAAAGATGTGGTGATTTATAATAATAATAATGTGAAAGGTTTGTTATTATTTGGTGAATGTGTGTATTTTTAGCTACCAGTTTATAATTTGAAGGAAGATAATACTAGTGAAGGAGCTGCAGTGGCTCAAGTGGTTAAGACGCTGAACTGCAGGCTGTGGAAGGTCAGTAGTTCAGCAGTTCGAGACCCGAGTGTGCCGCAAGACGGAGTGAGCTCCCGTCTCTGGTTCCAGCTCCTGCCAACCTAGCAGTTCGAAAGCAAGAAATTGCAAGTAGATAAATAGGGACCACTTCGGTGGGAAGGTAACAGCGTTCCGTGCGCCTTGGTGTTTAGTCATGCCGGCCACATGACCACGGAGACATCTTCGGACAGCGCTGGCTCTTCGGCTTTGAAACGGAGATGAGCACCGCAACCCTAGAGTCGGATTCGACTGGCTTTCGAGCAAGGGAACCTTTACCCTTACCTTTAATACTAGTGAAGGTATTAAACAGTCAAGAACTAAGCAAGGGTTTGAGTAGTTTTGAGAGGTTTGCCTTGGGAGAATGAAATAGTTTTAGGAGCTCTAGATTCTAAAGGGTGGTAATAGTGAAAAGGTGTGTTTAACTTTTGAAGTGTTGATTTGTGGAAAAGTGGAAAGCAAGTAGGCACCTGGTATTTTGGGCCACTGTGTGACAGAGTGTTGGACTAGAAGGGCCATTGGCCTGATCCAGCATTGGCTTCTCTTATATTCTTATGTTCTTAGTCTGTTCTTCTCTCATTGTTTGTAACATGGAGATTGTGCAGAACAACACTGATCGTTGATAAGTAAATAAATAAATTTAAAAAACAGTGCAAAACAAAAAGCAGTGTAAATTAAAATTAGTGCTGTTAAGTCACTACAGATATTGTTGGTAGAGGAGTGTACTCAAAAGGGGAATATTTAAAATACTTTGGTATAGGAGTTAGTAGATATTATGAAGTAAGATTTAATTGCTTCTTTTTCTTAGCTTGACTGTGTTATGATACAAAATTTGAATCCAATTCTATGTATTTGTTGATGTTCAAGTATGTGTCTATATGTTTGTCTTATTATCTTAAAAAACCTAATAAATATAATTTTAAAAAATCCAATCTCCTCCTCCTCCTCCTCCTCCTCCTCCTCCTCTTCTTCTCCTCCTCCTCCTCTTCTTCTCCTCCTCCTCCTCTTCTTCTCCTTCTCCTCCTCCTCCTCCTCCTCCTCCTCCTCCTCCTCCTCCTCCTCCTCCTTCTCCTCCTTCTTCTTCTTCTTCTTCTTCTTCTTCTTCTTCTTCTTCTTCTTCTTCTTCTTCTTCTTCTTCTTCTTCTTCTTCTTCTTCTTCTCTCTTCTCTCCTTCTTCTTCTTCTTCTTTTCTCCTCCTCCGCCTCCTCAGATATCTAGGAATTACCCAAATTGCCCTATGGTAAAAAAAGGTTTTGTGGTTTTTTTATTTTTCACAATTTGCAAGACTGGTCTGAGCAGAAGTCACAGCGGCACAAGAGAAATGTATGTGTGCCATGAATGGTGAAACCTTCAAACCCAGTTTCATCTCTCTCAAGAAAGGATGGTACAGTCTCTAGCCTGGGTGTGAACAGGGTCTGACTCCAAGATGGGAGAGAGAGGATGGATTTGAGAGTGCTTAAAGTAGGTCAGAGGAGGAAATCTCTTGAGAAGGTTCATTCAAATGTGAAGGACTCAGAAAATATTCACGATTCCCTGGATCAACCTGTTTCATGGAAAGCAGCACTGCCATCTTGTGGCTGCTATTGACATTTCCCTTCTATTACCACTGTGCCAATCGTTTCTACCACAGGCCAGCTCTACGAAATGCCACCCTGGGAACTGTAGTTCTCTGAGGGTAAAGACTTTCCTAACAGAAGATTCTCAGCACCCTCAGCAAACCACAGTTCCCATGATTCTTGGGGTGTGTGTGTGATTAAACAGGTACAAATCTGACAGTTGCCAACCTTTACTAGGACAGTAGTTGAGCCAATGAGAGTCAGAGGTCCTTCTCTCTGCCTAGCCCCTCTGTGACAGTCAGGCAGCTGAGCCAATCACTGCCACATAGGGTTCCCAAGTACTTACCGCGTGGGAGCGGGGGACCCATGCTCCCCGGCTGGACCAGTCCTCCTTGTAACGCATCATGCCGTCGCCAGGGAGTGACGCTTGGCGATGCTCTGGCAATGGGGCTGAAAACTCGATACTACCATCGAGTTTCCAGCTGCATTGCCAGAGCATCGCCAAGCGTCACTTCCTGGCGATGGCATGGTGTGCGCGTCTTTCCTTCCTCTGGGGATGGTCCTGCCAGGACTTATCTGTCCCCCGCTGAAATATGGTAAGTTCTTGGCAAGCCTACTGCCACAGGCTTCATCACCACCACTAAAGTGGCCCTGTTATGTTTGGATTGTACTGAATTGGGGAAAGTACAGAGAGTATTGATGCAATCAGAGAATTTTTCCCCCTTGTTTTCCAGGAAACTCACTGGTCTGCGAGGTGTGTAAATCTAAAGACTTCACGTGCTCAGGAAATCTGCAAACCTGCGAAGATTCGGAAAACATCTGTGCTACGCTCGTAGCAGAATATAATATCGGTCAGCACCTCAGTCCCATCGGGGCGTGGATCTTGTTATCTATGCTGAATAAGCAGGGAAATTAGATCCATTTGGAAATGGATCTCCTCAGTTGTTGGGTTTTTTTTACAGGAAATGATTGGACAGAGCCCCACAATGCAGAATGAGAGACACTTTCACCTTTCCTCCTTGGCACATTATAGTTATGGAAGAATGACAGGTGTTGCCCTAACCTGGATAGCTCAGGCAAATCAGATCTTGGGAACTAAGCAGGGCCGGCCCTGGCTTGTATTTGGAAGGGAGGCCTCCAAGGAATACCAGGGCTGTGAGACAGAGGCAGGCAATGGCAAGCCACCTCTGAAAGTCCCTTTGCCTTCAAGCCCCACTAGGGGCCACTGGAAGTCAGCTTGAATTGATGGCAAAAAAAAAAAAATTAGGAAAGAATGGCAGCTCCTTCCCTCGGCGGCATCTTATTATTTTAATTCACTTCATTTATAGTCCGACTTTCTCACTTGGACTCCAGGCAGATTACAACACAGCGAGTTGATACAGTTGACAGGATGGGACGTCCAACGGACAATGAAGGAGGAACCAGGAGAACAAAGTCTGGGTCCAGTGGCACCTTTGGGGTCGCAGAACCAACCAGGAGTCCAAAAAACGGAACTGAAGCAAAGCTTAAATGTTAATGGGACACCTGAGAGCCAGTTTGGTGTAGTGGTTCAGTGCGCGGACTCTAATCTGGGAGAACCGGGTTTGATTCCCCACTCCTCCACTTGCACCTGCTGATGTGACCTTGGGTCAGTCACAGGATCTGGCACAGCTGTTCTTGAAAAAGAGCAGTTTCTGTCAGAGCTCTCTCAGCCCCGCCTACTTCACAGGGTGTCTTTTGTGGGGAGGGGAAGGGAAAGGAGTGTGTAAGCCGCTCTGAGACTCCAAGTGAAGGACGGCGTATAAATCCAATCTCTTCTTCTTCTTCTAAATGGGGGCAAAAATTACATAGTAGGATCCTAGCTTCAGCAAGCTTTCCCCCCCTTTTTCTTTCTGTCAAGCCACAGCTGACTTCTGGTGACCCCTGGTGGGGTTTCCAAGGCATGAGCTGTCCAGAGGTGGTTTGCCATTTCCTGCCTCTGAGTGACAACCCTGGCATTCCTTGGTGGTCTCCCATCCAAATACTGACCAGGGCCGACCCTGCTTAGCAGCCAAGATCGGATGAGATCGGACTGTCCTGGTCTATCCTGGTCAGGGATCTTAAAAAAAAAAAAACAAAAAACTTTCAGCAAACTATACACCCGGGGTGGCCAAACTTGCTTAACATAAGAGCCATATAGAATAGACGTCAGATGTTTGAGAGCCGCAAGACAGGAACAAATATTATACATGTTTTTATTGGAAGATATGCAAATTTGTTTTTTTAAATTAATATTAAACAAGACTGCCAAAAACAAAAAAACAAAAACAGATATTGATAAGGATATTTATTTGTCCAATGATATTTATTTGTCTAAAGAGATAGAGAATGAGAGGTGGAAAGAGAGAGAGAAACAAAGAAAGCAAATAGATGGGGGAAGGAAGGAAGAGAGAAAATGAGAACAAGGAGGAAAGAAAGCAAATAGATGAGGGAAGGAAGGAAGAGAGAAAATGAGAACAAGGAGGAAAGAAAGCAAATAGATGGGGGAAGGAAAGAAGAGAGAAAATGAGAACAAGGAGGAAAGAAAGCAAATAGATGAGGGAAGGAAGGAAGAGAGAAAATGAGAACAAGGAGGAAAGAAAGCAAATAGATGGGGGAAGGAAGGAAGAGAGAAAATGAGAACAAGGAGGAAAGAAAGCAAATAGATGGGAGAGGGAGCAAGGAAGGGGGAGACAGAGAGAGAGAAACAAAGAAAGCAGATAGATGGGGGAGGGAGTGGGAGGAAGGAAGGAAGAGAGAGAGAGAGAGAAACAAAGAAAGCAAATAGATGGGGAGCTTGCCGGGAGCCACACAATATGTGTGAAAGAGCCACATGTGGCTCCCGAGGCACAGTTTGGCCACCCCTGCTATACACAGTAATATAGATCGTAGTCCCCAATAATTTATCCAAGAAACTTAGAGGAACATTTAGTACAGTGTGACTCTGTTGCCTGCATAGAGAAGCCCTTATTAGCCTAGAGAGAAGAGAGAAAAAAAGTATGGGTACCTGGTCCCCACCCCCTCCCCCTGGGGTAACAACAGTGCTGGTGCAGTGGGGGAGTCCACTCTAGGCAAACCTTTCTATGGAGGCTCCAGGTGGGTACCCGTGTTGGTCTGAAGCAGCAGAGCAAAGTTTGAGTCCAGCGGCACCTTTGAGACCAACAAAGTTTTACTCAAGACATCACCTTCCGCGCGGAAGTGCTGTGTCTGAAGAAGCGTGCTCGCACACGGGAGCCGATAGCCTTGAGTAAAAAACCATTGTTGATTTTATGGAGGAGTTATTTTAAAAACACACCACAGCAGGGCCAAGAATCAGAGGGTGAAAAATGCAAACCGTGTAAAAATGGAGAAGGTGGCAGAGGCCGCCCGCCAGGGGACACGGCTTCTGCTGGCAGCTTTGCTAATGGGACACATCTGCATTATCCAGCCCTACAACGGTGCTTTGGAAGGAGCAGGTTTTCTAATTTATTTATTTACTTATTAAATTTCTACCCCGCCCTCCCGCCGAGGCGGCTCAGGGTGGCTTACAGACAATTTAAAATCAACACACAATTTAACACCTGCAAATGCAAAATGTAAAATGCAATTCCATACAGGTTCCAATAAACACAGTAAAGCTACATAATGCAACGGCACCCTATAATAAAGTCCTAGTGCGACCCAGCTGGTGCAGTCAGTTCTTATTGAAGCACTTGGCAAAACAGCTCCGTTCATACACGCCTAGTACAATCCCACAGTCGGTTTTTTTCATTGGGGGGGGGTGTTTCATTTCAATAAAATTAGACATTAGGACTGGGTGGAAATATAGTTCCCGATCCTAACTGAAGGGAAATGTTCCCCATCTCCCCACCCGCCACCCCAAGGTCACCTAAGAACTTACCCTAGATTTGTTCTCTCCTGCAGCGGGACTCTACTTCCGGTCAACTTTCAAGGAATGCCTGGCCTCCAGTCCCATCTGTAACTTCATCCCCTTCAGCATGACCTTCCGGCCGAGCATTGCCATGCGGACGAGCTTTAACTGCTGCAGCACCGATGGGTGCAACTCCGGGCGGTCTGAACGTACGCCCTTCTTACCCACCCCCTCCCCTTCCAGGGTTCTGTTTAGCTGCTTTCTCTCCCGTAGAATTATATGGAGGTGGGAGGGGATGTGACTTGGGGGAATCCGTGATCCGAGGTGGGGGTGGGTGGGATATTAGTCTTACAAAACAGCTGGGAGAGTGGATGTGGATGGGGGTCTTGGAGCTGGAGAAGAAGGGGTTAAAGATAGTTTGGTGCAGTGGTTAAGAGCGTGGGCTCTAATCTGGGAGAACCGGGTTTGATTCCCCACTCCTCTGCATGCAGCTGCTGGCATGACCTTGGATCAGTCACAAGTTGTCTCAGAGCTGTTCCCTCAAGGGCAGTCCTCGGGAGAGCTCTCTCAGCCCCGCCTACCTCACAGGGTGTCTGTTGTGGGGAGGGGAAGGGACAGGAGATTGCAAGGCACTCTGAGACTCCTTTGGGTTGTGAAGGGCAGGATATAAATCCAATCTCCTCCTTCTCCTCCTCCTCATAAGAACATAAGAGGAGCCAATGTTGAATCAGGCCAATGGCCCATCTAGTCCAACACTCTGTCACACCGCGGCCAAAATATACCAGGTGCCATCAGGAGGTCCAGCAGTGGGGCCAGGACACTAGAAGCCCTCCCACTGCTGCCCCCTCCAGCACCAAGCATAGAGTGCATCACCTGCCCCAGACTGAGAGTTCCCATCTATACCCTGTGGCTAATAGCCACTGATGGACTTCTGCTCCATATGTTTATCTAATTCCTCCTCCTCCTTCTCACTCAGAAGCCAACTACGCAAGTTCACAAAGACTTGAAAGGATCCAGAATAGTTCCCCTCCAGCTTCCTATAAGCCTCTCTGAACCTGCACTTACTGGAAGTGTTTGGGAGGAAGCCAGTTCCGTTGTGAAGAATAAAGATGCCAGTCTGTGGCCTGGAGAACCTACCCTTTTAATTGCCCCAATGCTTAGGGCTGCCAACCTCCAGGTGGGGCCTGGAGATCTCCTGGAATTACATCTGATCCCCAGATGACAGAGATCAGTCCCTCTGGAGAAGACGGCAGACTCTTATACCCCTCTGAGGTCCCTGCCCCCCCCCCCAAGATCCCATCCCCCAATCTCCAGGAATGTCCCGACTCGGAGTTGGCAACCCGAGACCTCACCGTCTTCCCCGTTCCTTCCAGAGTTCAGTCCCTCTGGCCTGTTTGTTAAAAGAAGCAAGAATTTTTGCCCCATGGCAGATGAAGGAGGAAAGTGAACAGCATGTCTCGGGGAGGAACAGGATCGGCTAGTTTGGTGTAGTGGTTAAGAATGCAGATAATCTGGGAGAACCAGGTTTGATTCCCCACTCCTCCACATGCAGCTGCTGGCAGGACCTTGGGTCACTCACAGGTTCTCTCAGAGCTGTTCTCTCAAGGGCAGTTCTTGAAAGAGTTCTCTCAACCCCACCTATCTCTGTTGCGGGGAGGGGGAGGGAAAGGAGATTATAAACCACTCTGAGACTTCTTCAGGTAGTGAAGGGAGGGGTATAAATCCAATCTTTTCTTCTCCTCCTCCTTCTTCTCCCCCCCAGTTGTTAAAAATCACTTTCTCCTCCCAACTAGGATACTTTTAGCCTAAGGTTGCCAGGTCCTACATGGCAGCTGGTGGGGGAATCCTTGGTCCTCTCTAGGATCCCGGAAGTGACATCATCACAACACTGACACTCTCATTTTTGGGGCAAAACTCTATGGTTTGTAGCCGATTTTACCATAGAGTTTTGCCCCAAAACTAGAGCATCACCGCACAACGTTGGAGACGTGATGGCATCACTTCCAGGTGACATCATCACATCACCTTTCGGGCCAGTTGGGGGGGTTTCCCCCTGCTGGCCAGATGGTCAGCAGCAGGGAAGCACCCTGCAAAAGCGGGGGTTTCCCCAGCCCTGGTGAGGGTCTGGCAACCCTATTTTAGCCACAAATAGGCAGGCACAAGACAAGCACCTGTCTTTCTTTCTCCCTTAAGGGGACTGGTCTTAGCTAGGGGGCAACAGAGGCAGATGCCCTTGGCCCTGATGGAGAGGGGGAGAAGAAAAAGAGCAGGCTGCCAGCACTGCCACTCTCACATGGGGAGAGGGCTACCCCTTGCACAGCCCTGGCAGGGGGACGACAATGGGGGTTGTGCTGGGGGGACTGGCAGTGACCCAGGGGGACCATTCGGGACTTTTGCCCAGCACCCCCAGAATAATGAAGACCGCCCCTGGCTTAACACAGCCCGAGCGGTGCACATTCATTGGTGGGAAATGGTGCAGGGGGGAGGAGCTAATTCACCCCTCTCCACTGGGTTGTGTCTCTGGTCTAAACGAGGTCCTCCTGCAGCTGCCTGGGAAGGGTAAATTACAAGCTGGGAGGAGACTCGGCCACAGATCTCCGGGGTCACAGATCTTCCAGGCTGCACTATGGAAAAAGGAAGACACTCCGATTTTGGAGGGGAGTTTTTGAAGACCGCTGGCCCTCTTGCTTCTGGCTCCTCACCAATTCTCCCTCTAAGCTGTGGAGTCTCATGAGCAAAAATGCTACTTTGTGAGCTACTGGGCATTCAAATTGTGAGCGAATGATTTGGCCGCTGCATCAATTAGTTTGCTCTGGAGCCATCCTTCCTGAGCAAAGACAAAAATGTGTGAGCTGGAGGCTAAAAAACTGTGAGCTAGCTCACACTAACTCAGCTTAGAGGGAACATTGCTCCTCACCTCCTTACCATCTGTATTTGGAGATGAACTGGGCCAAATCCAGAGCTTGGGCAGCAAATTATCTTTAAACTACCCATTCTTACTTTCTATCCATCCCTGCACCAAATATATCCTCCTGCAGGGACAAATTATCAATGACATTTTTGTCCTGACCCTGTCGTAAGGAGTCCAGAGCAGCTTGTGTGGTTTCCTCCATTTGACCCACCCAGCAACCTCATAAGGAAGCTTAGGATGGCTCAAGGTCCACCAGTAAGTTTTGTTGGTTCACTTCTTTCCTCCATTTATACTCCACTTTTCTCCTCAACGGGAACCCCAAGCAGCTTACAACATCCTCCCCTTGGATTCGAACCTGGGTCTCCCTGGTCATAGTCTAACAATCTAAACCACAGCACCAGACTGGTTCTTTCAGCTAGGTCTGAGCTCGGGTTGCCAGGTCCGTTGGAGATGCTGGGGAGGATGGGGGGGATTATCCAGGAGCTGGAAGCATTGCTCCTGCTGTGCCGATGTCACTGGAAGTGATGTCATGCCCCTTGCCTACATCACCCGGAAGAGATGCAAGCACATCAGGGGTGACATTCTGATTTTTGGACAAAACTCTATGGTAAAATTGCCCACAAACCATAGAGTTTGCCCCAAAACCAGAGCGTTGCCCCTGATGTCACTAACATGCCTATGTCTCTTCTGGGTGACATAGGCACATCACACAATGTTGCTGTTGGGGGAGCTTTCCTCCCACCAGGAGGCAGAAGCCTGCAAAACCGGGCAGTCCCCCACCCCCAACTCGGGAATAGCAACACAAATACAGATTCCCCGGGTCAGCTCTAGCACAGGTCTACTTCTCATGGAGATGAGAGCAAAAGGTAACTGATTTCTGGTTTGTCCATAGTGCCAGTAGTCTCAAGAATACCAAATGGCTTCGAGTGCCCCTCCTGTTTCGCGGTGGGAGTCAGTCGGTGCCGAAACATGGATATTTTGCAGTGCTCTGGAGATGAAGACCATTGCTTTGAAATTACAGGAACACTGATGATTGGTGAGTTCTTCTGAGTGACAGAAAGACCAGAACTGCTCAGGAGCATAGACGTGCACTCCTACTCGGTCTACTTTGGATCAGCGCAGGTGTAAGCAAATTAGGAGGCCTAAGGAATGCACCCTCCCACCCCATAGGCCCTTTTCCTCCTTGGACCCACCGTCTAGGGTGGCCAGCTCTAGGTTGGGAATTAACTGGAGATTTTGGGGGTTGAGCCTGAGGAGAGCAGGGTTATGGGGAGGGGAGAGACTTCATTGGGGTATAACGCCGTAGAGTCCATCTTCCAAAGCAGCATGTTCTCCAGGCAAACTGATCTCTGTTGCCTGGAGAGCTGTTTTAATCCCAGGAGATCCCCAGCCACCAGCTGGGAGTTGGCAACCCTAGCTCACTCCCAGCTAAAGAAGACCAGCAGGTTAGACTTAGGGATGGTCTTAGCCACAAGGACAGCTGCCTTGGGAAGACTGCACTGGCACTGCCCTACGCTGCCCAGTTGTTGCTGCTGTCTGCCACCAAAACGCAGACTTGCCCTTCCAATAGTTCTGCTACAAGTGGGAATTGAAAACGTATGGGCAGGACATGGAGTTGGGCAGCAGCTGGAGGCCATGCCGGATGTCTCATGCATCCTCCCATCCTGGGCTATTTTGGGGCAGGAACGCACAGGAATGGCGTTCCGGCTGGCTCCCAAGTTGGCCACTCCCAGCAGGAACTCATTAGCATAACAGGCCACACCCAACAGCAGAAACTGATTAGGATTAGCTACATTTGGGGTGTGTGGCCTAACATGCAAAGGAGTTCCTGCTCCAAAAAAACCCCTGGGTTTTGACAACCAACAAGGTAAACAGAATAAGAAGCAAAAGGTGGGTGTGGCTGGATGACCACACTTCTGGCTACATGGGGGCGTGGCCTAATATGCTAAAGAGTATCTGCTGGTGGGTGTAGCCTATTATGCTAATGAGTTCCTGCTGTTGGATGTGGCCTATTATGCTAATGAGTTCCTGCTGTTGGATGTGGCCTATTATGCTAATGAGTTCCTGCTGTTGGATGTGGCCTATTATACTAATGAGTTCCTGCTGGGCTTCTTCTACAAAAAAAGCCCTGCTCCCATCTCTCTGGGGCCTGGGTAGCAGGCTGACCATTTCGACGGCCTCTGCCCAATCAATGGCCCAGGAGGAACGAATGCACTTTTGCCTGTGGTGAGACCAACTATGGTAACAATAAGGGCAAAAGTAGATGTCCCAGGGAAATGTTAAAGTGAGGTCACTGCTCAACGGTGCAAGCCCCATGTGAGTAGGGTTGCCAGCCCCAGGCTGGGAAATTCCTCAGAGATTTTTGGGGTGGAGCCTGAGGAGGGTGAGGTTTGTGAAGGGAGTGGACCCCAACAGGGTACAATGCCATAGACTCCACCCTACAAAGCATCCATTTTCTCCAAGTGAGCTGATCTCTGTTCCCCGGAGTTCAGTTGTAATCCCAGAGATCTTCAGCCACCACTGGAGGTGGACAAACCTACTTGTGAGAGCGGAGCTGGACCTTTCCCCGTATACTGGAAATAAGCTGGGTTGGGTGCGGGAAGTTGGTGACCAGCCGAGAAGCAGTAAAATGTGTGAGGGTCCAGCTCTCATCACTTCCATAAGGCCCAGACATCATCCTCACCATCTGTCTAACCATCCGAGCATCCATCCGTCCATCCAAGCTTCCCATCCATCCATTCGTTTTCATCTTGCCTTTCTTCCAAAGACCTCAGGGTAGCATATATGGTTCTCTTCCTTTTCTCCTCACAGCAATACTTTGAGTCAGGTTAGACGGAGCGAGGAGCCTGGACCTGAAAACATCATGGCTAGGCCATTTGCTAAGCTGGGTACATCCTAGACACACAGTATCCTGGCTGGCAATACAAGAACTCCTGGGCACTCAATGAAATCGCTGAGCAGTCGGGTTAGAATGGATAAAAGGAAGTCCTTCTTCACCCAAAGCGTAATTAACACATGGGATTCACTGCCACAGGAGGTGATCAGCTACAAGCATGAGCAGTTTCAAGGGGGAATTAGATAAACATATGGAGCAGAAGTCCATCAGTGGCTATTAGCCATAAGGTATAGATAGGAACTCTCAGTCTGGGGCAGGTGATGCTCTGTATTCTTGGTGCTGGGGGAGGGGGCAGCAGTGGGAGGGCTTCTGGTGTCCTGGCCCCACTGCTGGACCTCCTGATGGCACCTGGTATTTTTGGCCACTGTGTGACAGAGTGCTGGACTAGATGGGCCATTGGCCTGATCCAACATTGGCTTCTCTTCTGTTCTTAAGTTTGTATTTGATTTCTGTAATGACTTCAGGAGTTCATGTTATGATAATGGGGTTGCAGCCTAGGCCAGCTCTGCTCTGCCCCTCCCCATAAATTATACCTGTCAACCCACAAGCACGTGCTTGGGCCTTGCACTTATCTATCCTTTTGAGGTTCAAATCGATAGCTCCCTGCCCTGCCCTGCCCTGCCCTGGATAGCCCAGGTAAGCCCGATCCCGTCTGACCTTGGAAGCTAAGCAGGGCTAACCCTGGCAAGACTTTTGGATAGGAGACCTCGAAAGAATATCAGGGCCAGGAGGCAGAGGCAGGCTATCAAGCCCCTTCTCTGAATGTCCTCCATGCTCAGTAGGGGTCCTCAGAGGTTGCCATGACTTCCAGGCCCACCCTCTCTCTCTCTCTCCCCCCCTCTCTCACACACACATCCCTCTCACTTTAACTGTAAATGGGGCAGGCACATTTCATTGCCCCCATCGTGTCCAATTCACTAATAAGAAAGGAAATTTAGGAAATATATTATTGTCATCCCACAAAAGGTACAGCGTCCCCTCCCCACTTCTGGGTTTGTTTGTTTGGGGGATTTGGGGGCTGGGTGAGAAACAACCATTCCAAAAACCCTGCATTCACCAGTCAATCCTGTCCCATCTCTCCCATCCAGAGAATTTTAATTTCACCAAGGCGTCTGCTGGCTGCGGCACTGTGGGCCTCTGTTCCAAGAAGGTTGGCGTGCATCGCTATTCCAAGAAGGTCGTGGATGTTCTGACAAAAGCAAAGTGTTACCCGGCACCCCGAGTCGGCAGCGCCAGAACAGAGCTCTGACGGAGCCGCCCGTCTTCAGTCCTGTCACTCACAGCACCATCAGCAGAGCGTCCTCGTCAGATGTTATCATCTGGGTTTGGCGCACGGCTTGATCTGCCCTCCCTCTCCCTTTTATTTAATAAAGTATTAAAAAAAAATCAGTTGAAGACTTCATGCTTTGTCTGCATTTATATATTTTATTTATTCTGGGGATGTCTCAGGGTGGCTTACGGCATATCGTTAAACCACGGGACCCTATATTAGATTAATTAAAACAGTTCATTTTTAAAAAAATTATCAGTAGCAGGTAATTTTTTTAAAAAGTTACGGAAAATATTCCCATCCGGCTTTTTTACCCTATAGAATCCCCCAAGGCAGCCAATGGGAAAGCCTGTAGAAGGATGAATAAAGGTCCCAGTGGTGGAAACGGACAAAGGAAAAGATTCAGAGGCTGTTGAGCAGATGTGGAGGAAGAAGGAGAGACGGCTGTGCCTTTACCAGTTCTGCAGAAGAGTCCTCCTCATGTACACACATACACATATGTGTGGGTGTTGTTGCTGTTCAGTCACACAGTCGAATCTGACTCTTTGCGACCCCATGGACCACATCACGCCAGGCCCTCCTGTCTTCTGTCATGCTCCGGAGTTTGCTTAGTTTCATGTTCATTGCCTCGATAACACTGTCTGACCATCTCATCCTTTGCTGTCCCCTTCTTCTTTGACCTCCGAGCTTTCCCAGCATCAGGGTCTTCTCCAGGGAGGGCTCCCTTCTCATTTGCGGGCCAAAGTATCTGAGCTTCAGCTCAGCATATTGGACACCTTCTGACCTGGGGGGCTCATCTTCTGGCACCATATCTTTTAGCCTTTTGTTACTATCCACGGGGTTTTCTTGGCAAAGATACTGGAGTGGGTTGCCATTTCCTTCTCCAGTGGATCACACTTGGTCTGAGTTCTCTGCTGTGGCCTGTCTGTCCTGGGTGGCCCTCCACGGCATAGCCCACAGCCTCATTGAACCATGCAAGCCCCCTCACCATGTCAAGGCAGCGATCCACAAGGGAGGACACAGTAGAGAGAGAGATGGTCCCCTTTATATCAGCACGCAGGGGGGTGGCTTTAGTAGGAGGACAGAAGTGCTCGGGAAGACGTCACTTGTCTCTGAGCATTCACAGAGTGAAATCCTGAAATTTTGCAAAACCTCCCGGGCGACAAAACTTGCGGCGTTTGTTTGTCCGCCGCGAACAGTCCCAGGAGCGGCTTATGATCTGTTACGAGCGTGAAGGGCCGCCCGTACACAAAATTGTGGAATTTTTTTTACCCCCGCCACCAGTGCCAAGCCCTCCCTGTCGATTTGGGCGTAGTTCCAGCTCCGCGGGGGACAGCGTGCGGGAGTAGTAAGCCACCGGGACCTCCCTCCCATCCGGTAGCTTGTGTGCCAAGACTGCCCCGACCCCATACGGTGATGCGTCGCACGCCAGGATGACCGGGAGCTTTTCATCAAAGTGCGCGAGTACTGCGTTTGAAATCAAGAGGACTTTCACCCCCCGAAACGCCGCCTCCTCCCTCGCTCCCCATGCCCAAGGTGTCGCCTTATCCAGCAGCCTGTGTAGGGGTTCGGCCACGGCGGCTTTGTGTGGGAGAAAGGAATGGTAAAAGTTCAGGAGGCCTAAGAACGCCTGGAGCTCGGCCTTGGACTTCGGGGCGGGGGCCTCCACGATGGCCTTCACTTTGTCCCTCGCCTCGCCGGATGCAGGCCTGATGCGTCTACCCGGTATCCCAAGAACTCTACTTCCGGCACCCCGAGGAGGCACTTTTCCCGCTTCACTTTCAGCCCCGCGGCTTGGAAGCGTTCCAATACAGTTCGGAGGCGGGCGGCGAAGCTTTCCGGGGTGGTCGCGGCGATGAGGACGTCGTCGAAGAACGGCGTCACTCCAGGGATCCCTTTTAACAAATCGTCCATTAGATTTTGGAAGATCCCTGGGGCCACACTGACCCCGAACTGCAGCCTCTTCACCCGGAAAGCTCCCCGGTGGGTCACTATGGTCTGTGCCTCGGCCGTGGCCTCATCTACCGGGAGTTGCTGGTACGCCTGTGCGAGATCCAGCTTTCCAAATATGCGCGCCCCTGCCAGTGTTGCTAGGACATGGCTGACCACTGGTACGGGGTATGCGTGCGCCTGGAGTGCCTGGTTAATAGTGCACTTATAATCCGCGCAGATGCGGATCTCCCCGTTTGGCTTGACGGGTGTCACTATCGGTGTCTCCCATCTAGCGTTCGGGACGGGCTCTAAGACTCCCTGGGCCACCAGCCGGTCTAGTTCATTCGGTCTCTATTTTAGGGCGGAGGGCCAGGGGCACGGTGCGGAAGCGCCGACGGATGGGCGTCACGGTGGGGTCTAAGTGGAGCGACACCGGGGGCCCTTTGTAACATCCCAGTTTCCCATCAAAGACCTCCGGGAATTCCTTGCACACCGCCCCCCAGTCCCGCACCCCACATTTATTTACTCCCCCAATCGATATGCCTAGGGCCTCGAACCACGCCCGCCCCAGGAGACTCGCGAGATTTCCCTCTACCACCACCAAGTCCAACTTCCCCTCAAAGTCTCGGTACTGCACTCGGAAAGTGCCGACTCCCCGGATGGGGACAGGGTTCTTTTGAAAGTCCACCAAGCTTAGTGGCGATGGACGTAGAGGGGGTCCCCTAGTGGGCAAAGTCTTTTTAAAGTGTCCAGGGAAATGATGGACGCCACCGATCCCGAGTCCACTTCCATGCAACAGGGGACCCCTCGATCCGCACGGTTACTTGGATCTTCGGGGCAGAGGAAAGGTTGGGGTTGGGGAGGCGAAGTACCTGTAGTGGTTGGTCGGTGAGGTGGTACAACTCGGCGACCTCTTCCGTTGTCTCGTGTGCGGTGGACGATGCGCGGTACTGGGGGACCGACGATCTCGAATTCCGGGAGCCCTTGGACCGGCAGACCCGGGCGAGGTGTCCCTGCTTTCCGCACCCGTGACAGACAGCGTCCCGGAACCTGCAGGATTTCCGTCCGTGGCCCTCCCCGCAGCTGGCACAGACGGCTCGGTTGCCGGAGTACTTGGCTTGCTCCCTGTTGGCCTGCTGGAACGGCGCCGGCCGGCGTTGTTGGGGTTTGAGGGCGAAGACCTCGTCCGTCTCTTCGTTTCCGGGGCTTGGGCTCCTTCCAACCACCTGCGCGGCCGCGACCGGCCGATCCCCTTCTGCGGCCTCGTGGGCAGTGGCGGCGTCGAGGGCCTCGTCCAAGGTGAGCTTCCGGTGTCCCACCAACTTGCGCCGCAGCTTGGAGTCCGCCAGGCCCCACACGAACTGTGTCAGCAGGTTGTCCTCCACCTTCGGAAACCCGCAGTCCACGGCTAGCGCCCTTAGCGCGGCTAGGAAGTTGGCAATGGATTCCCCTCGGGTCTGGACTCGCCTCTGGAAATCCATCCTCTTGGCCAGGAAGGTCGGCCGGGGGCTGAAGTAGCCATTTAGGACGTCCAGGATTTCCCCAAACGAGCTCTCCAAGGCCGTGCGGGGCACCAAGAGGCTCTTGGCGAGGCGGACGGTTTGGGTGCCGCAGGCATTCAGGAGGATCGCTCGTTTCTGGTCGGGGTGGCGGATTTCGTTGAGCTCCAAGTAGCTGATGAGCTGGTCGACCCATGCGTCCCAGGTTTCTGGCTGCGACTGGTCGAAGTGCTCCAGTGTTACGTGGGAAGCGGCCATGGTTCTGTCAGGAACGGCGCGCGCCGGGGCGAGCGGTGCGGTGCTGCTCTCGGGGTCAGCGATGCGATGCTCGGCGAGCGGTGCGGTGCTGCTCTCGGGGTCAGCGATGCGTTGCTCGGCGGTGTCCGTTTCGTCGTTCATGGAGTCACAGAAGGCGTTAGAATCCCACCTTCGTCGCCACTGTAAAGTACTGGGTTTCAGGCCTCATGACTCGGACGACGACATAAGAGAAGACGCGTTTATTCGTACTTCACGTAAGACAAAGAACACACAGTAACGGCCGGAGGCCAACTATATACAGTTAGGGGGACGGCCCTATATTCCTATTGGCGGGTTTGAATCGCCCGCCAATGCTGCCATTGGTTCACTACTGGCGAGCTCAGGAACCTAGTCCCTATTGTTCTCAGAGAGCGAAGCTTGGCAGTGTTTCGCCAGCTCCGCCCTCTGATCTCAGGACACAACACTGCCCCTCCTTTCTTGGAATTCCCCTTTGATTTAAAACTGACTCCAGATTCCTAAAAAGAGGTGAAGATTGTTGGAGTTCAGGGGAAAAGAATAAGAAATTAAGGATTTAAGTCACCCCTAGTCATCAGCAATGCTCCCTCTACGCGGTGGAGTCTTGTGAGCAAAAATCCTACTTTATGAGCCACTGGCATTAAAGTTATGAGTGAGCGATTTGGCTACTGCATAAATTAGTTTGCTCTGGAGCCCTCCTTCCTGAGCTAAGACAAAAATGTGTGAGCCGGAGGCTAAAAAACCGTGAGCTAGCTCACACTAACTCAGCTTAGAGGGAACACTGGTCATCAGTGGAGGCGAATGAAAGGTCCAGGTGGGACAGTGTTCCCACTGGATGGCTTCGGCATAGCAAGACCACTGATTTTTTCTAGTGTCTCTTTAACTTACACAGGGCCAGCCCCAGGTGTCTGGGCACCCTAGGCAAGCCAGCCTGCGACACCCACCCCACCGGGGATGCCAACCTCCCGGTGGGGCCTGAAGACTGGGGGGGGGCCCAGCTCGAGTGGTGAGACAGTGCCCGTTTACCCCCGCCCCTTCCTTCCCAGCACCGGCTTGCCTGGGCGCTCCACAGCTGCGGGGGCCCCAGGCAAGCCAGGGAAGAGGCGGGAGTTCTATCTCCTGCCCCTTCTCTCAGAGCGCCAGCTTCCTGGGTGCTCTGCAGCTGTGGGGTGCCCAGGAAAGCCAGGGAAGAGGTGGGGGTTCTAACCCCCACCCATTCCCTCCCTGTGCTGGCTTTTCTGGGTGCTCTGCAGCTGCGGGGCACCCAGGAAAGCCAGGGAAGAGGCAGGGGTTTAAACCCCTGCCTCTTCCCTTTGAGCCGAGTGCCCCAGCAAGCCCCAGCAAGCCAGGCTCTGCCGCCGCCTCCTGAGCCCTGCCGGGGTGCTCTTTGCTGGCAGTGGTGGCAGGGAGGTGGCAGTGGCGATGAGCTTCTTGTGGGGGGTGGGGGACAGTTTAGCGCCCCTGCGGGCCCAGCACCCTAGGTGAGCACCTAGCTCATCTCGTGGGTGAGCTGGCCCTGAGCTTACAGAACAAACACCTTCTTGGCTTTGCAGACACTGGGTGATTCTGTATTGGCTTTTCCCTCTGCTGTTTTACCAAAGGTGCTGCTCAAAACCACATTCAGATACCCCCGGGGCAATGCCGTACTGACTGCGGAGTCACCCCCAAATGGCCATAAATCTATGCAGAAGGTACAGTAAAACCCAATGATCAAGGGAAGTGAAAGCGGCATGCAGTGTGGAGGGTCCCATAATATCCGATGACCAAAGAAAGTGAACGTGGCCTGCAATGCAAAGGGTACCATAAAATCTGATGGCAAAAGAAAATGAAAGCAGCATGCAACGCAGAGGGGAATTCTTGTTCCAACTGCGGGTTTGGTAGAACGGAGGGAAAAGCCAAGGCAGAATCGCCCACTGACAGATAAGTTGTTACGAGGGCCCGGCAGGCTTACAACACACAGCAAGTGACGAGAGCCTTCAACAAATGATAGGAAGGGAAAACTGGGTGGTGCCAGTTGTCGGCTTGGGAACCGAGCAGAAAAAAAAGGACGTCCCTATCTGTTAAATGTTCGGGTGGATGGTACTGCCAAAGGCCTGCCATAACGTAGCTCCGATGTGGTTCATCTCGCAGAAAGGCAAGGGCCGGGGAAGAACAGATGCACCTGGCTGGATGTGTGCAGGTATGGTCGTGCATAGTAAACGTCTGGGGGTAACAGGAAAGGACTGGCAAAAAATACACAGGGAGTTCCAGAAAGCCATTCCATTCTGCTCCGTCCCGTCCCGTTCACTGTAGACATTCTGTTCGGAGCCGCTGCCTCTCACGAGGCCACTGCTGGGAAGACAAATGTAAATCGCTTCTTGCGCCTCGTCAAACCAGCTCTCCTCGGATATCGCCCGGGGGCTCTTCTCCAAGAACCAGATCCTTCTGCCTGCAGAGGTTCTCTGGTCGCCTCCCCTCTCCACAGCCATGCCTGCCGACAAAGCCCTGTGAATCTGTTGATCAGTCTCAGTTTTGCATGAAAGAGCTTTCTTGGAGTGCTTGTACCAAAAGGGGGTGGGAGGGAAAGGGGTATTGTAGAGGTATCGTCAGATCTCGTAAGCTAAGCAGGGTCGGTGCTTAGGTGGGAGAGCAATACCGAAGACTCTGCACAGAAAGGTGATGGCAAGCCACCTCTGCTTCTCATCCGCCTCGCTGGGGTGGCCATAGTTCAGTCGCAGCTTGACGGTACTTATGCACATGTGCATGAAAAGGGTGCAGCAGATACCTCTGTCCAGGAAGCTGAATTCTTTGATTCCCATGAGCCCCACTGAGACATGTAGAGCCCAGGGCTGGTAGCTAAGCTGGAACACTGCCTTGCCTGATCCGTGCTGCGTGGGTTTTTAATTCTCTGTGATGGGCACGCTGATCTAGGCTACGGGTAGGGCTGCCAACTTCCAGGGGGAATCTGGAGACTACCACTGACTTCCACGCAACAGAGATCAGTACCCCTTGTGGAGAAGTGCGTTTTTCTTTGGAGGTCTGAACTGAGGAAAACCTTCACCTGGAATTTTTTAAATGTCCCCCCCCCTTGTGAATTCACGAGGATTCTCAGCCATGTGTCAAAAAGGTTTCTTTGCGTGTTTGTATTTAAACCATGGGTCGTGCACATGGAGAAGTGGAAGGTGCGGGAGGCGCATCTTTTTGAGATGCTCAATTCTTTGCTCACATCAGGCCTACGCCTAAGTTGGATCCCTTGAGTGATTTGCTTTGTCAGGATTTTGAATTCCCTGTGATGGACTCTGTGATTATCCTTCAGACAACAAGCCTCCCAGTCCCAGCTTTTTGCATCTGTAGAATGAATCAGTCATGTTCTCGAATGCGCTCTAGATGTTGACTTCCCAAACAATGCTGTTATGCACCCCCAAATTCTCTAAGCCGTGATAGGTTCCAGGGATGGCGCTTTCCTGAGTTGGTTCCCTCTACAGGGGACACCACAGGACACCCTGCATGATGCTTTCTGCAACATTTCCTTCATTTGAAAATGTATAAGAAGAGCAGGGGCGGAGGAGGCAAAGCAGCACTTCCATATAGGGCGGTCGATCTGCTATCCCACATCAGATTGCAAACAAACAGCTCCAGTACTCCCAGGATACTTCAGCCAACCCCCAGCCATGGCTGGCTCGCCCACTAGGCGAGCTAGGCGCGTGCCTAGAGCGCGCCAGCCGCAGGGGTACCAAAAGGTGCCCCACCCCCCGCGAAAAGCCCCCCCGCCTCTTCCCTGGTTTGCTATTTCCTTTGCAGGCAGGGCGCCACAAACCTGGAGGAAGCTGCTGGAGCGGGCAGGGCCCCCTCGCGGGCCTCCTCCCTCCCTCCGCACTCCACAGCGCCCCCCGCATGAAGGCAGGCAGGAGGCGGTAGTGCGGCGGCTTCGCGCCACTTGTGCGGTGGCGAGGGGCGGAGCCCTCTGCTGCCCTCAGCCTCAACTTCCCGGGCGGGGAGGTCACCTCGGAGTTCAAGAGCCTCCGGCCGGACGAAGACTTCCTGCGTGGCTTGGTCCCCGCCCGCCACGGCCTTGCCTGGTCCCCCTCAAGGCGGACTGTGGCTGGCCAAGGGGGGCTGCAGCTTGACCCCGGCCGGACCCTCCCTCCCTGCGGACCCTCCCTTCGCTGCGGAGCCTCCAGGAAAGCCAGCACTCTGCCGCCGCCCCCTGGTCTCCAGGCCCCACCGGGAGGTTGGCATCCCCAGTGGGGGGCGCCCCAGGCTGTCCTGCCTAGGGCGCCCAGACACCTGGAGCCGGCCCTGCCCCCAGCAAGGCCTTTCTGTTTCTCTGTCAGAAATCAGATGGCTATTTCTTCACACACCCACAACAGCCCCCTCCCTTAAGTCAGGACTGAGGGCTCCGACTCTTCCAGTCCCTGAGAGCTGAAGTGAAAGAGCCGTTCTGTAACACTTAAGGCCCATGAGGTTAATACGCATCACAATTCCTTTTGTCAGGTCCCTTCAGTTCCCCCACCCCGTGAAATTGCCAGGTGGTACTTCGGGAGCAACGAGTTCCACTTCCAAAGCTGCCATTGCCCCCTCCAGGAGCCAGCTTGGTGTAGTGGTTAAGCACCTGGCCTCTTATCTGGGAGAACTGGGTTTGATTCCCCACTCCTCCACTTGCAGCTGCTGGAGGACCCTGGGCAAGCCGTAGTTCTGTCAGATCTGTTCTTGAAAGACCAGTTCCCAAAAGAGCTCTCTCAGCCCCACTTGCCTCAAAGGGTGCCTGTTGTGGGGAAGGGAAGGGAAAGGAGATTGTAAGCTGCTCTGAGACTCCAAGTGAAGGGCGGGGTATAAATCCAATCTCCTCCTCCTCCTCCTCCTCTGCCCATCTCCCTCAGCATTAGTTACTATCTACTGCCCACCTATGTGGAGTTTATCCAGGAGTAGAGGTAATCAGTTGGTGCCACTGATTACCAGGTGACTGTTATTACTGATTGCTGTTTACATTTGGGTTTTAATGATTCTTTATATTTACATTTTAACTATGGAAAGGTATTGTCTCATTATACTGTTGTAACCTGGCCTGAGCCTGCTATGCAGGGGAGGGAGGGCTAGAAGCAAAATAAATAAATCAATATTCCAGGGGAACTCTTGGCACCACGTGGAAGTTGCTAGTTCTTCTGGGTATGCCACTTTTGGCCAAGGCCCAAATGCCACTTTAGAATATCCTAGAGGAATCCACAATAACTGCATTATAAAGTAAAGGTAAAGGGTTCCCTTGCTCGAAAGCCAGTCGAATCCGACTCTAGGGCTGCGGTGCTCATCTCCGTTTCAAAGCCGAAGAGCCAGCACTGTCTGAAGACGTTTCCGTGGTCATGTGGCCGGCATGACTAAACACCACGGCGCACGGAACGCTGTTACCTTCCCACCGAAGTGGTACCTATTTATCTACTTGCAATTTCTTGCTTTTGAACTGCTAGGTTGGCAGGAGCTGGATGAGTAAAGTACCTTTTTCACTCATACGGCCTACCACCCTCCCCAACATCTCTGTCTCAGGTTCAGGGTTACGGGTAAGTCAGGCAATCACACATCACTACCCATCTTGTCTTTAAAAAAAAAAAAAAAATAGAGAGACGCTTCCATGTCACACCCCAGATACTCTTTCTCACTCGCAGAGACATTGCCAGACAGTGTTGCCCAGACCCATTTAATAATTGCCCCTCACTCACACATCAGAGAGCGATATTAAGGTCGGGGACTCAAACACTGTTTCATTCACACTCTGCCACCATTTATTCTAGGGTTGCCATTCCCCCATTGGGGGTGGGGGATCCTCTGGTTTGGAACCTCTCCCCCACTCCAGTGCTACCAGAAAGCAGGGGTGGAATGACCACGGGGCATTCCTCTCCACTGGGGAATCACCTCCACCCCAAACAGTGTGCCTACCTTACCCGGAAGTGACATAGGCACGTTGGTGATGTCAGGGGGTGAGTATACAAAGTTCTCCGCTTGCAGCTTGCAGCTGGCTTTCGGTATTCATTTAGGCTGTTGATGGTGGTTTCCAGAGTCCAGGCCCCCTCCCTTAACGCCAACTGATGTTCTTCAATGGTGGTGGTGGCCCCCCAAAGCCTGATGGAAGAGCTCACTTTTACAGGCCCTTGTGGAACTGTAACAGGTCCCGCAGGGCCCTGATCTCCTCTGGGAGCTCATTCCACCAGGATGGGGCCATCACTGAAAAGGCCCTGGCTCTGGTCGTTGACAGCCTAGCTTCCTTAAGACCCGAGAGGGCCAACCGATTCTGGGCCCCTGACCGCCATGCTCTCTGGGGAACATACAGGGAAAGGCAGTCCCTTACGTATGTAATGATTACTACCTTTGATGGGAGAGACATACATCCAGACACATTGGATATTAGTTACTGAGTCGATTGGCTAATTTAAAGACTCTATGGCTAAAAATTATCTCTATAATTATACTATTTATACATTCTAACAATTATATGATTTCCATTTTGGGTAGAACAATTCGGAGAGAGCCTGTGCAGTTGTCATGAGAGATTATCCATGGCCCACTGTTTAAACTTTTAGCAACTGCACATCACATGAGGTAACAACAGCAACAAATCTCCTGTTATTTTTAAATTTATTATTATGTGCATTCATTACGAGCATTCGGTATATAATAATCTGGCTTTTCCCCTCTCCCTTTTGATAATTCCAGAAAGCAACACCTGGCTCTAAAGAAAATCTTTTTTTCATATGTTTATTTCTGGATGGGTGTTGTTTTACAATAGTAATATTGACCACTGAGGAAGGCCCAAAGGGGCCGAAACGCGTATGGTCTCCTGGTCATAGGATACGATGGATTAAGTTTCAACCAGCTCTGCTTCAACCATCCTGCCACAGTGTCCGAGCACCGGGTCAAAGAAGAGAAAACCACTTCTGGTTGCCAGTCCAACAGGAGGAGGAGCTGAGTAGCATCAGGATATTAGTGGCAAACAACCCCAAACCTCCTTTTTTTTTTGGCCCCCCGAAGGGGATTTTTTTATTGCTTTTTTACTATACAACTAGAACTACAAAGAAAAAATAGGGAGGGGGAACTACATCTAGGGAGAAAGAAAAGTATACCCACACTATACTAAAAACCCAAGAGGAGGAGATCATATCCCAGTTAAACTAACTGTTAGTATTTAAGTGTTAGTAAAACAATGCATACTGTAAGTTCTGTCTATCTCACCTAATGTATTAGTTTGTTGAGAGGATTCCAGAGCATCCCCAACAGCTTGCTTCATAAAGGCAATTTTCAGAGTCCTTCCACCTTTACCTAGGCTTTCTATCTCTGAAATCATAAGTTGATTTGATGGCAGCGGCACCCTCTTCTGCAGTCAGGTCTTCATCCGCCTCTGAGGGAGTAGAGCCACTCGACCCGGTTTCTCCTTCTTCTTTAGGTCCCAGATGGCGTTTCAGGAACTCTTTAGCTTTGAAGACAGAGTCAATCTTTTCTCTTTTATCGTTAATTTTAAAGATGACCCCTTCTGGCGTTGCCCGTTTATATGGAATTTGGTTGGTTTGAAGAAAAAGAATTAAGTCCTTATAACTTTTTTTTTTTGGACGTATTTCAAATGGAATGTCTTTTAGAGTTTTGATAGTTGAGTTCCCCAATTTCAGTGGAGTTGCTGATGCTGCTTTTAAAATTACATCTCTGGTTTGTCTTCTTGAAAATCTGACCATTATCCACCCAGGCAGGCTATTTTTTTTTTTTTTGGTGTAATTAGAGTACACCCTATACACTGCTTCCACGTTGTGCATGATTTCTTCCGCTTTCAAGCCTGTTACTGGTGTGATAATTTCGCTAAGTAATTTCTTCAGATCCTCATTCAGTGATTCAGGAACCCCCTGGAATCTGAGGACCATATTTGCTTTTTCCATTTGTAGTAGCAGTAATCGGTTTTCCTGGTAATTCTGCTTATTCATTAATTCTCCCATCTTTTTCTTCATGCTCTTACTTGTGGAGTACATCTCTTTCACTACTTCCTCCATTTGCTCTGTATTTTTAATTGTTTCTGCCAGCTGGAGCTGCTGTGCTGCAAGGTTTTGGTTGAGTGTGGTCAACTGCTGGTTAATACCAGCAAGTTGTTCCATCACGGACTTGAGCATATTTACTAAGAGTTTCATGACGTCTAGTCCCTCTTCCAGCCTCGGACTATGGCCGCCCGCTGGTTTCGGTTTCAGTCCTTTCTTCCCTATGCCTGCCATCTTCGCGGATTGTTTACATAAGCCATCCGCTATTTCACAACCTCTGAAAATCACTTCCAAGTTAAATCTGCTCTGGTAAGTCTCCCAAAACAAGTCAATCATTTGTTTTCTCCCTTACCCCCCTTCTTTTTCGCTTGTCTATCATGCAAGTGGGAGGCGACTCTCCTCTCTCTTGGCTTAGAGACGGGGGGGGGGGGAATAGGGGATTCTCCAGTTATTTCAAAGTTCACTTGTGTCTAACGCTCATTGTCGGCCTCATTTGACCTCGTTTATATTCTCACCATTCCGCTCAATCTCCAGTGCTTGTCCGGTCAATTCAGCTAATGCCGGAAGGCCACACAGCAGCAGGACCGTCAGGGCGGAGGGGTGCCTCAATTCTCTGGCATTATGCCATTGAAGAGGCTACCCCTCAAAACCCCTATAGCTAGGAGTCCTTCCCTAGGACTCCGTGAAGAAACTGCATCAACAGCTTCTCTCCATGCCACTGGTGTGTATGTTGCTCCCCTGAGTGAAGGGGAGAGTGACCGCCATCGTTAAGCCAAAAACCGGAAACCAACCCCAAACCTCCTGATGAGCTCCACTGGAGGGCGCATATAGATATTAAACAACATCAGAGGTAGGACTGATTCCTGTGGTGCCCCACAGACGAAGAAGAATAATAATAAGAGGAGGAGGAGGAGATTGGATTTATACCCTGCCCTTCACTCAGAGTCTCAGAGCAGTTTACAAACTCCTTTCTCTTCCCCTCCCCACAACAAACACCCTGTGAGCTAGGTGGGACTGAGACAGCTCTGAGAGAACTGTCCTTGAGAGAACAGCTCTGACAGAACTATGGCTTGTTCAAGGTCATCCAGCAGTGGGAAGTGGAGGAGTCAGGAATCAAACCCGGTTCTCCCAGATTAGAGTCCACGCACTGAACAACTACACCAAACTGGCTCTCCTATATATAATGCCCCCTGTCCCTGAAGAACACCGTCTGATTGCATTCATTTCTGACTGGAGAAATGAGGCAAAGCAAGATAAGGCAGTGCCATGAATCCCTACAGATGCCAAGATTTAAGCTGTTCTACTCCACAGCTTCATTCAGTCAGATTCACTTTTGTCTCTCTTCACTACAGCCTCCTACTCTCTTAACTGGTGTTTTTAACTCTCCTAATT
This sequence comes from Gekko gecko, assembly GCA_029375565.1. Lineage (NCBI taxonomy): Eukaryota > Metazoa > Chordata > Lepidosauria > Squamata > Gekkonidae > Gekko > Gekko gecko. The sequence continues at coordinate 223,751,566 of JAPDNY010000005.1, forward strand.
AAGATTCTGGCAGCTCCCATTAGTTGCTCTTAGGGTGAGGGGGATCCTAACTTTTCCATCACAACATGGTTGAGTGACCACATTTGGGCTTTGGTGGAGACTGGACTGGATGAACCAGTCCAATATTCATCTGTTATCATGTATATGACTGTGTTGAATGGGGTTAAGAATGTGGAAGAACTGCAGACATTCGATAAAGAAAATCGCACCGTGTTAATGTCAAAGTCTACCCAAAGATCAGGGGGTTGGCCTCTTTACCACTGGGCTTCATCCTTGGAGACCTCTGGCCTCAATCCCCACAGCCCACCTGTAAGATTTCAGACAAGAAGACTGCCATCATGAGGAATGTCTGAAAACAACCCATTTCTAGTGCACTTCTAGGCAGTTATATCCTAATAATCCCATTGACTTCCCTTAGGATGGCACTGCAAACAAAACTACTACTACATGGCTTTTGTTTTTGGATTGAGATATGCACTATGAAGTCAACCTACATTTTTGAAGTCCTTTTCTAACTATGCATGTGGTCCTAAGGAAAGACAAAGGTATGTGAGGTACAACACAATTTGCATCTGGTTCTATGTCCACTATGGAGAAACAGTGGCTGCGAGGAAGCCCAGAAATGATGCTTGCTAAATATTCAGTGTGTCCTGGAAATACATTCCAGCCATTTCCCATATCATTAAAATATACAATCTTAATTACCAGCACTTTGCAGGCACATCCCATATCCCGTTGAGCCAGTCTCCCAGTGCTGCCCTGGAGCTCCTGACTTTCCCTTATAAATTTCACCTGTTGTTCCCCACAGTGCAACATCACCTGCCTTGGTGGATTCCTCTCTGATCTGAGTCCTCCCTGGGTCTCCCTGTCTTCCTTACCATGAAGGCACTCCTGAGCATCTGCCTCTTTTGGGGCCTCCTTTCTCCAGGTGAGTGGAAAAACAGACCCCCCCCCGTGCACTCTTGTTATTGCCTCTGGGAAGGGAATAGGCCAGGACCAGTTCGAGATATTTGGTCACCTTAGGCAAGGTAAAATGTTAACACCATCCCACTCAGTTTTGAACACCAGGGCAGGGGTTTGTGGGGGTCGGGGAGATGCTGTAAATCCATTTCAAAGAATTTATAGTGGCACAGTTCCCTTTCTTGCCACAGTAACTGGTATAGTCAACATTTACACGAGGAATGGAGACATGTGCTGGAAATGTCCGTATGGAACTGGGTACTGTCAGGAGGGTGGCTTTGTTGAGTCTGCAAAAGTAGAACAAGGTTTGAGTCCACTCTCACCTTAAAGGTCAACAATATTTCCTGAGATATAAGCTTTTGTGATTCACTTCACACACTTCAGCAGATCAGAGGGGGCATTTCTGCTCACTTGACATACTCCAGATTTTTTTTTTTTTTGGCACTTGACCCACACACACTGAAAGCAGACTGAGCACAGGTCTTCTGCACATCTGACCTCCTTCCGCATTTTCACAGTAGCGGAGTCTGTTCATTTTCTTCCGCATGCGCCTTAAATAATTCAGATTTTCAGGAGAGTGTGCTATCGTCACTGGTGGCATCATTCGTAGGGTCAAAGCACCCTTCCCGTTTTCTTTTCTTTTTTTGCATGCTTATATTGATATATTGCTGTAATGGCTGTATTTTTTTTTAAATAAATCAAAAATGAACACACAGGTAGGGATGAAGAGAAAGAGTGCCTGGCTCCACTGACATGCATAAGGTTGCTAGTGGGGGAGGGTGGTATTCGAGGGGTGGGTTGATGCCAGTTGCCCCCAGTCCTGCCTTGTCTTTGCACGGGGAAACCTAAAAGGGAGCGCCTCCACCGCCCATCTGTTTATGAGCCATATGTGAAGGGTTACGTTCCTTTCAAGCCCCACCAGGTCTTTTGCATTTTTTTAAAAAAAAATATTGGCACTAAAATATTGTAATATCAATATACCAATATAATGAAAGGGTTAGCAGGTTCTCTATATTCCCAGCTTTCCTTCCTGAACGGGTGAACATGAAGGGCCAGTGCCTTGCAGCAATTGCAGAAAGTAGCATAAGAGAAGAGAATCAGCCACACGTTACCCTGCCTTTTAAGTCACCCAGGGTTAACATTGCACACACATGGATATATTTTAAAGCACAGATTCCCCAAATGTATTCTGTTATTCCGGTGCAGTGTTACCCATGCCAGTGGAAGCTTTCTTTTTAAACAGAAGCATATTGTTCACACCTCAGCCCAAGAAAACCTTTAAACTCTGCCCTAGAATGGAAAAAAAATCCAATTTCTGTGCAGGAGAGATAATTTGTACCACTGGGGTCTCTTAACTAGAAATGTTAGTACTATTTGTCAACTATTATGTCACCCTACGTAGTTGGCACTGAGCTGATGCAACCCCCCCCCCATTCCCCTCTCTCTCATTTCTGCAGGGGCACCAATGAGCTGTTATCAGTGTATGGGACAAGACTGTGCAAGACCAGGAATTCAGAAGTGTAAACCTCACGAAAATGCCTGTGTTTCATCCATTGATGAAACCACACTCGGTAAAATGAGAAGAACTTTAACAAGTGCCTTTTTCATCACTTGGTCCCTTCAGCATCAAATGATATTTTATCAATACAAATGAGACATTTCAGAACGTTGACCCCCAACTCCTGTAAATTCCATCTGCCACTTTCAGTGCAGAGCCTCAGCACATTTAGGGCCTAAGTCCATGATAGAGGAGTTCTGGGATGGGTTCAAGTGTTTCATGAGGATTATCAGATATGCCATTGCGAGTTCCCCACTTGGACCTCAATTCCCAGACATGCAGGTTACGATTCTGATCAGGACCATGACAGATGAGGGATCAGAATAAGGAGGCAGCAGAGTTTCAAATGAGAGTAGGGTTGAATAAATCAGGGGTTTTCATTGTTTTTTCTTATGTTTGGAACTGCAGAGACAGCAAGTTCACACACATACACACACACACCAGTTCCTGGTGAAAGTTGGGGTGGTCTGATACATTAGACATGGTTAGAGGAAAAGAACTTATGCCTTTCCATCCCAGGCCATTTCCCAAAACCTAATTAATAATCCTGAGGATTTCCCCAGCAGTAAGATCGATGTGTACCTCATCAGTGCAGGTGGATCCACCAATCAGGTAAGCAGTGACAGCAGCAGACAGAAATTGCTGTTTATGAGGTTTTCTGTTGACAACTCTGTTCCTTCAACTCAGGGCCCTCTTTATGGCAGGAAATCCTTTGCATATTAGGCGACACACCCCTAATGTAGCCAATCCTCCAAGAGCTTGCAGTAGCCCCTGTAAGAAGAGCTCTGTAAGCTCTTGGAGGATTGGCTACATTAGGGCTGTGTCGCCTAATATGCAGAGAAGCTCCTGCTACGAAAAGAGCCCTGAAATTTCAATATATTTCTAATGTATTAGACTGCCCCGATACTCAGAAATGGGGAGGGGAAATGACCTTGCTTTCCCTGCAGTTCCACCACAGGGGATACAACCCCCCCACACCCAAAAACCCCTGACTCGTTCAGCTGTACTCCTGTCTGAAACTATTCTGCCTTCTTTATTCGGATGCTTACCATTAAGGACACAACGCTCTTTTCAGATGTTCCTCTTACTAGCTAGTTTGGCTGATTCCTACTATGCCGAGTGATTTGGGGGTAAAAGCAGCTCCTCACAGTTCTTGGCTCTTTGGGGAACATCGGCTATATCTTGCCATCCCAGCATAAAAAAGTCTGTCGTACAGACTGACTGATTGATCTCTCTCTTTGTGACCCTGAATCTGCCCTGAGCTGAACTGCAGAGACAAAGGGAAACCCTAAGAGAGGATTTGAGGCTACCCATTACTGCTTTCAAAGCACAAATATCCTGCCAAAGATCCATTTGATGGTGGTAATAAAAATGGGATGGAAATTGCATCACTGACTCCTTGCCCCCCCACCTCAATCCACTAATTTCTATGTTTTAGTTTATTTAAACTTTAGTAGCCCGTAGGCCATACACCATTTTAAAAAATATATTTAGGAATTTAAAAGGACAGTAAAACAGAAATTTGCCATGTCCACGATGCAATTTTGGTAGTCTTAATCTTGATGCATCGGGAAAAGATGAATATTTCGACAGCCGTTTTCTTAAGAATCTTTCTCTTGCTGCTGCATGTTTTGGACAACAGAAGAAAACATGACACGGCGAGTCAAGTTCTATCACAGGCAGGGCCGGCCCAAGGTGTTCCTGCGCCCTAGGCGAGGCCAGCTTGTGGCGCCCCCAGGGGATGCCAACCTCCCGGCGGGGCCTGGAGACCTTCCAGAAACGCCAGGCGCCACAAGCTAGCCCACTCTGGCTGCTGGGCTCCCCGGAGGGCACTCAGGCTGGCGGCAGTGGTGGCAGCAGGGGAGTCCCCGCTAGCCGACCGCCGCCATGCCACCCCACCTCTCCCCCCCCCAAGGGCTTCTCCTGTGGAGAAAGGGGCCTGGAGGTACTGGAGGGGCGCCCTTCTGAAAAAGGTGGGAATCCCTGGATTGGGAGGAGGGGAGCCCCCTCCCCCCAAGGAGGGGGAGGGCCGCCCCTGCAGGACCCCCCTGGAAACAGTTGGGGTGCCTGGAGGAGCCCATCTTGCCGTGGCCGCGCTCGGGGCCCCAGCTCCGCCCTCCCACCTCCAGACAGGACTCCGGTCTAGCCCTTTGCCTCCTTTCCAAGCCGGGGGGAGGGCCAGGTGCCCGGCTTCCTTCCTTCCTTCCCTCCAGCCGGCTGCGGTGCCCAGCTGGGTCGCCTGCAGTCCAGAGGCCCCGTGTCAGCGCCACCACCCGCCCACACGGCCCTTCCTCCTTCTCCTCCTCCTTCACCTCCTCCTCGTGGCCCTCCCGGCACCCTCGGCTCAGTCGCTCGGCTGTCAGCGCCGCCGAGTCCCGCCTCTTGACGCCGGTCTTCAGAATTCTAATGACGACACTCCCCCTTCAGAGTTTTGCCCGGAGGAGTCGTGCCGCCTGCAGCAGCCACCGAAGAGGAGGGGGAGGTGCACCTCTCTCTCTCCGGCCGGGACCTGCTCCGTCCCTGCGGCCCTGACCTCCTCGGAGGACGAGCGAAGTAGAACAGGCTAGAGGGGAGGGCCCTCTTCTGCTCAGCACAGAGCGAATCCGCTGGCCGCCGCCCCCGCCTCCTCTCCTCTCCCCTCCCCCCTCGAGGGCTGGCAATCTCCGCCGCCACCTCCTGAGCCCTGCTGGGGCGCTCTTCACTGGCGGCGGCGGCGGCAGGGAGGCGGCAGAGGCAGTGGCGGGGGGCATTTCGGGGGGGGTCGGGCGCAATTTGGCGCCCCTGTGGCCGCCGCGCTCTAGGCAAGCGCCTAGCTCGCCTAGTGGGTGAGCCGGCTGTGATCACAGGACGGTCAAAACAGCGCTGCTCCAGAGGGGTCTTGAGAAAACGGGCCTTCATCTGGAAATGCATTGCAGCATGTAATCCTATATGAGCGCCTCAATTTTGGAATGGTCAGCATGTTTAAGTAGAGAGGCAGGACAAATTTAGTAGAATATTGAATTCCTAGATGAAGTGGGGAGCATTTTCATCAATCATCTGTTTTAAGGGCATCCCAGTCAATTTAGAGCAAATTTTCTGTGAGTAGTGTGTGTCTTCTTTTAGTTAAATTCTCTGTCTTCCTTAAGCCCAATTGGCTTATTTTCGTATCTACAGCATCATTCCATTTCGACCAGCAACGTTCGTATTCTGTCTGCATGGTAAAGGTTGGAAGGCTGTCAGCATTTAACAGTCTATGTTTGTAACTAACTACGGCCCTCCAGATCAAAGTTGAGATTCTTGGGAGGCCTAGCTCAAGCCTTATGACTGCAGAAGCGATGCATGGTGGTAAAGTTAATATTTTATGGAAGGCGGCTTGCTGTAGTTGGACCTAAGAACCAGATTTGGGAACCATATAGCATGCACAGTAGTATTAAGCATCTTATATGCTTTCAGGAGCTCTGGCACATATTGAGCGCCTTGGATATAGAAAAAACTTCTTCCAGGCTAGTAAGGCTAGGTCGACTTTCTGTTTAAGATATTTAATGTGCCCCCTCGCCCAGATTGCCTGGAGTTGTGGGCTTGGGTGTCATCAATATGCAGATGACACTCAGCTCTATCTGATGCTGGGCGGCTGGTTGAACTCTACCCCGGATTACCTGCATCGGGCGTCACAGGCTGAGGCTGGATGGCTCAGACCGAGCCAGCTGAAATTAAACCCGGCAAAGACGGAGGTCCTGGGCCTGAGTCGGATCGGTTCAGGGTTGGGGTTCCCTCCCCCGACCTTTGGCGGGGTGCTGTTGGTGCCAGCGTCAGAGGTTAGAGTTTGGGTGTGCTCCTGGACTCCTCTTTAATGACGGAGGCTCAGGTAGCAGCCACTACCAAGTCGGCTAGGGTTGCCAAGTCCATCTTGGCCCGCAGCGGGGACTTTGGGGGCCATTCCTGGAGGGGGCGGGGCATCCCTGATGTGATGACGTCACATTGGGGATGTCCGCTCCCCCCCCCAGCCGCGCGCCCCTTGCACGGGAAAATGCTCTGCAGAGAGCTGGCATTTCCCCACTCACCTGAATGCCAGTTCCATTTAAGCACAGGTAGCCTTCCTTGCACGCTGGATCTTGAGCGGAGATTGGGCTTGCGAGGAAACGCCAGCTTCCTGCACTGTCCCTTTAAGAGCAGTTTCCAGGCACCCCAATCTCCGCTTCAGTTCCAGCGTGCGGGGAAGGCTGCTTTTGGAGCTGGCGTTCCGGTGAGCGAGGAACGCCAGCTCTTTGCATTTAAAGGGAGCCCTTCAAGAGAGAAGGGAGAGCGGTGGCTGGGGGTGTTGGGGCTTGGGGGTGGGGCTTCCCCCGCTGGCCATTTGGCCGGCGGTGGATAGAAACCCCTCCAAAGCGGGGGACCCCCGCCAAACCGGGGGGGTTGGCAACCCTAAAGTCGGCCTTTTACCATCTTCAACTGGCTTGGCAGTTGGTCCCCTTCCTTGACCGCGATGACCTGGCCACTGTGATCCATGCAACGGTCACCTCGAGGCTAGATTACTGAAACGCTCTCTATTAGGGGCTGCCTTTGTCGCAAATCTGGAAGCTGCAGCTGGTGCAGAATGCTGCATCCAGGCTGTTGATGGGTCTCTCTAGGAGGGATCACAGTCAGCCTGTGCTGAAAGCACTGCACTGGCTGCCAATAGCATACTGGATTTGCTTCAAAGTGCTGGTTTTGACCTTTAAAGCCCTGTATGGCCAGGGTCCAGCCTATCTGAAGGACTGCCTTTCTCCATATGTTCCCCCAAGGGCACTTCGGTCAAAGGGCCAACATCTCCTGGCAATTCCAGGCCCCAGGGAAGTGAAATTTGCTGCCACTAGAGCCAGGGCTTTTTCGGTGGCGACTCCTACCTGGTGGAAGGAGCTCCCAGAGGAGATCCAGGCCCTGCGGGACCTTGCTCATTTCCACAGGGCCTGCAAGATGGAGCTCTTCTGCCAGGCCTATGATTAGGAGCCGCCGCCATTACTACTTCATCATTGTCAGCCACCCGCCATCACACCACTGTCATCATTAAGTGCGGGGCGGTCCTGGTAGGAGAGGGGATGACGAGCTACTATTCGGCTACCGGGGGTTGAATTCTGCCGGGGGTTACGATCTGCCCCATCTTGTTTTTACTTGCTTGTTCTAATAATGCTTGGATGTTGTTTCATATGTTTTTTGTTTTTACAGTGTTTGAATCTGTTTTAAAGTTGGCATGCGTGTCTCGCTGTTAGCCGCCCTGAGCCTCCGGGGAGGGCGGGATGTAAATCCAAATAAATAAATAAATAAATAAATAAATAAATAAATAAATACTGTGCTTCCACCATGATAAGTTTGGCTGGAAAACAATTCCTAGATATCTGAACTCATTGACCTCTTGTGATTTGTACCTTCCGATTTTTACAAAATCAACAAGAAGATCAAATAGAAGATGGAAAATTGGAAGGTACTAATTCCTATGGTTGCCCTGGAGCTATCCTTCCTGTGCTAAGGCAAAAATGTGTGAGCCAGAGGCTAAAAAACTGTGAGCTAGGTCACACTAACTCAGCTTAGAGGGAACACTGATCTCAAGCCTTGTAGTAGCCTGTGGTGTCACCTCCAGGTTTTCACCCAGAAATGATGCCATGGCACCAGTGATGACCTTGTCTGAGCCTCTGCCCACAGAAAGCTCTCAAGGGTTGTCTGCAATGGGCTGGTAGCCCTAGATGTAACTGTTGGTTAAGATATCCGTGGGTCTCTGCAAGTGTTCATCAATGAACGTATTCCCAGAGTTCAGGGATTTCTTCCTATAGATGTTTGCAACACTGCATCAAACATGTTTTTTTTTCCAAACAGCAGAAACTTCAAGCCACACATTTCACATATTTACCCCAGAATTCCACTTTCAAAAGTCAAATTAAGAGATGATTTCCTTGAAATGTAGCTGATCTAAGATAACAGAAAGGATATCTCCATCCCCTTTCACAGTCAGTGCTTACAAGCCGGAATACAACCTGACTACCAGGTTTTGTGCTCCAGCCGATATATGCTTGCAGAGCTACACAAGCATTTCTACAGTAGATGGTGGGAGCTACCGTATTTCTCTCAGCTGCTGCTATACCAACCTGTGCAATGACCAGCCAGTCTCATGTAAGTGCCTCTCCTTTATATTGAATAGTTGCCATTAATGAAGGCCTGAGCCTGGGGACTCTGTTGCTACGGGATGGGAAAGTTCTTTACCCTCAGTACTGATTGGGCCAACCTCCACTTACGGTCCGTCTTCCTGAAACAAAAATGTCTATTTTCGTTTTGAACTGACACAGCAGCAGAGCTACCTAGGATATTTTAGGGCAGCAAACTTGATTCTCCTTTCCTCCAATGAATCTTGCAACAACCATGTCAGGGAGTTTAGGCTGAGAGAGTGAGTGACTAGAAGAGGGGTCCCCAACCCTAACCCAGTGGCCTTCTTGGGAATTTTTATACAGGGTGGTGGTTGCAATAAAAAAATGGATGCCCCTTAGGGTTCCCATCCCCCCGATGGGAGTGGGGGTTTGCCCACTTTCATGGCCCTTGATCTGCCAGCCCCGATTCGGCCAGTGGGGTGAACCCTGCCCCAAAGTGTCTGGTTTGTGTCAACGTGCCCAGCTTAATGACACCACCCAGAGGTGATGTTATTGCACCTGGCACCTTGTGGGGGTGGGAACGACGACACTTGATCTTTTAAGAAAAGCCATAGAGTTTTGCCTTAAATGATCAAGCATCCCCTGCAATGTGCCTTGCGTGATGATGTCACTTCTGGGTGATGTCATCGCAGCATTCTCATTTTGTATGCACACACTGAAGAGGCCCCAGAGAAGGACCAGGACCCCCACACACACCAGCAGACAGGTAAGACCTGGCATCCCTACGGCTGCTGGAGCTGATGCCACACAAGGAGAGGAAGGCCAAGTGCCAGGGAGAAGACAGGACTGAGAAAGGGAGAGACAATGAGACAAACACAGTGGTGGCAGCAGTTGCCAGTGAAACAATATTATTTAAATCATACTAACCAATCAGATCTTGAGTGCCACCTCAGAAGCCCTGCCGGGCAAGAGCCCCACGTGGCCCTGCCCACTTCCTAAAAACGTTTGTCAGGTATCATGGCCCTTAGGGGCATCACAATGGGTCCTAGACCATCCACGGCCAAGTTGGAATTCGAATCTGGATCTCCATGGTACTATTCAGTTGCTTGGACTCCTACAGTACTCTGGATTATTGAGACTTTTCTGCTTTTCTGTCTAACTCTCTGTGTTTTGGTTGGTTCGTTTCCTTTTTGTTTATAAAAAAAAAAACCCTCTTAAAAGCAGATAAAAGTGTGTGATGGAACCATGATATATCTGGGTTTATTTCTGCAGTGCCTGAGACGGAGGATTCTTCCCCCAATGGGGTGATATGCCCGGCCTGCTTTGTCTTTAATTCAGCTGAATGCCAGGAAGAGGAGACCATCAACTGCACCGGTGGAGAGACCAAATGCATCGAGGCAGCTGTTGACCTCTACCTAGGTGAGCCAGGCGCTCTGTTTGTACAGAAAGTTGATTGGTGCATATGTGTCTCTTTTGTGTGAGGAAGAACAGCTTTCTATGGGCCATAACTTCTGTGTATAACTTGGTAAGTTAATTGAGTTCTGCTCCTCCAGGAAACAGGAATCGGCAGAAATTACCAATGTTCTCTGAAGCCGACCCTTTTACAGTAAGGATCATACAAATGTTCATACGAACTACCTCTCTATCCACATCCGTAAAATATGAGTGTGAGAAAAATGGGGTTGCAGTTACCTGTAATCGTTCATCAAGTAGTCTGTGCAGTCCAACATGGGGACTAAGACAGAAAGGTTGCCCAAGGGCTCTTGGATAAGGAATACTTTGCAGAGGAAGGCAATGGCAAACCACCTCTGCTTCTCACTTGCCTTGAAAGCCCTTTGCTGGGATTGAAATCAGTCTGTTGTAACTTGAGGGCTCATATGTCCATACTTAAATAAATAAATAAATAAATAAATAAATAGGGAACCCAGTGGAATGGCTTGAGGTGAGGTGAGGCTGCAGCAGGAAACTGGAATCGGCAGAAATTACCAATGTTCTCTTTACAGTAAAGATCATACAAACATTCATACAAATTACCTCTCTGTCCACATCTGTAGCATAGGAACACGAGGAAAATGGGGCTGCAGTTACTTGTAATTGTTCATCAAGTTTTCTGTGCAGTCCTTCTTGGGGACTGCCCATGCACCTAGGCCTGCTGTGGAGGTTTTACTAGAAAGCTCTTCTCTTCTGGTGCTCTCCTTGGCGGGGGAGGGTGGGCTATACATGGAATTAATGAATAAAGAAATAAATGGAAGCACTTCCTGCCCCCTCCTGGGCTCTGCTTTCCTGTCTAAACTTGCATGTGACTAGGGAAGATGGAGCCATCCCTCGCTCAGTTCCTCCCTCATCACTGTGGAGAAAAGTGCTGGTCTTCTCATCTCAACTCATGGGTGCTTCCCAGGTATCAAGGAGATTTAATTTCCTTTAGCTAATGATTTCTGAAGAGACACTACCTCTTCTCTGTACTGTTTTTCAGAGAGAGGGAGGGAGGGAGAGACAGACAGAGAGAGAGAGAGAGAGGGAGAGAGAGAGAGAGAGAAGAAGAAGAAATAGCAAGGAGGGTCACGTGGAGTGGAGCTCTTGCGAGCTGTGGTGTCGCCAGGCAGAGGTCCTCAGCACAGTAGCTGTTGATCCTGGAAGCTTGATGTGGTGTTTGGAAAGTTGTGGTGATGTCGTGCTTGGTGAGGGCTTGCCATTGCCCCAGGGGGGCAGGGGTTGCCCACTTTTAGTGCCCTCGATCTGCCAGCCCATATCCAGCCAGTGGGGGAACCCCACCCGCATAGTGCTGGGATTGCACCAACGTGTCCAGCATGATGATGTCTCCCAGAGGTGATGTCATCATGCCAGGCATGTCACCAGGGTGGCGCTCTAACACTTGGCCAAAAAACTCGGTGGTACCATCGAGTTTCTGGCTGAATGATAGAGCATCTAGCATGATGACGTCACTCATTCCCCCCACAAACCAGGAACACGTAGGGACCTGGGAACCCTAAATAAGGCTTGATGTGGGTGTTTGTACAGAGAAAGAATGTCTTGAATAAAAACTCTCGGGGTTTTTTCCAGCTATGCTACTTGCCCAATTTCCATGCCTGGTCCTCCGGTGGCAACACTTCAAGGCCATATACTAGAAACACAGGGACAGGTTGTGGTCAATCTGAGACCAGTTCAAGATTTGGGAAAATCCTTGAGATTTAGGGATGGTTCCTGAGGAGTGTGGAGACTGGGGAGGGGAGGAGCCTTGGTAGAGCCAAAGCTGCCATTTTCTCCAGCGGAGGAGCTGATCTCAGTAGTCTGGGTATCTGATGTAATTCTGGAAGAACTCCAGCCTCCACCTGGAGACAGGCAACCTGAGACGGCTTCCCTGCCTGTCTACTTGGAAATTAACCGAGTCTTCAGTTCTGACTGGCCCCTGCCTTCTGTGGGGGCAGCATCCCTCTCCAACGGCCTTTGCCAAACTCATGCAAGGGGCCCAAAAGGAAAGAAATCACTGGGGGGACTAAAAGGGTAAGTCTGGATTATTAAGCAGGAGAAAATTCCCCTTGTGGTGGGAAATGTTTTGACTCTGGGGCTCAGGAGAGTCATACTTCCCGTTCTGATCCATGCCATGCTCAGGGCTCTGGAGAAAGAGACTGACGTTGATGGTCTTTTTTCTTTCACAGGTCATATTGGAGATAATTTTACTGTATCTTTGAAAGGATGTACAACACCCAACACATGTTTCTATCCAATTGTACACTTAAATCATACCAAAGCTAAACTCAATTTCATCGTCACCAAACGGAACTGCACCCAAGAGTCGTCAGGGGAAACAGGGGAGTCTAAATCCCTTTCCTCTTTGGATTCCTCCATTCCTGGACAAGGAGCAGGAAGTTGGGGATCAAGGGATTAAAATACAGAAGGTCTGGCACTCCTGGGTTCCCTTCTCTGGGGAGGGGGGCAGTGATGGGGGAGAAGAAGACTCTTCATGTTTTGGAGGCTGGAGCTAGTGATAACCATACGTGTGGGATAAATCTTCACTGAGCCACGATTAAAATAAACTGATATCACTAAAACAGCATACTCCATGTGTGTGTTTCTGAAACAAATCAAATGTTGGGAGACAGAAGGGGTTGGGAGATGTAATAAAGGGAATGTTCGTATTTTGCACTCCCATCGCAGATTCATGCACGTAGGGGATTATCAGCACAGGCACTTGATTTACGCACCCTTTGTGATGTAGCCAGAGGATACCCCTCATCAGCTCTAGGGAAAGAACCAAGGGGTAAGTGGTGGGAACAAGAAGATATAATAAAACAGGATTAAACAGGATTCAGGGAGCACAGACTGTTTTGCTATATTACCTTCTTGGGTACGTTTTGTACTCCTCTGTTCCTCCAAGGCACTCAGGGTGTTGTTCATGAATTCCCCATCATCTCTTTAATTCTCAGAACAGCAACTCTGTGATGTGGGTTAGGATGAGAGTGACTGGGACAAGGTCCACCAGCTGCCCACCAGGGAAATCTTTCATTTTGGGGCCGGAAAATGGCATGAGAGGGAAGGGTGAAGCCCCTCGTGTGCCGTCATCCTGATCTGAATTGGGCCCCATGCTGATGCGAACTGAATTCCCAGCAGGGAACTCTAAATTGCAGGTGGATTACAGAGACTTGGTGGGAAAACAAGAATGTCACGGTCAGCCAAGAGTCATCAAAGAGCGAGTGGTCCAGCAGTTGCACATGCATGACTGAACCATCTTGAAGAACTTGTCTATAATATATGAATTTGTATTTATATCATGGCCTGTCCCCTGAAACTGCAGGTGCTGTAGATTTACAAATAGGCCCCAGAAATTATAGATTCTGCGTAAAAGAAAACTCTGAACCTCAATATGATGAAACTGAATTTATAAAGGACCACTATGGCAGCACCATCCCACTCTGACCTGCAGTCCCTATTCCACCGTGTCCCCCCCCCCCAAGCTTTCCCCAATACCTGGAGGGTCTTTTCTCTCTCTCCGTTCTATCTCTGCCACCACCTGGCCTTTGTAGGAATTGTTCACTGGGAGGGTCAGGACTCCCGGCTTCCCTTCCAAGCTCTGCTGCCTTGCCTATAGGTCTCCCACTCTCCAGCATCTGGTTTCCATGGGGACTCCTTAGTGCTCGGGGGACAGCCACCGGCCAGCTGATTGCCCCACCCCTTTCTCCTGATGCTCCCTTTACAATAGCATGTCCAAGATCATGGAGATCTGTGTGGTCCCATGTGCCAGTACTGGTATAAAAAGCTATTAAGTATAAGTATTTATTTAAAAAAAAATGTTCGCAAGCATCTGAGCAAGGGATTCAAAAGGAAAAGGTAAAATACCATCCCTCTGATCCTTCCTCTATTCATGTCCTAGCAGATGTGAAATATAAGGCAGGCTACTTCCCTTGAAAATTACAGATGTTCTATAGAGTGGCCATTACCTTGAAGCCTCTTTCAGGCATGAAGGCCAGCATACGGCAATGGCTGCCTCCTACAGACATCAGAAGAGAAGAAGCAGAGATCGGATTTATAGCCTGCCCTTCACTACCCTAAGGAGCCTCAGAGTGGCTTACACTCTCCTTTCCCTTCCCCTCCCCACAACAGACACCCTGTGAGGAAGGTGGGGTGAGAGAGTTCTTTGAGAACTGTTCTTCGGAGAACTTGTGACTGACCCAAAGTCACACCAGCAGCTGCATGTGGAGGAATGGGGAATCAAACCCAGTTCCCCCAGATTAGAGTCCACACTCTTATTTATTTATTTGGATTTATATCCCGCCCTCCCCTTAATGGGCTCAAGGCGGGTTCTAACAATATAAATACAATGCAATTAAAACCACATTAAAACACAATATAAAATAACATAACTTGTAAGTGCCATCCAACTCTAATAAGAACCAGATACCTCAATGGTTGGTGGTATTAAGATTGAAGAGAGTGAAGGAGGGACCCTTCCACATGGTGGCGCCAGGTCTCAAATGCAGCCTTGATCACAAACAGCTCTGTCCCAGACTGCAGAGTTGCATTCTGCAAGGGTTAACTGCCTGGAGTAATAGGTGCAGGGTCCTTAGAAGGGTTTTGTTTTTGTTTTTTTTTTGGCAACAGGTCTGCCTCTAATGCTATCTTGGAGGTATTCATTCTCACTACAAATGGGAGCTGGTGGTCCAAGTGGTGCAGCAGGGTCTCTGAGGCAAACTGGGCCTCCAAAGTCTGGAAGACCTGTTGTGCTTCAGGAGTCCTTGAGAATGGATTATGGCGTCTACCCGCCCCAGTCCACTATATTGGTATGGCCTCGGACTGTCGCCCTGTGAGGAACCTCAATTTTGTGTGCATCTCTCTGAATCCCCTGGGGGGGGGGGGATACAGTGCCTCAGGAATGCCACCGAACAGAGATTGAAGGCACGTTTCTCCAGTCTGGCAAACAGCTAGTGCTGAGAAAGCAGGAGTAACGCAGCCTAACTGTGCTGCATGTGCAACTCAGGGTCTGGTGAGTAGATTAATATGCTGCCAAGGTAACTACTGACAAATTGGTCCTGGAGATCTCGGAAGATATTGCAGAGGTCGAACAGCATCAGCAGGTATTCCTATTGGCCACACCAGGCGTAAAAGGTAGTTTTCCACTCATTTCCAGGGCAGATGGTGGCCAAGATATGAGCTCTCCAGAGGTCTAGCTTGGTATAAATAGTTGCACTTTGAAGCCACTGCAATAGTTCAGGGAGCGATGGGAGGAGGTCCTGGTCTTGGATTGTGATTTTATTGAGGGCCTTGTAATGGTTCCAGAGCTGCAGCTCCCCACGTTTGTTTTTCACAATACAACAGGCACAGCCATAGAAGAGGATGGACAAATGAACTCCTGTTAGAAATCTTTGGGAGAAAGTCCCGTAATGCAGCTAGGTTTGGTTCAGACAAGGTAAGAGAGGCATCCAGCCAGACCCTCAGACTCTTCTCAGGGAATTTCATATTTCTGTAATTCTATGGTGACGATACTGGATGGTACGTTGAGATATATTATGACAGGTGTGATCATGTAATAGCTTACTGAAATATACACTTATGATAAGTCTTCAAGAAAATATTACAGAATACTTAGTTCTACAGATCCTTATTAGTATTTAGTGTTGGTTTGTCCTAGTTTCTTGCTTCCTTTTCACACAGATAGAAAAGACCCTGCCTCGCAACTGTAGACACCTGCTGGTCCAAGCTAAGAAAGGAATCCAGCCCGACCCCCGTGAAGCCTTTTTGCACTTTCGACTATGGATCCATATGTATCCAAGGGGTCGCAGGCTATAATTCCTAAAATACATTCAGTTGGACATCTTGGAAAATCAAGATGAGAATTTTATACACCAGACAATCCGTAGAAGAATTTGGGACATCGAAGCCCAAATAATCCAGGACGGTGCCAGAGGTTTTTGTTTCCCCTTTTCCTTCAGTCTCAGATATGTACCAAACAGTATGGCACAATACTTTTTAAATTTGGTGATCCCGCAGCAACACAGAGCCCTTATGCTAGCCAGATTTAATGTTTTCCCCTCATCTTGGGTCTCAGGTAGATGTAGAGGTATCCCGAAATGTGACAGAATCCGTAACTGCTCATCTAGGCAACCCGATACTTTAGATCATATTCTATTACGCTGCTCCCTTCATTCACATCTCCGATTACTTTTGATTAAGCCCTTACTGTCTAGGACTAACTCTGGCAACACAACTAGGTACCTTCTAGCAGATAAGTCAACAGAAGTTACTGCACAGATTGCTGAATTCTTGATCAAGATTTTGGCAGCAAGGAACCATTTTTAATATTGACGTGTTTTAAGATTTGCAGGTGTAATGTTATCTTATTGATGAGGCTTTATTTTATTGTTTTATATGCCAATAAAGGTGTATTGTATTGCATTGCATTGCATTGCATTCCCTCCAGGGCTAGAAGCTGCCATTTCCCCTCATGCCCAGCCTGACCTAGACACACGCCTTCAGTCTTCGATAGATTAAGTTTCAACCATCCTGCCACAGTGTCCGAGCACCGGGTCAGAGAAGAGAAAACCACTTCTGGTTGCCAATCCAACAGGAGGAAGAGCTGAGTAGCATCAGGATATTAGTGGCAAACAAGCCTAAACCTCCTTTTTTTTGCTTTTTGTTGCTTTTTTACTATACAACTAGAACTACAAAGAAAAAATAGGGTGGGGGAACTACATCTAGGGAGAAAGAAAAGTATACCCACGCTATACTAAAAACCCAAGAGGAGGAGATCATATCCCAGTTAAACTAGCTGTTAGTATTTAAGTGTTAGTAAAACAATGCATACTGTAAGTTCTGTCTATCTCACCTAATATATTAGTTTGTTATTTGTTATGAGAGGATTCCAGAGCATCCCCAACAGCTTGCTTCATAAGAGTCCTTCCGCCTTTACCTAGGCTTTCTATCTCTGAAATCATAAGTTGATTTGATGGCAGTGGCACCCTCTTCTGCAGTCAGGTCTTCATCCGCCTCCGAGGGAGTAGAGCCACTCGATCCGGTTTCTCCTTCTTCCTTAGGTCCCAGATGGCGTTCCAGGAACTCTTTAGCTTTGAAGACAGAGTCAATCTTTTCTCTTTTATAATTAATTTTAAAGATGACCCCTTCTGGCGTTGCCCATTTATGTGGAATTTGGTTGGTTTGAAGAAAAAGAATTAAGTCCTTATAACTTTTTCTTTTTGGACGTATTTCAAATGGAATGTCTTTTAGAGTTTTGATAGTTGAGTTCCCCAATTTCAGTGGAGTTGCTGATGCTGCTTTTAAAATTACATCTCCGGTTTGTCTTCTTGAAAATCAGACCATTATCCACTCAGGCAGGCTATTTTTTTTTGGTGTAATTAGAGTACACCCTATACACTGCTTCCACGTTGTGCATGATTTCTTCCGCTTTCAAGCCTGTTACTGGTGTGATAATTTCGCTAAGTAATTTCTTCAGATCCTCATTCAGTGATTCAGGAACCCCCTGGAATCTGAGGACCATATTTGCTTTTTCCATTTGTAGTAGCACTGATCGGTTTTCCTGGTAATTCTGGTTATTCATTAATTCTCCCATCTTTTTCTTCATGCTCTTACTTGTGGAGTACATCTCTTTCACTACTTCCTCCATTTGCTCTGTATTTTTAATTGTTTCTGCCAGCTGGAGCTGCTGAGCTGCAAGGTTTTGGTTGACTGTGCTCAACTGCTGGTTAATACCAGCGAGTTGTTCCATCACGGGCTTGAGTGTATTCGCTAAGAGTTTCATGATGTCTAGTCCCTCTTCCAGCCTCAGACTATGGCCGCCCACTGGTCTCGGTTTCAGTCCTTTCTTCCCTATGCCTGCCATCTTCGCGGATTGTTTACATAATCCATCTGCTATTTCACAACCTCTGAAAATCACTTCCGAGTTAAATCTGTTCTGGTAAGTCTCCCAAAACAAGTCAATCATTTGTTTTCTCCCTTACCCCCCTTCTTTTTCGCTTGTCTATCATGCAAGTGGGAGGCGTCTCTCCTCTCTCTCGGCTTAGAGACGGGGGGGGGGGAATAGGGGATTCTCCAGTTATTTCAAAGTTCACTTGTGTCTAACGCTCATTGTCGGCCTCATTTGACCTCGTTTACATTCTCACCATTCCGTTCAATCTCCAGTGCCTGTCCGGTCAATTCAGTTAGTGCCCGAAGGCCACACAGCAGCAGGACCATCAGGGCGGAGGGGTGCCTCAATTCTCTGGCATTATGCCATTGAAGAGGCTACCCCTCAAAAGCCCTATAGCTAGGAGTCCTTCCCTAGGACTCCGTGGGGAAACTGCATCAACAGCTTCCCTCCATGTCACTGGTGTGTGTGTTGCTCCCCTGAGCGAAGGGGAGAGCGACCGCCATTGTTGAGCCAAAAACCAGAAACCAACCCCAAACCTCCTGATGAACTCCACTAGAGGGCGCATATAGATATTAAACAACATCAGAGGTAGGACTGATTCCTGTGGTGCTCCACAGACGAAGAATAATAATAATAATAAGAGGAGGTGGAGGAGATTGGATTTATACCCTGCTCTTCACTCAGAGCAGCTTACAAACTCCTTTCTCTTCCCCTCCCCACAACAAACACCCTGTGAGCTAGGTGGGACTGAGACAGCTCTGAGAGAACTGTCCTTGAGAGAACAGTTCTGACAGAACTATGGCTTGTTCAAGGTCATCCAGCAGTGGGAAGTGGAGGAGTCAGGAATCAAACCTGGTTCTCCCAGATTAGAGTCCACGCACTGAACAACTACACCAAACTGGCTCTCCTATATATAATGCCCCCTGTCTCTGAAGAACACCGTCTGATTGCATTCATCTCTGACTGGAAAAATGAGGCAAAGCAAGATAAGGCAGTGCCATGAATCCCTACAGACACCAAGATTTAAGCTGTTCTACTCCACAGCTTCATTCATTCAGATTCACTTTTGTCTCTCTTCACTACAGCCTCCTACTCTCTTAACTGGTGTTTTTAACTCTCCTTCTAATTAAGATTCTGGCAGCTCCCATTAGTTGCTCTTAGGGAGAGGGGGATCCTAACTTTTCCATCACAACATGGTTGAGTGACCACATTTGGGCTTTGGTGGAGACTGGACTGGATGAACCAGTCCAATATTCATCTGTTATCATGTATATGACTGTGTTGAACGGGGTTAAGAATGTGGAAGAACTGCAGACATTCGATAAAGAAAATCGCACCGTGTTAATGTCAAAGTCTACCCAAAGATCAGGGGGTTGGCCTCTTTACCACTGGGCTTCATCCTTGGAGACCTCTGGCCTCAATCCCCACAGCCCACCTGTAAGATTTCAGACAAGAAGACTGCCATCATGAGGAATGTCTGAAAACAACCCATTTCTAGTGCACTTCTAGGCAGTTATATCCTAATAATCCCTTTGACTTCCCTTAGGATGGCACTGCAAACAAAACTACTACTACATGGCTTTTGTTTTGGGATTGAGATAAGCACTATGAAGTCAACCTACATTTCTGAAGTCCTTTTCTAACTATGCATGTGGTCCTAAGGAAAGACAAAGGTATGTGAGGTACAACACAATTTGGTACAACACAATTTGCATCAGGTTCTATGTCCACTATGGAGAAACAGTGGTTGCGAGGAAGCCTGGAAATAATGCTTGCTTGCTATATATTCAGGGTGTCCTGGAAATATATTCCAGCTGTTTCCCGAAGCAGCAAAATATGCAATCTTAATTACCAGCATTTTGCAGGCACATCCCATAGCTCGTTGAGCCAGTCTCCCAGTGCTGCCCTGGAGCTCCTGTCTTTGCCTTATAAATGCCACCTGTTCGGCCCCACAGTGCAACATCAGCTGCCTTGGTGGATTCCTTTCTGATCTGAGTCCTCCCTGGCTCTCCCTCTCTTCCTTACCATGAAGGCACTCCTGAGCATCTGCCTCTTTTTGGGCCTCCTTTCTCCAGGTGAGTGGAAAAACAGACCCCCCCCCCCGTGCACTGTTTTTATTGCTTCTGGGAAGGGAATAGGCCAGGACCAGTTCGAGATATTTGGTCTACCTTAGGCAAGGTAGAATGTTAACACCATCCCCCTCAGTTTCTAACACCAAGGCATGGGTTTGTGGGGGTTGGGGAGATGCGGCAAATCCATTTCAAAGAATTTATTGTGGCACAGTTCCCTTTCTTGCCTCAGTAACTGATATAGTCAACATTTACACGGGGAATGGAGACATGTGCTGGAAATGTCCGTATGGAACTGGGTACTGTCAGGAGGGTGGCTTTGTTGAGTCTGCAAAAGTAGAACAAGGTTTGAGTCCACTCTCACCTTAAAGGTCAACAATATTTCCTGAGATATAAGCTTTTGTGATTCACTTCACACACTTCAGCAGATCAGAGGGGGCATTTCTGCTCACTCGACATACTCCAGATTTATTTTTTTTTGGCACTTGACCCACACACACTGAAAGCAGACTGAGCACAGGTCTTCTGCACATCTGACCTTCTTCCGCATTTTCACAGTAGCGGAGTCTGTTCATTTTCTTCCGCATGAGCCTTAAATAATTAAGATTTTCAGGAGAGTGTGCTATCGTCACTGGTGGCATCATTCGTGGGGTCAAAGCACCCTTCCCGTTTTCTTTTCTTTTTTTGCATGTTTATATTGATATATTGCTGTAATGGCTGAATCTTTTTTAAAAAAATCAAAAATGAACACACAGGTAGGGATGAAGAGAAAGAGTGCCTGGCTCCAGTGACATGCATAAGGTTGCTAGTGGGGGAGGGTGGTATTTGAGGGGTGGGTTGATGCCAGTTGCCCCCAGTCCTGCCTTGTCTTTGCATGGGGAAGCCTAAAAGGGAGCGCCTCCACCGCCCATATGTTTATGAGCCATATGTGAAGGGTTACATTCCTTTCAAGCCCCACCAGGTCTTTTGCATTTTTTTAAAAAAATATTGGCACTAAAATATTGTAATATCAATATAACAATATAATGAAAGGGTTAGCAGGTTCTCTATATTCCCAGCTTTCCTTCTTGAATGGGTGAACATGAAGGGCCAGTCCCTTGCAGCAATTGCAGAAACTAGCATAAGAGAAGAGAATCAACCACACGTTACCCTGCCTTTTAAGTCATCCAGAGTTAACATTGCACACACATGGATATATTTTAAAGCCAGGGGTCTTTTTGGGGGAAGCGCACCGGAGCACAGCTCCGGGAGCTCAGGAGTCAAGCCCCGCCCCCAGCCGCCGTCCTGGGGAGTCTTTCAGGCAGCTGAATGTCAATTTCAGCTCCATTATATCCTATGGGCCATTGAAGTCAATGGTGAAAACATAGGGTATATTCTGGGGGTTGGAGGGAGGCGGTTTGAGGGAGAGGCTCCAAACTCACAGAGTAGCTGATGGAGCCTCTCCCCAAGATACCCACCAAGTTTCAAGAACATTGGACCAGGGGGTCTAATTCTATGGGCCCCTAAACAGGTTGCCCCTATTCCCTCCATTGTTATCTATGGTGGGAAAAAAAACAATGGAACAATGGAGGGAATAGGAGAACTGACCCCCTGGTCCAATGTTCTTGAAACTTGGTGGGTATCTTGGGGAGAGGCTCCATCAGCTATCCTGTGAGTTTGGAGCCTCTCCCTCAAACCCTCCCCTCCAGCCCCCAGAATATACCCTATGTTTTCACCATTTTCAATGGCCCATAGGATATAATGGGGCTGAATTGCCGCCAAATTTCTTTCATTCCCTCCTTTCCTTCTCTCTTTTTCCTCTTTCCCTCCTTCTTCTCTTCTCTCTTTCTTTCTTTCCCACCTTCTTCTCTTCTCTTTTTTCCTCTTTTCCCTGTTTCCCTCCTGCTTCCCTCTCTTTCTTTCCCTCCCCTTTCCTTCTCTTTCTTTCCCTCTTTCCTTCCTTCTTTCCTTCTCTCTTCTCTCTCTTTCCTTCCCTCTTTCCTCCTTCTGTGGCCCAACTCTCATGAGAAGGAGTTTAAACTTTAAACCCCTTCTCTCTTAGCTCCCCCACCCAGACCAGCTGGGGAAGGGAAGGGGAGGCTTTTGAAGATGCCTCCCCCTCTTTTGCTTCCCCTTCTGACATCACTTCCGGTGGTGTCAGGGGGTGTGGCATATGCTAATGGCCTAATAGCTCATTAGCATACCATATGCTAATGAGCTCCTGCAGCTGTTTTTCTACGAAAAGACCCCTGTTTAAAGCACAGATTCCCCAAATGTATTGTGCTATTCCTGTGCAGTGTTAGCCATGCCAATGGAAGCTTTCTTTTCAAACAGAAGCATATTGTTCACACCTAAGCCCAAGAAAACCTTTAAACACTGCCCTATAATGGAAAAAAAATCCAATTTCTGTGCAGGAGAGATGATTAGTACCACTGGGGTCGCTTAACTAGAAATGTTAGTACTATTTGTCAACTATTATGTCACCCTACGTAGTTGGCACTGAGCTGTTGCAAAAACCCCCCCCCATTCCCCTCTCTCTCATTTCTGCAGGGGCACCAATGAGCTGTTATCAGTGTATGGGACAAGACTGTGCAAAACCAGGAATTCAGAAGTGTAAACCTCACGAAAATGCCTGTGTTTCATCCATTGATGAAACCACACTCGGTAAAATGAGAAGAACTTTAACAAGTGCCTTTTTCATCACTTGGTCCCTTCAGCATCAAATGATATTTTATCAATACAAATGAGACATTCCAGAACGTTGACCCCCAACTCCTGTAAATTCAATCTGCCACTTTCAGTGCAGAGCCTCAGCACATTTAGGGCCTAAGTCACATTTAGGGTCTAAGCCACATTTAGGGCCTAAGAGGAGTTCTGGGATGGGTTCAAGTGTTTCATGAGGATTATCAGACATGCCGTTGCGAGTTCCCCACTTGGACCTCAATTCCCAGACATGCAGGTTACGATTCGGATCAGGATCATGACAGATGAAGGATCAGAATAAGGAGGCAGCAGAGTTTCAAATGAGAGTAGGGTTGAATAAATCAGGGGTTTTCATTGTTTTTTCTTATGTTTGGGACTGCAGAGACAGCAAGTTCACACCCACACACACACAACCCAGTTCCTGGTGAAAGTTGGGGTGGTCTGATACATTAGACATGGTTAGAGGAAAAGAACTTATGCCTTTCCATCCCAGGCCATTTCCCCAAACCTAATTAATAATCCTGAGGATTTCCCCAACAGTAAGATCGATGTGCACCTCATCAGTGCAGGTGGATCCACCAATCAGGTAAACAGTGACAGCAGCAGACAGAAATTGCTGTTTATGAGGTTTTCTGTTGACAGCTCTGTTCCTTCAACCCAGGGCCCTCTTTATGGCAGGAAATCCTTTGCATATTAGGCGACACACCCCTAATGTAGCCAATGTACCCGTCTACCCAGCGGTTCGAAAGCTGTAAAAATAACAACAAAAGCAAGTAGATAAAATGGGTACCTGTCTTAGATGGCAGTGAGCACCCTCCTCCCCCTTGTGGGGGTAGTGGAGCACCAGCAGCAGCGAGGCGGGCGGCAAGATGGCGAGAACTCCGGATGGCAGAAGGCGGAAGGCGGAACCAGGACGGCGTGAGGGGAGCGTAGAGGCGCAGGAGCGGCGGAGTCGGAGGACAGAGCCGGAGCCGCACTGACGCAGGAATCCACGCACCAGAGGGACCTACGGACGCTGAGCCGACCCAGGATGGAATTAACAAGAACATCTCTCCACGGGGTGCTGGTAGGGCAGTCCCTCCCCAATCATCTATGTGGCCTTAGATAGGACTTGAGAGTAACTGTAAGCCGCTCAGAGACCCCTTCGGGGGTTCGAGCGGGATATACGCTGAAGAAATAAATAAATAAATAAATAATCCTCCAAGAGCTTGCAGTAGCCCCTGTAAGAAGAGCTCTGTAAGCTCTTGGAGGATTGGCTACATTAGGGGTGTGTCACCTAATATGCAGAGGAGCTCCTGCTACAAAAAGAGCCCTGAAATTTCGATATATTTCTAATATATTAGACTGCCACGATACTCAGAAATGGGGAAAGGAAATGACCTTGCTTTCCCTGCAGTTCCACCACAGGGGATACAACCCCCACTCCCAAAAAACCCCCTGACTCGTTCAGCTGTACTCCTGTCTGAAACTATTCTGCCTTCTTTATTCGGATGCTTACCATTAAGGACACAACGCTCTTTTCAGATGTTCCTCTTACTAGCTAGTTTGGCTGATTCCTAATATGCCGAGTGATTTGGGGGTAAAAGCAGCTCCTTACAGTTCTTGGCTCTTTGGGGAACATCGGCTATATCTTCTCCCCGTGCCATCCCAGCATAAAAGAGTCTGTCGTACAGACTGACTGATTGATCTCTCTCTTTGTGACCCTGAATCTGCTCTGAGCTGAACTGCAGAGACAAAGGGAAACCCTAAGAGAGGATTTGAGGCTACCCATTGCTGCTTTCAAAGCACAAATATCCTGCCAAAGATCCATTTGATGGTGGTAATAAAAATGGGATGGAAATTGCATCACTGACTCCTTGGCACCAAAAAAAAAAAAATCCACTAATTTCTATGTTTTAGTTTATTTAAACTTTAATAGCCCGTAGGCCATACACCATGTAAAAAAAAATATTTCGGAATTTAAAAGGACAGTAAAACAGAAATTTGCCATGTCCACGATGGAATTTTGGTAGTCTTAATCTTGATGCATCGGGAAAAGATGAATATTTTGACAGCCGTTTTCTTAAGAATCTTTCTCTTGCTGCTGCATGTTTTGGACAACAGAAGAAAACATGACACGGCGAGTCACGTTCTATCACAGGACGGTCAAAACAGCGCTGGTCCAGAGGGGTCTTGAGAAAACGGCCCTTCATCTGGAAATGCATTGCAGCATGTAATCCTATATGAGCGCCTCAATTTTGGAATGGTCAGCATGTTTAAGTAGAGAGGCAGGACAAATTTAGTGGAATATTGAATTCCTAGATGAAGTGGGGAGCATTTTCATCTAGCATCTGTTTTAAGGGCATCCCAGACAATTTAGAGCAAGTTTTCTGTGAGTAGTGTGTGTCTTCTTTTAGTTAAATTCTCTGTCTTCCTTAAGCCCAATTGGCTTATTTTCACATCTATAGCATCATTCCATTTCGACCAGCAACGTTCGTATTCTGTCTGCATGGTAAAGGCTGGAAGACTGTCAGCATTTAATGGTCTATGTTTGTAACTAACTACGGCCCTCCAGATCAAAGTTGAGATTCTTGGGAGGCCTAACTCAACCCTAATGACTGCAGAAGGGTTGCATGGTGGTAAAGTTAATATTTTATGGAAGAAGGCTTGCTGTAGTTGGACCTAAGAACCAGATTTAGGAACCATATAGCATGCACAGTAGTAATAAGCATCTTATATGCTTTCAGGAGCTCTGGCACATATTGAGCTCCTTGGATATAGAAAAACTTCTTCCAGGCTAGTAAGGCTAGGTCGACTTTCTGTTTAAGATATTTAATGTGCCCCCTCGCCCAGGTTGCCAGGAGTTGTGGGCTTGGGTGTCATCAATATGCAGATGACACCCAGCTCCATCTGATGCTGGGCGGCTGGTTGAACTCTACTCCGGCTGACCTGAATCGGGCGTCACAGGCTGTGGCTGAATGGCTCAGACTGAGCCAGCTGAAACTAAACCCGGCAAAGACGGAGGTCCTGGGACTGAGTCAGATCGGTTCAGGGTTGGGGTTCCCTCCCCTGACCTTTGGCGGGGTGCTGTTGGTGCCACCGTCAGAGGTTAGGAGTTTGGGTGTGCTCCTGGACTCCTCTTTAGCGATGGAGGCTCAGGTAGCAGCCACTACCAAGTCAGCCTTTTACCATCTTCAGCTGGCTTGGCAGTTTGTCCCCTTCCTTGACCATGATGACCTGGCCACTGTGATCCATGCAACGGTCACCTCGAGGCTACACTACTGTAACGCTCTCTACTTGGGGCTGCCTTTGTCGCAAATCTGGAAGCTGCAGCTGGTGCAGAATGCTGTTGAAGGGTCTCTCTAGGAGGGATCACAGTCAGCCTGTGCTGAAAGCACTGCACTGGCTGCCAATAGCATACTGTATTCGCTTCAAAGTGCTGGTTTTGACCTTTTAAGCCCTGTATGGCCAGGGTCCGGCCAGGGCCGGCTCGCTCACTAGGCGAACTAGGCATTCGCCTAGAGCGCGCTATATCTTAGGGGCAACAAAAGCCCCGCCAAAAGCCCCGCCAACCCCCCCACCCCTTCCCTGGCTTGCTGGCACTCAGATGGAAGGGATGGGTGTTTAAACCCCCACCCCTTCCCTGGCTTGCCAGCGCTCAGATGGAAGGGATGTTCGTTTAAACCCCCCACCCCTTCCCTGGCTTGCTGGCATGACCTGGCGGTGGGCGAGAGGGGAAAGAGGAGGAGGAGGGGAACCCTCCCTCACCCTGGGGAGCCCCAGCGGTGGAGAGGTGGGAGGTTGGCAACCCCCGTAATTGGGCACACGCCAGGGGGGGCAGAAGGTAGCCCCGCCCTGGGTCTGGCCTATCTGAGGGACTGCCTTTCTCCATATGTTCCCCCAAGGGCACTTCGGTCAAAGGGCCAACATCTCCTGGAAATTCCAGGCCCCAGGGAAGTGAAATTTGTGGCCCTGGTAAGAGAGGGGATGATGAGCTACTATTCGGCTACCGGGGGTTCAATTCTGCCGGGGGTTACGATCTGCCCCATCTTGTTTTTACTTGCTTGTTTTAATAATGCTTGGATGTTTTTTCATATGTTTTTTGTTTTTACACTGTTTGAATCTGTTTTAAAGTTGGCATGCGTGTCTCGCTGTTAGCCGCCCTGAGCCTCCGGGGAGGGCGGGATATAAATCCAAATAAATAAATAAATAATGTGCTTCGACCATGACAAGTTTGGCTGGAAAACAATTCCTAGATATCTGAACTCATTGACCTCTTGTGATTTGTACCTTCCGATTTTTACAAAATCAACAAGAAGATCAAATAGAAGATGGAAAATTGGAAGGTACTAATTTCTATGGTTGTTAAACACTGAGATTTGTGGAATATCTCAAGCAATGTTCCCTGTAAGCTGTGGAGTCTTGTGAGCAAAAATTCTACTTTGTGAGCTACTGGCATTGACACTGTGAGCGAACAATTTGGCTGCTGCATAAATGAGTTTGCCCTGGAGCTATCCTTCCTGTGCTAAGGCAAAAATGTGTGAGCCAGAGGCTAAAAAACTGTGAGCTAGCTCACACTAACTCAACTTAGAGGGAACACTGATCTCAAGCCCTGTAGTAGCCTGTGGTGTCACCTCCAGGTTTCCACCCAGAAATGATGCCACGGCACTAGTGATGACCTTGTCTGAGCCCCTGCCCACAGAAAGCTCTCAAGGGTTGTCTGCAATGGGCTGGTAGCCCTAGATGTAACTGTTGGTTAAGATATCTGTGGGTCTCTGCAAGTGTTCATCAATGAACGTATTCCCAGAGTTCAGGGATTTCTTCCTATACATGTTTGCAACACTGCATCAAACATGGTTTTTTTTTCGAACAGCAAAAACTTCAAGCCACACATTCTACATTTTTACCCCAGAATTCCACTTTCAAAAGTCGAATTAAGAGATGATTGCCTTGGAATGTAGCTGATCTAAGATAACAGAAAGGATATCTCCATCCTCTTTCACAGTCAATGCACAGATGCTGGAATACAACCTGACTACCAGGTTTTGTGCTCCAGCCGATATATGCTTGCAGAGCTACACAAGCATTTCTACAGTAGATGGTGGGAACTACCATATTTCTCTCAGCTGCTGCTATACCAACCTGTGCAATGACCAGCCAGTCTCATGTAAGTGCCTCTCCTTTATATTGAACTAGAGCGCAAAGCCCGTTGTGTTGGAAGACAACAGGCCTAGAAAGGTCAGAAGGTGGGAGGATGGATGGGTAGAAGGAAGGGAGGGAGGCAGGAAGGCAGGAAGAAAGAGAGAGAGAGAAAGAAAGAGAGAGAGAAAGAGAGAAAGAGAGAAAAAGAAAGAAAGGAGGAGAGAGAGAGAGAGAGAGAGAGAGAGAGAGAAAGAATGGAAGGAAGGAAGACAGGAAGGGGGGAGAGAATGGAAGGTAGGAAGGAAGGTAGAGGGGGAGAGTGAGAGAATGAAAGACGGGGGAGAGAGACCAAAAGAGAGAGAAAGAGAGAGAAGGGGGAGCGGCGGAAACGGGGCCGTAGCAGCCGGGCCTGCAGCGTCACCACCCTTCACCAGCCCCCTTCGCGATTGCCTCTTGGGGGGGGGTGGCAGAAACGGACCCGCGGCGGCAGGCTCAGCGCTGCCGCCAGCCTTCACCTCCCCCTCCCATGGTTGCCCCTGAAGGGGGAGGAATGGAGAGCGCCGCCACCAGCCTTCACCTTACCCCCCAATTGCCTGTGAAGGCCGGGGGGGGGGAGTGGCGAGAACGGGGCAGTGACGGAGGCTGTACGGCGGGCTTCACCTTCCCCCTCTTCACGATAGCCACTAAACGTTGGGGAGGAATGCTGACGGCGGTCCCGTGGTGGGTGGCACAGCGTCAATGCTGGCCTTAACCCGCCTCTGAAGGGCAGGGGGAGCGGTGAGAATGGAGCCACGGTGGCTGGCTCAGCGCCGCCGACAGCCTTCACCTCCCCCACCCGTGGTTGGCTGTGAAGGGCGGGTGGGGAGTGGGGAGAACAGGCCGGTGGGAGAATGGGCGGGGGCCTACGGGAGCTTCTCCCGTCTGCCCGGATTTGCGGGGAGAAGGAGTAGCGAATGGGGGGGCAGGTGCGCTGCGGCTCCCTCACTGCCAGCATTGGCTGGGCTGTCTCCTGGGGGGGGGAGGGCCTGATCGCGGAGTGCGGTGGCTCCTTGGCCGGCTTTCTCCTGGGCAGGACCGAGGCCCACGCAGCGGCTCCCTGGCCGGCGCCGCTGGCTTTCTCCGGGGGGGGGCGGGAGTGAGGAAGGCCTGATTGACAGTTCTAGCGGCCAAACACTGTTGGCGCTCATCGAACGTTGCAAAACCAAAAGATAAATATATTATAAGGAGAGATAGTTGCCATTAATGAAGGCCTGAGCTTGGGGACTCTGTTGCTATGGGATGGGAAAGTTCTTTACTCTCAATACTGATTGGGCCAACCTCCACTTACTGAAACAAAATGTCTATTTTCGTTTTGAACTGACACAGCAGCAGAGCTACCTAGGATATTTTAGGGCCGCAAACTTGATTCTTCTTTCCTCCAATGAATCTCGCAACAATCATGTCAGGGAGTTTAGGCTGAGAGAGTGAGTGACTAGAAGAGGGGTCCCCAACCCTAACCCAGTGGCCTTCTTGGGAATTTTTATACAGGGTGGTGGTTGCAATAAAAAATGGATGCCGCTTAGGGTTCTCATTCCCCCGATGGGAGTGGGGGTTTGCCCACTTTCATGGCCCTCGATCTGCCAGCCCTGATTCGGCCAGTGGGGTGAACCCTGCCCCAAAGTGTCTGGTTTGTGCCAACGTGCCCAGCTTAATGACACCACCCAGAGGTGATGTTATTGCACCTGGCACCTTGTGGGGGCGGGAACAACGACACTTGATATTTTAAGGAAAGCCATAGAGTTTTGCCTTAAATGATCGAGCATCCCCTGCAATGTGCCTTGCGTGATGACATCACTTCTGGGTGATGTCATCGTGGCATCTCATTTTGTATGCACGCACTGAAGAGGCCCCAGAGAAGGACCAGGACCCCCACACACACCAGCAGGCAGGTAAGACCTGGCATCCCTACGGCTGCTGGAGCTGATGCCACACAAGCAGAGGAAGGCCAAGTGCCAGGGAGAAGACAGGACTGAGAAAGGGAGAGACAACGAGACAAACACAGTGGTGGCAGCAGTTGCCAGTGAAACAATATTATTTAAATCATACTAACCAATCAGATCTTGAGTGCCACCTCAGAAGCCCTCTCGGGCAAGAGCCCCACGTGGCCCTGCCCACTTCCTAAAAACGTTTGGCAGGTATCATGGCCCTTATGGGCATCACAATGGGTCCTAGATCTTCCACGGCCAAGTTGGAATTCGAATCTGGATCTCCATGATACTATTCAGTTGCTTGGACTCCTACAGTTCTCTGGATTATTGACACTTTTCTTCTTTTCTGTCTAACTCTCTGTGTTTTGGTAGGTTCATTTCCTTTTTGGTCTTCATTTTGATTTGTAAAAAAAAAAAACCTCTTAAAACCAGATAAAAGTGTGTGATGGAACCATGATATATCTGGGTTCATTTCTGCAGTGCCTGAGACTGAGGATTCTTCCCCCAATGGGGTGAAATGCCCGGCCTGCTTTGTCTTTAATTCAGCTGAATGCCAGGAAGAGGAGACCATCAACTGCACCGGTGGGGAGACCAAATGCATCGAGGCAGCTGTTGACCTCTCTCTAGGTGAGCCAGGCGCTCTGTTTGTACAGAAAGTTGATTGGTGCATATGTGTCCCTTTTGTGTGAGGAAGAACAGCTTTCTGTGGGCCATAACTTCTGTGTATAACTCGGTAAGTTAATTGAGTTCTGCTCCTCCAGGAAACAGGAATCGGCAGAAATTACCAATGTTCTCTGAAGCCGACCCTTTTACAGTAAGGATCATACAAACGTTCATACAAACTACCTCTCTATCCACATCCGTAAAATATAAGTGTCAGAAAAATGGGGTTGCAATTACCTGTAATCGTTCATCAAGTAGTCTGTGCAGTCCTACATGGGGACTAAGACAGAAAGATTGCCCAAGGGCTCTTGGATAAGGAATACTTTGCAGAGGAAGGCAATGGCAAACCACCTCTGCTTCTCACTTGCCTTGAAAGCCCTTTGCTGGGGTTGAAATCAGTCTGTTGTAACTTGAGTGCTCATATGTCCATACATAAATAAATAAATAAATAGGGAACCCAGTGGAATGGCTTGAGGTGAGGTGAGGCTGCAGCAGGAAACTAGAATCCGCAGAAATTACCAATGTTCTCTTTACAGTAAAGATCACACAAACATTCATACAAATTACCTCTCTGTCCACATCTATAGCATAGGAGCACGAGGAAAATGGGGCTGCAATTACTTGTAATTGTTCATCAAGTTTTCTGTGCAGTCCTTCTTGGGGGCTGCCCATGCACCTAGGTCTGCTGTGGAGGTTTTACTAGAAAGCTCTTCTCTTCTGGTGCTCTCCTTGGCGGGGGAGGGTGGGCTATACATGGAATGAATGAATAAAGAAATAAATGGAAGCATTTCCTGCCCCCTCCTGGGCTCTGCTTTCCTTTCTAAACTTGCATGTGACCAGGGGAAATGGAGCCATCCCTCCCTCAGTTCCTCCCTCATCACTGTGGAGAAAAGAGCTGGTCTTCTCATCTCAATTCATGGGTTCTTCCCAGGTATCAAGGAGATTTAATTTCCTTTAGCTAATGATTTCTGAAGAGACAATACCTCTTCTCTGTACTGTTTTTCAGAGAGAGGGAGGGAGAGAGAGAGAGAGAGAGAGAGAGAGAGAGAAGAAGAAGAAATAGCAAGGAGGGTCACGTGGAGTGGAGCTCTTGCGAGCTGTGGTGTCGCCAGGCAGAGGTCCTCAGCACAGTAGCTGTTGATTCTGGAAGCCTGATATGGTGTTTGGAAAGTTGTGGTGATGTTGTGTTTGGTGAGGCCTTGCCATTGCCCCAGGGGGGCAGGGGTTGCCCAGTTTTAGAGCCCTCGATCCGCCGGCCCATATCCAGCCAGCAGGGGAACCCCACCCGCATAGTGCTGGGATTGCGCCAACGTGTCCAGCATGATGTCTCCCAGAGGTGATGTCATCATGCCGGGCATGTCACCAGGGTGACGCTCTAACACTTGGCCAAAAACTCGGTGGTACCATCGAGTTTCTGGCTGAATGATAGAGCATCTCCCTGGCAACATGCCTAGCATGATGATGTCACTCATTCCCCCACAAACCAGGAAAACGTAGGGACCTAGGAACCCTAAATATGGCTTGATGTGGGTGTTTGTACAGAGAAAGAACGTCTTGAATAAAAACTCTCGGGGTTTTTTCCAGCTATGCTTCTTGCCCAATTTCCATGCCTGGTCCTCCGGTGGCAATACTTCAAGGCCATATACTAGAAATACAGGGACAGGTTGTGGTCAACCTGAGACCAGTTCAAGATTTGGGAAATTCCTTGAGATTTAGGGACAGTTCCTGAGGAGTGTGGAGACTGGGGAGGGGAGGGGCCTTGGTAGAGCCAAAGCTGCCATTTTCTGCAGCGGAGGAGCTGAGACGGCTTCCCTGCCTGTCTACTTGGAAATTAACCGTGTCTTCAGTTCTGACCGGCCCCTGCCTTCTGCGGGGGCAGCATACCTCCCCAACGGCCTTTGCCAAACTCATGCAAGGGGCTCAAAAGGAAAGAAATCACTGGGGGGACTAAAAGGGTAAGGCTGGATTATTAAGCAGGAGAAAATTCCCCTTGTGGTGGGAAATGTTTTGACTCTGGGGCTTGTGAAAGTCATACTTCCTGTTCTGATCCATGCCATGCTCAGGGCTCTGGAGAAAGAGACTGATGATGTTTCTATCCAATTGTACACTTAAATCATACCAAAGCTAAACTCAATTTCATCGTCACCAAACGGAACTGCACCCAAGAGTCGTCAGGGGAAACAGGGGAGTCTAAATCCCTTTCCTCTTTGGATTCCTCCATTCCTGGACAAGGAGCAGGAAGTTGGGGACCATGGGATTAAAATGCAGAAGGTCTGGCACTCCTGGGTTCCCTTCTCTGGGGAGGGGGCAGTGATGGGGGAGAAGAAGACTGTTCATGTTTTGGAGGCTGGAGCTAGTGATAACCATACGTGTGGGATAAATCTTCACTGAAGCACGATTAAAATAAACTGATATGACTAAAACAGCATACTCCATGTGTGTGTTTCTGAAACAAATCAAATGTTGGGAGACAGAAGGGGTTGGGAGATGTAATAAAGGGAATGTCCGTATTTTGCACGCCCATCGCAGATTCATGCACATAGGGGATTATCAGCACAGGGACTTGATTTACGCACCCTCTGTGATGTAGCCAGAGGATACCCCTCACCAGCTGTAGGGAAAGAACCAAGGGGTAAGTGGTGGGAACAAGAAGATACAATAAAACAGGATAAAACAGGATTCAGGGAGCACAGACTGTTTTGGTATATTACCTTCTTGGGTCCATTTTGTACTCCTCTCTTCCTCCAAGGCACTCAGGGTGTTGTTCATGAATTCCCCATCATCTCTTTAATTCTCAGAACAGCAACTCTGTGATGTGGGTTAGGATGAGAGTGACTGGGACAAGGTCCACCAGCTGCCCACCAGGGAAATCTTTCATTTTGGGGCCGGAAAATGGCATGAGAGGGAAAGGTGAAGCCCCGTCGTGTGCCGTCATCCTGATCTGAATTGGGCCCCATGCTGATGCGAACTGAATTCCCAGCAGGGAACTCTAAATTGCAGGTGGATTACAGAGACTTGGCAGGAAAACAAGAATGTCACGGTCAGCCAAGAGTTATCAAAGACTGAGTGGTCCAGCAGTTGCACATGCATGACTGAACCATCTTGAAGAACTTGTCTATAATATATGAATTTGTGTTTATATTATGGCCTGTCCCCTGAAACTGCAGGTGCTGTAGATTTACAAATAGGCCCCAGAAATGATAGATTCTGCGTAAAAGAAAACTCTGAACCTCAATATGATGAAACTGAATTTATAAAGGACCACTATGGCAGCACCATCCCACTCTGACCTGCAGTCCCTATTCCACCGTGTCCCCCCCCCCCAAGCTTTCCCCAATACCTGGAGGGGCTTTTCTCTCTCTCCATTCTATCTCTGCCACCACCTGGCCTTTGTAGGAATTGTTCACGGGGAGGGTCAGGACTCCCGGCTTCCCTTCCAAGCTCTGCTGCCTTGCCTATAGATCTCCCACTCTCCAGCATCTGGTTTCCATGGGGACTCCTTAGTGCTCGGGGGACAGCCACCGGCCAGCTGATTGCCCCTCCCCTTTCTCCTGATGCTCCCTTTACAATAGCATGTCCAAGATCACGGAGATCTGTGTGGTCCCAAGTACCAGTACTGGTATAAAAAGCTATTAAGTATAAATATTTATTTTAAAAAAAAAATGTTCGCAAGCATCTGACTGAGCAAGGGATTCAAAAGGAAAAGGTAAAATACCATCTCTCTGATCTTTCCTCTAGCCATGCCCTAGCAGATGTGAAATATAAGGCAGGCTACTTTCCTTGAAAATTACAGATGTTCTACAGAGTGTCCATTACCTTGAAGCCTCTTTCAGGCATGCAAGCCAGCACACGATAATGGCTACTTCCTACAGACATCAGAAGAGATCGGATTTATAGCCTGCCCTTCACTACCCTAAGGAGCCTCAGAGTGGCTTACACTCTCCTTTCCCTTCCCCTCCCCACAACAGACACCCTGTGAGGAAGGTGGGGTGAGAGAGTTCTTTGAGAACTGTTCTTCGGAGAATTTGTGACTGGCCCAAAGTCACACCAGCAGCTGCATGTGGAGGAATGGGGAATCAAACCCAGTTCCCCCAGATTAGAGTCCACACTCTTATTTATTTATTTATTTAGATTTATATCCTGCCCTCCCCTTAATGGGCTCAGGGCGGGTTCTAACAATATAAATACAATGCAATTAAAACCACATTAAAACACAATATAAAATAACATAACTTGGAAGTGCCATCCAACTCTAATAAGAACCAGATACCTCAGTGGTTGGTGGTATTAAGATTGAAGTAAAATCTTAACACTGTGTGAACGGAGAGTGAAGGAGGAACCCTTCCCCTGGTGGTGGGGGGGGGGATATAGTGCCTCAGGGATGCCACCGAACAGAGATGGAAGGGACGTTTCTCCAGTCTGGCAAACAACTAGTGCTGAGAAAGCAGGAGTAACGCAGCCTAACTGTGCTGCATGTGCAACTCAGGGTCTGGTGAGTAGATGAATATGCTATCAAGGTAACTACTGACAAATTGGTCCAGGAGATCTCGGAAGATATTGCAGAGGTCGAACAGCATCAGCAGGTATTCCTATTGGCCACACCAGGCGTAAAAGGTAGTTTCCCACTCATTTCCAGGGCAGATGGTGGCCAAGTTATGAGCTCTCCAGAGGTCTAGCTTGGTATAAATAGTTGCACTTTGAAGCCACTGCAATAGTTCAGGGAGCGATGGGAGGAGGTTCTGGTCTTGGATTGTGATTTTATTGAGGGCCTTGTAATGGTTTCAGAGCTGCAGCTCCCCACGTTTCTTTTTCACAATACAACAGGCACAGCCACAGAAGAGGATGGACAAATGAACTCCTGTTAGAAATCTTTG
Source organism: Gekko gecko (assembly GCA_029375565.1). NCBI lineage: Eukaryota > Metazoa > Chordata > Lepidosauria > Squamata > Gekkonidae > Gekko > Gekko gecko. The sequence goes on from JAPDNY010000005.1 coordinate 223,786,907, forward strand.
GGAGAAAGTCCCGTAATGCAGCTAGGTTTGGTTCAGACAAGGTAAGAGAGGCATCCAGCCAGACCCTCAGTCTCTTCTCAGGGAATTTCATATTTCTGTAATTCTATGGTGACGATACTGGATGGTATATTGAGATATATTATGACAGGTGTGATCATGTAATAGCTTACTGAAATATACACTTATGATAAGTCTTCAAGAAAATATTACAGAATACTTAGTTTTACAGATCCTTATTAGTATTTAGTGTTGGTTTGTCCTAGTTTCTTGCTTCCTTTTCACACAGATAGAAAATACCCTGCCTCGCAACTGTAGACACCTGCTGGTCCAAGCTAAGAAAGGAATCCAGCCCGACCCCCGACTCTTCACGGGGGCTACTAATGAGACGTGCACTCCCTCCAGGAGATGATGCTTTCTGCCACTAGAATAAGCCTCAGACGTGCCCTAACAATGTTTCCCTCCTATTGTAGACAGAACTTTCTCACAGTTAATGATGGAAAAACAAAAATACTAGTTTTTTCCAAAGCGTGGAAATGCACCTTGTGGGAAATCGATGGGAGGGAAATTGAGCAAGTTAGAGCCTTTAGGTATTTGGGTGTTTTCTTTCGCTGTAATTTAAAATGGTCATCCCATCAGGACTGATTGCTTCAATTGGCAAAAAACAGGATTTTGAGTGTTACTCATTTTTATTATCGACAAAGAAATCAATTTGTTCTGGCCACCCTTTGAATTTTCCAAGCTACGGTAGTCTACGATATGGAATCCCTGTATGGATCCAGAATTTTAACAAAGAGATTGATCAAATTTATGCAATCTTCTTATGACGTATCCTTGGATTACCCAACTCTGTTACCTGTTATTCCCCCTGTGCTGAGCTGGGCTTACATCTCTTAGACTCAAGGGCATGGATCACCACTATTAAATATTGGCTTCATATCCATTTTAGTGCCCCTCAAAATAGCCTTTTTGCACTTTCGACTATGGATCCATATGTATCCAAGGGGTTGCAGGCTATAATTCCTAAAATACATTCAGTTGGACATCTTGGAAAATCAAGATGAGAATTTTATACACCAGACAATCCATAGAACAATTTGGGACATCGAAGCCCAAATAATCCAGGACGGTGCCAGAGGTTTTTGTTTCCCCTTTTCCTTCAGTCTCAGATATGTACCAAACAGTATGGCACAATACTTTTTAAATTTGGTGATCCCGCAGCAACACAGAGCCCTTATGCTAGCCAGATTTAATGTTTTCCCCTCATCTTGGGTCTCAGGTAGATGTAGAGGTATCCCGAAATGTGACAGAATCCGTAACTGCTCATCTAGGCAACCCGATACTTTAGATCATATTCTATTATGCTGCTCCCTTCATTCACATCTCCGATTACTTTTGATTAAGCCCTTACTGTCTAGGACTAACTCTGGCAACACAACTAGGTACCTTCTAGCAGATAAGTCAACAGAAGTTACTGCACAGATTGCTGAATTCTTGATCAAGATTTTGGCAGCAAGGAACCATTTTTAATATTGACGTGTTTTAAGATTTGCAGGTGTAATGTTATCTTATTGATGAGGCTTTATTTTATTGTTTTATATGCCAATAAAGGTGTATTGTATTGCATTGCATTGCATTGCATTGCATTGCATTGCATTGCATTGCATTGCATTGTATTCCCTCCAGGGCTAGAAGCTGCCATTTCCCCTCATGCCCAGCCTGACCTAGCCACATGACTTCAGTCTTCGATAGATTAAGTTTCAACCATCCTGCCACAGTGTCCGAGCACCGGGTCAGAGAAGAGAAAACCACTTCTGGTTGCCAATCCAACAGGAGGAAGAGCTGAGTAGCATCAGGATATTAGTGGCAAACAAGCCTAAACCTCCTTTTTTTTTGCTTTTTATTGCTTTTTTACTATACAACTAGAACTACAAAGAAAAAATAGGGTGGGGGAACTACATCTAGGGAGAAAGAAAAGTATACCCACGCTATACTAAAAACCCAAGAGGAGGAGATCATATCCCAGTTAAACTAGCTGTTAGTATTTAAGTGTTAGTAAAACAATGCATACTGTAAGTTCTGTCTATCTCACCTAATGTATTAGTTTGTTATTTGTTATGAGAGGATTCCAGAGCATCCCCAACAGCTTGCTTCATAAAGGCAATTTTCAGAGTCCTTCTGCCTTTACCTAGGCTTTCTATCTCTGAAATCATAAGTTGATTTGATGGCAGTGGCACCCTCTTCTGCAGTCAGGTCTTCATCTGCCTCCGAGGGAGTAGAGCCACTCGATCCGGTTTCTCCTTCTTCTTTAGGTCCCAGATGGCGTTCCAGGAACTCTTTAGCTTTGAAGACAGAGTCAATCTTTTCTCTTTTATCGTTAATTTTAAAGATGACCCCTTCTGGCGTAGCCCATTTATGTGGAATTTGGTTGGTTTGAAGAAAAAGAATTAAGTCCTTATAACTTTTTTTGTTTGGACGTATTTCAAATGGAATGTCTTTTAGAGTTTTGATAGTTGAGTTCCCCAATTTCAGTGGAGCTGCTGATGCTGCTTTTAAAATTACATCTCTGGTTTGTCTTCTTGAAAATCTGACCATTATCCACTCAGGCAGGCTATTTTTTTTTTGGTGTAACTAGAGTACACCCTATACACTGCTTCCACGTTGTGCATGATTTCTTCCGCTTTCAAGCCTGTTACTGGTGTGATAATTTCGCTAAGTAATTTCTTCAGATCCTCATTCAGTGATTCAGGAACCCCCTGGAATCTGAGGACCATATTTGCTTTTTCCATTTGTAGTAGCAGTGATCGGTTTTCCTGGTAATTCTGCTTATTCATTAATTCTCCTATCCTTTTCTTCATGCTCTTACTTGTGGAGTACATCTCTTTCACTACTTCCTCCATTTGCTCTGTATTTTTAATTGTTTCTGCCAGCTGGAGCTGCTGTGCTGCAAGGTTTTGGTTGAATGTGGTCAACTGCTGGTTAATACCAGTGAGTTGTTCCATCACGGGCTTGAGCGTATTCGCTAAGAGTTTCATGATGTCTAGTCCCTCTTCCAGCCTCGGACTATGGCCGCCCACTGGTCTCGGTTTCAGTCCTTTCTTCCCTATGCCTGCCATCTTCACGGATTGTTTACATAAGCCATCTGCTATTTCACAACCTCTGAAAATCACTTCCGAGTTAAATCTGCTCTGGTAAGTCTCCCAAAACAAGTCAATCATTTGTTTTCTCCCTTACCCCCCTTCTTTTTCGCTTGTCTATCATGCAAGTGGGAGGCGTCTCTCCTCTCTCTCGGCTTAGAGATGAGGTGGGGGGGAATAGGGGATTCTCCAGTTATTTGAAAGTTCACTTGTCGGCCTCATTTGACCTCGTTTACATTCTCACCATTCCGTTCAATCTCCAGTGCCTGTCCGGTCAATTCAGCTAGTGCCCGAAGGCCACACAGCAGCAGGACCATCAGGGCGGAGGGGTGCCTCAATTCTCTGGCATTATGCCATTGAAGAGGCTACCCCTCAAAAGCCCTATAGCTAGGAGTCCTTCCCTAGGACTCCGTGGGGAAACTGCATCAACAGCTTCCCTCCATGTCACTGGTGTGTGTGTTGCTCCCCTGAGCGAAGGGGAGAGCGACCGCCATTGTTGAGCCAAAAACCAGAAACCAACCCCAAACCTCCTGATGAGCTCCACTAGAGGGTGCATATAGATATTAAACAACATCAGAGGTAGGACTGATTCCTGTGGTGCCCCACAGACGAAGAATAATAATAATAGGAGGAGGAGAAGATTGGATTTATACCCTGCTCTTCACTCAGAGTCTCAGAGCAGCTTACAAACTCCTTTCTCTTCCCCTCCCCACAACAAACACCCTGTGGGCTAGGTGGGACTGAGACAGCTCTGAGAGAACTGTCCTTGAGAGAACAGCTCTGACAGAACTATGGCTTGTTCAAGGTCATCCAGCAGTGGGAAGTGGAGGAGTCAGGAATCAAACCTGGTTCTCCCAGATTAGAGTCCATGCACTGAACAACTACACCAAACTGGCTCTCCTATATATAATGCCCCCTGTCCCTGAAGAACACCATCTGATTGTATTCATCTCTGACTGGAGAAATGAGGCAAAGCAAGATAAGGCAGTGCCATGAATCCCTACAGACGCCAAGATTTAAGCTGTTCTACTCCACACCTTCATTCAGTCAGATTCACTTTTGTCTCTCTTCACTACAGCCTCCTACTCTCTTAACTGGTGTTTTTAACTCTCCTTCTAATTAAGATTCTGACAGCTCCCATGTTGCTCTTAGGGAGAGGGAGATCCTAACTTTTCCATCACAGCATGGTTGAGTGACCACATTTGGGCTTTGGTGGAGACTGGACTGGATGAACCAGTCCAATATTCATCTGTTATCATGTATATGACTGTGTTGAATGGGGCTAAGAATGTGGAAGAACTGCAGACATTCGATAAAAAAATTTGCACCGGGTTAATGTCAAAGTCTACCCAAAGATCAGGGGGTTGGCCTCTTTACCACTGGGCTTCATCCTTGGAGACCTCTGGCCTCAATCCCCACGGCCCACCTGTAAGATTTCAAACAAGAAGACTGCCATCATGAGGAATGTCTGAAAACAACCCATTTCTAGTGCACTTCCAGGCAGTTATATCCTAATAATCCCATTGACTTCCCTTAGGATGGCACTGCAAACTAAACTACTACTACATGGCTTTTGTTTTGAGATTGAGATATTCACTATGAAGTCAACCTACATTTTTGAAGTCCTTTTCTAACTATGCATGTGGTCCTAAGGAAAGACAAAGGTATGTGAGGTACAACACAATTTGCATCTGGTTCTATGTCCACTATGGAGAAAAAGTGGCTGTGAGGAAGCCCAGAAATGATGCTTGCTAAATATTCAGTGTGTCCTGGAAATACATTCCAGCCGTTTCCCATAACATTAAAATATACAATCTTAATTACCAGCACTTTGCAGGCACATCCCATATCCCGTTGAGCCAGTCTCCCTGTGCTGCCCTGGAGCTCCTGTCTTTGCCTTATAAATGCCCCCTAGAATCAGAAATCTGGCTACTAAATATGTTACCGGAAGGCATTATATATCCTAATGGCAGCCAGAATTCTGATAGCAAGACGTTGGAAATCCAAAAGAATACCATCTATAATAGAACTTAAAAATATGGTGATGAGAATAGCTGAAATGGATAAGTTAAATACAATATTACAAAATAAATCTGAAGAATATTTTTGGGACAGATGGAAATTATTTTATGACTGGCTGAAGATGGAAAAGATAAATTAAAACTGAAATTTTGCTACTATGATATATAAGTTGTCAAATGTGAAAGACGTAATGAATATTATAAGTTGTAACCGAAAGGGAAAGCGATATGATATGAACTTTTCTTATAGTGGAAAATGAAAATAAATTAAAAAAAAAAGATTTTGGCAGCAAGGAACCATTTTTAATATTGACGTGTTTTAAGATTTGCAAGTGTAATGTTATCTTATTGATGAGGCTTTATTTTATTGTGGTTTTTTTTCCAAAACAAAATTTTATTGGGATGCATTCAACATTATTAAACATCGTTACCAATACAATTTCAAAAGATTCTCATCCCATCCCCCCACCCCCCTAATAGGCTTCCAACACTGCTAATAACAAAAAAGAAAAAGTCAAAAGGTAATCAAGTTTAGACTTATAACAATCGACAAACCAGGTAACAAAATTCAGATACATAAAAACCTGACTTTTCCAACATAATTTCCAATAAAGGTACAGTACAATCAAATAATCATTTCATTTCACATTCCGTATCAATACAAATCAAGATTGTACATTTTCCCTTTCATTCTATATTCAGTTTCCATGTAGAATTTCAGGCCTTCCCAGTCTTTTAGATATTGTTCTGCCATTTGTCCATTTAATTTTTTCGTCATTTTGTCCATTTCAGCTAAAAATAGCAGTTTTCTTAACCAGTCATGTATATCTGGCACCTTCTCCGCTTTCCATTGTTGAGCAAAAGCCATTCTCGCCGATATAATCATATACCACAATAGTGTCCTTTTTTCTTGTGGAATTTTTTCCATTGTCAAACCTAAGAGAAGAAGTTCCGGACTTTTCCTAATAGGAATTTTTAATATCTTCTGCATCTCACAATGTACATTTGACCAGTATATTTTTGCTTTATCACATGACCACCACATATGGTAAAAAGAACCCTCTGTTTTTTTACATTTCCAACACTTATTACTCAAGTTCTTATCCATACTAATATTGGCAATCTTTTTTGGTGTCATGTACCACCTGTACATCATCTTATAACAATTTTCTTTTACATTAACACAGGTTGATATTTTAAAAGCTTTTTTCCATAAAAATTCCCATGCTTCCATGGAAATTTCCTTGTTCATATTTATGGCCCATTTTATCATTTGCTCTTTAACAGTTTCATCCAAAGTAAATATAGTCAACAAGGTTTTATACATCTTTGATATCATTTTTCACTCTTTTTTCAACCATATATCTTCAAACTCATCATTCTTAGCTCTAAAACCAACCTCTTTACAATCTTTTTTGTAAATATCCCGTATTTGACAATATTGTAACCATCCATACTCAAATTCTAATTCATTATTTGGTTTTAAAACATATTTTTTCCTTCCTTTTTATTGTTTTATATGCCAATAAAGGTGTATTGTATTGTATTGTATTGTATTGTATTGTATTGCATTGCATTGCATTGCATTGCATTGCATTGCATTGCATTGCATTGCATTGCATTGCATTGCATTGCACTCCCTCCTATAGATAGATGTATAGAGCGGGGGAGTTGGTGGCTATTCACTCAGGTTGTATTCAACTGTCATGGCAAATCTCAATCCATGGCAGGCCCAGACACTGCTTATTGCCATGGATTCTCTCTCCCTCCTCTCGTGTGTGAATCTTTTGGAAGCCTTCAGTCAAAGTCCAGTTGGATGCGATATTTTAATGTGAGCACTTAGGCAAATTGGAGTTTGCTTCCTCTCCACAAACTGTGGTTCAGTCTCAGTGTAACTGCTTGTTAAATACTGGGTCCTGGATGCATTGCAGTGAAACAGCTCTACTTCATTCAGTGATTTCCCTGAAGAATGCTGTCCCTGAAGAATGCTCTCTGACTGCATTCATCTCTGACTGGAGAAATGAGGCAAACCAAGATAAGGCAGTGCCACGAATCCCTACGGATGCCAAGATTTCAGCTGTTCTTCTCCACAGCTTCAGTCAGTTAGATTCACTTTTGTTTCTCTTCACTACAGTCTCCTACTCTCTTAACTGATGTTTTTAACTCTCCTCCTAACTAAGATTCTGGCAGCTCCCATCAGTTGCTCTTAGGGAGAGGGGGATCCTAACTTTTCCATCAAAACATGGTTGAGTTACCACATTTGGGCTTTGGTGGATTGTATATTCATGTGTTATCATGTATATGACTGTGTTGAATGGGGTTAAGAATGTGGAAGAACTGCAGACATTCGATAAAGTAAATCACACCATGTTAATGTCAAAGTCTACCCAAAGATCAGGGGGTTGGCCTCTTTACCACTGGGCTTCAACCTTTGAGACCTCTGGCCTCAATCCCCACAGCCCACCTGTAAGATTTCAGACAAGAAGATTGCCATCATGAGGAATGTCTGAAAACAACCCATAGCCAGTGCACTTCTAGGCAGAGTTATCCTTATACTATTTCCCAGAGGGTTTTTTTGTGCGGATACCTATTTCCACCAACAAGGGGCTCACTGTCCCCCAACAGCTTTTCCTACATAGTCAGGAGACTTCTTGGGATTGTAGAAAATTCCAAAAAGTGAAAAAAAAAATCCCTTCAGGAATGGTTGAATTTCCCCCAAAACTTTTTGACATGGCCTCTGCAGGGACTTAACCCCAGGCATCAACGGTGAGAGATTAGAATGGGGAGGGGGAGGCTTCTAACTGGCTCTGTCAGTAAAAGGATGGGGGAGGGCCCTTTCCAGGCGTCTTTCGGCCTTGGAGGGAGGGAGCCTTGGGGCCAGGCTGGGGGATTCCTAGAGGTTTTGTGGTGGAGTGTAAGGAGGGCAGGATTTGGGGAAGGGAGAGGCCTCAGCTGGGTATCATGCCACAGAATCTACCCTCCAAAGCAGCCATTTTCTCTAGGGAGACAGATCTCTGTTGTTCACTCTCCTGGCCCCACTTAGAGGTTGCCAACCCTAGGGCTGGCAGCAGTCTAGGGTTGCCAGGTCCCCCCATGGGCACTGGCAGGGGATGGGGGTGGTGGGGTTGCCAGCTCCAAGTCTGGAAACTCCTGGAGATTTGGGGATGGAGCCTGGGGAGGACAGGGACCTCAGTGGGGCACAACGCCCTAGAGTCCACCCTCCAAAGCATCCATTTTCTCCAGGGGAAGTTATCTCAGTAATTCCAGGGGATCCCCAGATCCCACCTGGAGGCTGGCATCCCTAGGCAGCACCCTCTGGATGACTTGATACCACCTAATTTGCATAACTCAACTTGGCCTGGCTGCTTGCTGCTGTTCAGCAGCCACCCTATGAAAGCCAGCAGTGGTGCAGCAGTTAGAGCTTCAGAGTAGGGTCTGCAAGACCCAGGTTCAGATCCCCATATTGCAGTGGAAGCTGACTGGGAGATTTTGGACCAGTCACATACTTTTCAGCCTAACCAACCTCACAGGGTTGTTGTGCAGATAAAAAGGAGGTGAGAATAATGTAAGCTGCTTTGGTCCCCACTGTGGAGAAAGACTATAATTTTCCTTGATAGAAGCTGTGGGGGAGGGGGTGGAGACGAAAAGCTGAAGACAGATAAAGACAGATAAGGGTAGATTGGCTGTTAGGTGGGAAGGAAATAGGGTTGCCAACTCTGGACTGGGAAACTCCTGGACATTTGAGGGGTGGATCCTGGGAGGGTGGGGTTTGAGGAGCGGAGGAACTTTGGTATAATGCCATAGACTCCACCCTCCAAACCAGCCATTTCCTCCATGAGAACTACCATTGCCAGCCTCTGGGTGAGGGCTGGAGATCACCCAGAATTACAACTGTTGTCCGGGTGACAGAGATCACTTCTCCTGGATAAAATGGCGGCTTTGGCGGGTTGAGTCTATGGCTCCACCCCCAGAAGGGAGAAAGAGTGTGAGATAGGTAAGGATAGAGGGGAGGAAGGAAAGGTATGAGAAATGGGATGACCGTCTCGCAAATTTCTTGCGGGTCTCCAGTTGTATTCTTCTAATCCCATTGACTTCCCTTAGGATGGCACTGCAAACAAAACTACTAATACATGGCTTTTGTTTTTGGATTGAGATATGCACTAAGAAGTCAACCTACATTTTTGAAGTCCTTTTCTAACTATGCATGTGGTCCTAAGGAAAGACAAAGGTATGTGAGGTACAACACAATTTGCATCTGGTTCTATGTCTACTATGGAGAAACAGTGGCTGCGAGGAAGCCTGGAAATAATGCTTGCTTGCTATATATTCAGGGTGTCCTGGAAATATATTCCAGCTGTTTCCCGGAGCAGCAAAATATGCTGCCCTGGAGCTCCTGTCTTTGCCTTATAAATGCCACCTGTTTGGCCCCACAGTGCAACATCAGCTGCCTTGGTGGATTCCTCTCTGATCTGAGTCCTACCTGGCTCTCCCTCTCTTCCTTACCATGAAGGCACTCCTGAGCATCTGCCTCTTTTGGGGCCTCCTTTCACCAGGTGAGTGGAAAAACAGACCCCACCCCGTGCACTCTTTTTATTGCCTCTGGGAAGGGAATAGGCCAGGACCAGTTCAAGATATTTGGTCACCTTAGGCAAGGTAGAATGTTAACACCACCACCCTCAGTTTCTAACACCAGGGCAGGGGTTTGTGGGGATTGGGGAGATGCGGCAAATCCATTTCAAAGAATTTATTGTGGCCCAGTTCCCTTTCTTGCCTCAGTAACTGGTATAGTCAACATTTACACGCGGAAAGACAAGTAGAGACATGTGCTGGAAATGTCCGTATGGAACTGGGTACTGTCAGGAGGGTGGCTTTGTTGAGTCTGCAAAAGTAGAACAAAGTTTGAGTCCACTCCCACCTTAAAGGTCAACAATATCTCCTGAGATATAAGCTTTTGTGATTCACTTCACACACTTCAGCAGATCAGAGGGGGCATTTCTGCTCACTCGACATACTCCAGATTTTTTTTTTGTGGGGGGGCACTTGATCCACGCACACTGAAAGCAGACTGAGAACAGGTCTTCTGCACATCTGACCTCCTTCTGCATTTTCACAGTAGCGGAGTCCGTTCATTTTCTTCCGCATGCGCCTTAAATAATTAAGATTTTCAGAAGAGTGTGCTATCGTCACAGGTGGCATCATTCTTGGGGGGTCAAAGCACCCTTCCCGTTTTCTTTTCTTTTTTTGCATGTTTATATTGATATATTGCTGTAATGGCTGAATCTTTTTTTAAAAAAATCAAAAATGAACACACAGGTAGGGATGAAGAGAAAGAGCGGTCCCCAGTGACATATATGAGGCTGCTGGTGGGGGAGGGTGGTATTCGAGGGGTGGGGCGATGCCAGTTGCCCCCAGTCCTGCCTTGTCTTTGCATGGGGAAGCCTAAAAGGGAACCCCTCCACTGCCCATACGTTTATTAGTCATATGCCTTTCAAGCCCCACCAGATATTTTGCATTTTTTTAAAAAAAATATTGGCACTAAAATATTGTAATATCAATATACCAATATAATGAAAGGGTTGGCAGGTTCTCTATATTCCCAGCTTTCCTTCTTGAATGGGTGAACATGAAGGGCCAGTCCCTTGCAGCAATTGCAGAAACTAGCATAAGAGAAGAGAATCAGCCACACGTTCCCCTGCCTTTTAAGTCATCCAGAGTTAACATTGCACACACATGGATATTTTTTAAAGCACAGATTCCCCAAATGTATTGTGCTATTCCGGTGCAGTGTTAGCCATGCCAATGGAAGCTTTCTTTTTAAACAGAAGAATATTGTTCACACCTCAGCCTACCATTTTGACACAGGAGAGGAGATCATCCAGTAGTACCCCTGCAAAGGAGCGTAGGGTCTCAGAGAGGGATTTTAAAGGGTATTGTGCTACCTCTATAGAACATTACACAATGGGAGGGCAGAGAATTCTGAGGATCACTTGAAAACACAGCAATGTCATGGAAATGTAATAATAAGATAGGTTCATTGTATCACATGTGGTGGACGTGTGATGTAACAAAAAGATTTTGGATATGGATACATAGACTGATACAGAAAGTTATAAAAAGTACAGTTCCTTTTAAACCAGAAACTCTACTATTAGGCATACTCCCGAAAGAAACAATGAGAGAAGACCAGTACTTGATAATATACTTAACAGCAGCAACCAAGATTTTATATGCAAAATACTGGAGATCGACAGTGATACCAACTGAACAAGAATTTATTGAGAAAATAATGGAAGCAGCAGAAATGGATAAACTAACTTTGATGATGAAAGGCTATGATGACTCAGCTTTTCAGAATACGTGGCAACATTTTTATGATTGGTATAATCAGAAAGGGCAGGATGAAGAGAAGTAAAAATCAGTATTAATTCTTAATATGCGTGTAAAAAATTAGCAAGATAGATAAACTATAGAGAAGCTCATGTAAAAGGTATTAGTATCAATTATGGCAGGGTGGAAAAATTGGATTAACTGTTACGTGTTAGAACTTGTATCCCCCCATGAATGTTAAATGTTGTCTTATGTTTTGTAGTGTGGTTTTGTGTATATTGTATGTTTTGATTGTTTGTAGTGTTTGTTATGTATAAAAATAAAAAATGCCTCTTTTAGGGGTGCTTTAAAGAAAAAAGAAAAAAAGAAAACACAGCAATATCAAGGGCTCAATGAATACCGGATGTGAAATGGATTCCCCTCTTCCCTCTAGAAACTTCTTGCAAGGGCAATTCCACGCACATTTTCATCAGCAATGTGGCCACCATGGAATTCACCTTGGTTTGGAAGCAGCCCAAGAAAACCTTTAAATTCTGCCCTATAATGGACAAAAAATCCAGTTTCTGTGCGGGAGAGATAATTTGTACCACTGGGGTCTCTTAACTAGAAATGTTAGTACTATTTGTCAACTATTATGTCACCCTACGTAGTTGGCACTGAGCTGTTGCAACCCCCCCCCCCCATTCCCCTCTCTCTCATTTCTGCAGGAGCACCAATGAGCTGTCATCAGTGTATGGGACAAGACTGTGCAAAACCAGGAATTCAGAAGTGTAAAGCTCACGAAAATGCCTGTGTTTCATCCATTGCTGAAACCACACTCGGTAAAATGAGAAGAACTTTAACAGGTGCCTTTTTCATTACTTGGTCCCTTCAGCATCAAATGATATTTTGTCAATATAAATAAGACATTTCAGAACGTTGACCCCCAACTCCTGTAAATTCAATCTGCCATGTACTTAGGTCTCAGCACATTTAGGGCCTAAGTCCATGATAGAGGAGTTCTGGGATGGGTTCAAGTGTTTCATGAGGATTATCAGACATGCCGTTGCGAGTTCCCCACTTGGACCTCAATTCCCAGACATGCAGGTTACGATTCTGATCAGGACCATGACAGATGAGGGATCAGAATAAGGAAGCAGCAGAGTTTCAGATGAGAGTAGGGTTGAATAAATCAGGGGTTTTCATTGTTTTTTCTTATGTTTGGAACTGCAGAGACAGCAAGTTCACACACACACCCCAGTATTAGACATGGTTAGAGGAAAAGAACTTATGCCTTTCCATCCCAGGCCATTTCCCCAAACCTAATTAATAATCCTGAGGATTTCCCGAGCAGTAAGATCGATGTGCACCTCATCAGTGCAGGTGGATCCACCAATCAGGTAAGCAGTGAGAGCAGCAGACAGAAACTGCTGTTTATGAAGTTTTCTGTTGACAGCTCTGTTCCTTCAACCCAGGGCCCTCTTTATGGCAGGAAATCCTTTGCATATTAGGCGACACACCCCTAATGTAGCCAATCCTCCAAGAGCTTGCAGTAGCCCCTGTAAGAAGAGCTCTGTAAGCTCTTGGAGGATTGGCTACATTAGGGGTGTGTCGCCTAATATGCAGAGGACCTCCTGCTACAAAAAGAGCCCTGAAATTTCGATATATGTCTAATGTATTAGACTGCCCCGATACCCAGAAATGGGGAGGGGAAATGACTTTGCTTTCCCTGCAGTTCCACCACAGGGGATACAAACCCCCCACCAAAAAAACCCCCTGACTCGTTCAGCTGTACTCCTATCTGAAACTATTCTGCCTTCTTTGTTCGGATGCTTACTAGCTAGTTTGGCTGATTCTTACTATGCCGAGTGATTTGTGGGTAAAAGCAGCTCCTCACAGTTCTTGGCTCTTTGGGGAACATCGGCTATATCTTCTCCCCGTGCCATCCCAGCATAAAAGAGTCTGTCGTACAGACTGACTGATTGATCTCTCTCTTTGTGACCCTGAATCTGCTCTGAGCTGAACTGCAGAGACAAAGGGAAACCCTAAGAGAGGATTTGAGGCTACCCATTGCTACTTTCAAAGCACAAATATCCTGCCAAAGATCCATTTGATGGTGGTAATAAAAATGGGATGGAAATTGCCTCACTGACTCCTTGGCACCAAAAAAAAAAAAAAAAAAATCCACTAATTTCTATGTTTTAGTTTATTTAAACTTTAGTAGACCGTAGGCCATACACCATTTTTAAAAAAATATTTAGGAATTTAAAAGGACGGTAAAACAGAAATTTGCCATGTCCACGATGCAATTTTGGTAGTCTTAATCTTGATGCATTGGGAAAAGATGAATATTTTGACAGCCATTTTCTTAAGAATCTTTCTCTTGCTGCTGCATGTTTTGGGCAATAGAAGAAATCATGACATGGCGAGTCAAGTTCTATCACAGGACGGTCAAAACAGCGCTGGTCCAGAGGGGTCTTGAGAAAACGGCCCTTCATCTGGAAATGCATTGCAGCATGTAATCCTATATGAGCGCCCCAATTTTGGAATGGTCAGCATGTTTAAGTAGAGAGGCAGGACAAATTTAGTGGAATATTGAATTCCTAGATGAAGTGGGGAGCATCTTCATCTAGCATCTGTTTTAAGGGCATCCCAGTCATTTTAGAGCAAGTTTTCTATGAGTAGTGTGTGTCTTCTTTTAGTTAAATTCTCTGTCTTGCTTAAGCCCAATTGGCTTATTTTCGCATCTACAGCATCATTCCATTTCAACCAGCAACATTCGTATTCTGTCTGCATGGTAAAGGTTGGAAGGCTTTCAGCATTTAACAGTCGATATTTGTAACTAACTACGGTCCTCCAGATCAAAGTTGAGATTCTTGGGAGGCCTAGCTCAAGCCTTATGACTGCAGAAGCAATGCATGGTGGTAAAGTTAATATTTTATGGAAGAAGGCTTGCTGTCGTTGGACCTAAGAACCAGATTTGGGAACCATATAGCATGCACAGTAGTATTAAGCATCTTATATGCTTTTAGGAGCTCTGGCACATATTGAGCTCCTTGGATATAGAAAAAACTTCTTCCAGGCTAGTAAGGCTAGGTCGACTTTCTGTTTAAGATATTTAATGTACCCCCTCGCCCAGATTGCCTGGAGTTGTGGGCTTGGGTGTCATCAATATGCAGATGACATCCAACTCTATCTGATGCTGGGCAGCTGGTTGAACTCTACCCCGGATGACCTGCATTGGGTGTCACAGGCTGCGGCTGGATGGCTCAGACTGAGCCAGTTGAAACTAAACCCGGCAAAGACGGAGGTCCTGGGCCTGATTTGGATCGGTTCAGGGTTGGGGTTCCCTCTCCCGACCTTCAGTGGGGTGCCGTTGGTGCCAGCATCAGAGGATAGGAGTTTGGGTGTGCTCCTGGACTCCTCTTTAACGATGGAGGCTCAGGTAGCAGCCACTACCAAGTCAGCCTTTTACCATCTTCAGCTGGCTTGGCAGTTTGTCCCCTTCCTTGACCACGACGACCTGGCCACTGTGATCCATGTGATGGTCACCTCGAGGCTAGACTACTGTAATGCTCTCTACTTGGGGCTGCCTTTGTCGCAAATCTGGAAGTTGCAGCTGGCGCAGAATGCTGCATCCAGGCTGTTGATGTGTCTCTCTAGGAGGGATCGCAGTCAGCCTGTGCTGAAAGCACTGTACTGGCTGCCAATAGCATACTGGATTCGCTTCAAAGTGCTGTTTTTGACCTTTAAAGCCCTGTATGGCCAGGGTCCGGCCTACCTGAGGGACCGCCTTTCTCCATATGTTCCCCCAAGAGCACTTCGGTCAAAGGGCCAACATCTCCTGGAAATTCCAGGCCCTAGGGAAGTGAAATTTGCTGCCACTGGAGCCAGGGCTTTTTCGGTGGTGACTCCTACCTGGTGGAAGGAGCTCCCAGAGGAGATCCAGGCCTTGCGGGACCTTGCTCAGTTCCACAGGGCCTGCACGGTGGAGCTCTTCCGCCAGGCCTATGATTAGGAGCCGCCGCCATTACTACTTCATCATTGTCAGCCACCCGCCATCACACCACTGTCATCATTAAGTGTGGGGCAGCCCTGGTAGGAGAGGGGATGACGAGCTACTATTCGGCTACCGGGGGTTCAATTCTGCCGGGGGTTACGATCTGCCCCATCTTGTTTTTACTTGCTTGCTCTAATAATGCTTGGATGTTTTTTCATATGTTTTTTGTTTTTACACTGTTTGAATCTGTTTTAAAGTTGGCATGCATGTCTCGCTGTTAGCCGCCCTGAGCCTCCGGGGAGGGCGGGATGTAAATCCAAATAAATAAATAAATAATGTGCTTCGGCCATGATATCTGAACTCATTGACCTCTTGTGATTTGGACCTTCTGATTTTTACAAAATCAACAAGAAGATCAAATAGAAGATGGAAAATTGGAATGTACTAATTTCTATGGCTGTTAAACACTGATATCTGTGGAATATCTCAAGCAATGTTCCCTGTAAGCTGTGGAGTCTTGTGAGCAAAAATTCTACTTTGTGAGATACTGGCATTGACATGGTGAGCAAGCAATTTGGCTACTGCATAAATGAGTTTACCCTGGAGCTATCCTTCCTGTGCTAAGGCAAAAATGTGTGAGCCAGAGGCTAAAAAACTGTGCGCTAGCTCACACTAACTCATCTTAGAGGGAACACTGATCTCAAGCCCTGTAGTAGCCTGTGGTGTCACCTCCAGGTTTCCACCCAGAAATGATGCCACGGCACTAGTGATGACCTTGTCTGAGCCCCTGCCCACAGAAATCTCTCAAGGGTTGTCTGCAATGGGCTGGTAGCCCTAGATGTAACTGTTGGATGAGATATCTATGGGCCTCTGCAAGTGTTCATCAATGAACGTATTCCCAGAGTTCAGGGATTTCTTCCCATAGATGTTTGCAACACTGCATCAAACATGTTTATTTTTTCGAACAGCAAAAACTTCAAGCCACACATTCCACATTTTTACCCCAGAATTCCACTTTCAAAAGTCAAATTAAGAGATGATTGCCTTGAAATGTAGCTGATCTAAGATAACAGAAAGGATATCTCCATCCCCTTTCACAGTCAATGCACACAAGCCGGAATACAACCTGACTACCAGGTTTTGTGCTCCAGCCGATATATGCTTGCAGAGCTACACAAGCATTTCTACAGTAGATGGTGGGAACTACCGTTCTACTCTCAACTGCTGCTATACCAATATGTGCAATGACCAGCCAGTCTCATGTAAGTGCCTCTCCTTTATATTGAATAGTTGCCATTAATGAAGGCCTGAGCCTGGGGACTCTGTTGCTACGGGATGGGAAAGTTCTTTACTCTCAATACTGATTGGGCCAACCTCCACTTACGGTCCGTCTTCCTGAAACAAAAATGTCTATTTTCGTTTTGAACTGACACAGCAGCAGGGCCGCAAACTTGATTCTTCTTTCAACCAATGAATCTTGCAATGACCATGTCAGGGAGTTTAGGCTGAGAGAGTGAGTGACTAGAAGAGGGGTCCCCAACCTTTTTGAGGCTGTGGGCTTCTTGGGAATTTTTATACAGGGTGGTGGTTGCAATAAAAAAATGGATGCTGCTTAGGGTTCCCATTACCCCAATGGAGGTGGGGGTTTGCCCACTTTCATGGCCCTCGATCTGCCAGCCACGATTCGGCCAGTGGGGTGAACCCTGCCCCAAAGTGTCTGGTTTGTGCCAACATGCCCAGCTTAATGACACCACCCAGAGGTGATGTTATTGCACCTGACACCTTGTGGGGGCGGGAACGACGACACTTGATCTTTTAAGGAAAGCCATAGAGTTTTTCCTTATAGGATCAAGCATCCCCTGCAATGTGCCTTGCGTGATGATGTCACTTCTGGGTGATGTCATCGCAGCATTCTCATTTTGTATGCACGCACTGAAGAGGCCCCAGAGAAGGACCAGGACCCCCACACATACCGGCAGCCAGATAAGACCTGGCATCCCTACAGCTGCTGGAGTTGATGCCACACAAGGAGAGGACGGCCAAGTGCCAGGGAGACGACAGGACTGAGAAAGGGAGAGACAACGAGACAAACACAGTGGTGGCAGCAGTTGCCAGTGAAACAATATTATTTAAATCATACTAACCAATCAGATCTTGAGTGCCACCTCAGAAGCCCTGCCGGGCAAGAGCCCCTCGTGGCCCTGCCCACTTCCTAAAAACGTTTGGCAGGTATCATGGCCCTTATGGGCATCACAATGGGTCCTAGATCTTCCACGGCCAAGTTGGAATTCGAATATGGATCTCCATGGTACTATTCAGTTGCTTGGACTCCCACAGTACTCTGGATTATTGAGACTTTTCTGCTTTTCTGTCTAACTCTCTGTGTTTTGGTTGGTTCATTTCCTTTTAAGTCTTCATTTTGATTTGTAAAAAAAAAACCCTCTTAAAAGCAGATAAAAGTGTGTGATGGATGATATATCTGGGTTTTTTTCTGCAGTGCCTGAGACTAAGGATTCTTCACCCAATGGGGTGGAATGCCCGGCCTGCTTTGTCTTGAATTCAGCTGAATGCCAGGAAGAGGAGACCATCAACTGCACCGGTGGGGAGACCAAATGCATCGAGGCAGCTGCTGACATCTACCTAGGTGAGCCAGGCGCTCCGTTTGTACAGAAAGTGGATTGGTGCATATGTGTCTCTTTTGTGTGAGGAAGAACAGCTTCCTATGGGCCATAACTTCTGTGTATAACTCGGTAAGTTAATTGAGTTCTGCTTCTCCAGGAAACAGGTATCGGCAGAAATTACCAATGTTCTCTGAAGCCGACCCTTTCACAGTAAGGATCATACAAACGTCCATACAAACTACCTCTCTATCCACATCCGTAAAATATGAGTGTGAGAAAAATGGGGTTGCAGTTACCTGTAATCGTTCATCAAGTTGTCTGTGCAGTCCTACATGGGGACTAAGACAGAAAGGTTGCCCAAGGGCTCTTGGATAAGGAATACTTTGCAGAGGAAGGCAATGGCAAACCACCTCTGCTTCTCACTTGCCTTGAAAGCCCTTTGCTGGGATTGAAATCAGTCTGTTGTAACTTGAGGGCTCATATGTCCATACTTAAATAAATAAATAAATAAATAAATAAATAAATAAATAAATAAATAGGGAACCCAGTGGAATGGCTTGAGGTGAGGTGAGGCTGCAGCAGGAAACTGGAATCGGCAGAAATTACCAATGTTCTCTTTACAGTAAAGATCATACAAACATTCATACAAATTACCTCTCTGTCCACATCTGTAGCATAGGAACACGAGGAAAATGGGGCTGCAATTTCTTGTAATTGTTCATCAAGTTTTCTGTGCAGTCCTTCTTGGGGACTGCCCATGCACCTAGGCCTGCTGTGGAGGTTTTACTAGAAAGCTCTTCTCTTCTGGTGCTCTCCTTGGCGGGGGAGGGTGGGCTATACATGGAATGAATGAATGAATGAATGAATGAATGAATGAATGAATGAATAAAGAAATAAATGGAAGCACTTCCTGCCCCCTCCTGGGCTCTGCTTTCCTGTCTAAACTTGCATGTGACCAGGGGAAATGGAGCCATCCCTCCCTCAGTTCCTCCCTCATCACTGTGGAGAAAAGAGCTGGTCTTCTCATCTCAACTCATGGGTTCTTCCCAGGTATGAAGGAGATTTAATTTCCTTTAGCTAATGATTTCTGAAGAGACACTACCTCTTCTCTGTACTGTTTTTCAGAGGGGGAGGGAGGGGGAGAGAGAGAGAGAAGAAATAGCAAGGAGGGTCACGTGGAGTGGAGCTCTTGCGAGCTGTGGTGTCGCCAGGCAGAGGTCCTCAGCACAGTAGCTGTTGATCCTGGAAGCTTGATGTGGTGTTTGGAAAGTTGTGGTGATGTTGTGCTTGGTGAGGGCTTGCCATTGCCCCAGGGGGCAGGGGTTGCCCACTTTTAGTGCCCTCGATCCGTCGGCCCATATCCAGCCAGTGGGGGAACCCCACCCGCATAGTGCTGGGATTGCGCCAACGTGCCCAGCATGATGATGTCTCCCGGAGGTGATGTCATCATGCCAGGCATGTCACCAGGGTGGTGCTCTAACACTTGGCCAAAAAACTCTGTGGTACCATCGAGTTTCTGGCTGAATGATAGAGCTTCCCCCTGGCAATGGGCCTAGCATGATGACGTCACTCATTCCTCCCACACACCAGGAAAACGTAGGGACCTGGGAACCCTAAATAAGGCTTGATGTGGGTGTTTGTACAGAGAAAGAACGTCTTGAATAAAAAATCTCGGGGTTTTTTCCAGCTATGCTACTTGCCCAATTTCCATGCCTGGTCCTCCGGTGGCAACACTTCAAGGCCATATACTAGAAACATAGGGACAGGTTGTGGTCAACCTGAGACCAGTTCAAGATTTTGGAAATTCCTTGAGATTTAGGGATGGCTCCTGAAGAGTGTGGAGACTGGGGAGGGGAGGGGCCTTGGTAGAGCAAAGTGTGAAAACTGCCATTTTCTCCAGCGGAGCAGCTGATCTCAGTAGTCTGGATATCTGATGTAATTCTGGAAGAACTCCAGCCTCCACCTGGTGACAGGCAACCTAAGACGGCTTCCCTGTTTCTCTGCTTGGAAATTAACCGAGTCTTCAGTTCTGACTGGCCCCTGCCTTCTGCGGGGGCAGCATCCCTCTCCAACGGCCTTTGCTAAACTCATGCAAGGGGCTCAAAAAGAAAGAAATCACTGGGGGGACTAAAAGGGAAAGGCTGGATTATTAAGCAGGAGAAGATTCCCCTTGTGGTGGGAAATGTTTTGACTCTGGGGCTCACGAGACTCATACTTCCCGTTCTGATCCATGCCACACTCAGGGCTCTGGAGAAAGAGACTGATGTTGATGCTCTTTTTTCTTTCACAGATATTATTAGAGATACATTTAGTGTATATTTGAAAGGATGTACAACACCCAACACATGTCTCTTTCCAATTGTACGCTTAAATCATACCAGAGCTAAATTGAATTTCATCGTCACCAAATGGAACTGCACCCAAGAGTCGTCAGCGGAAACATGGGAGTCTAAATCTCTTTCCTCTTTGGATTCCTCCATTCCTGGACAAGGAGCAGGAAGTTGGGGACCATGGGATTAAAATACAGAAGGTCTGGCACTCCTGGGTTCCCTTCTCTGGGGAGGGGGCAGTGATGGGGGAGAAGAAGACTCTTCATGTTTTGGAGGCTGGAGCTAGTGATAACCATACGTGTGCAATAAATCTTCACTGAAGCACGATTAAAATAAACTGATATGACTAAAACAGCATACTCCATGTGTGTGTTTCTGAAACAAATCAAATGTTGGGAGACAGAAGGAGCTGGGAGATGTAATAAAGGGAATGTTCATATTTTGCACGCCCATCGCAGATTCATGCAAGTAGGGGATTATCAGCACAGGGACTTGATTTACGCACCCTCTGTGATGTAGCCAGAGGATACCCCTCACCAACTCTAAGGAAACAACCTAGGGTTAAGTGGTGGGAACAAGAAGATACAATAAAACAGGATTAAACAGGATACAGGGAGCACAGACTGTTTTGGTATATTACCTTCCTGGGTCCATTTTGTACTCCTCTCTTCCTCCAAGGCACTCAGGGTGTTGTTCATGAATTCCCCATCATCCCTTTAATTTTCAGAACAGCAACTCTGTGATGTGGGTTAGGATGAGAGTGACTGGGACAAGGTCCACCGGCTGCCCACCTGGGAAATCTTTCATTTTGGGGCCGGAAAATGGCATGAGAGGGAAGGGTGAAGCCCCCTCGTGTGCCATCACCCTGATCTGAATTGGGCCCCATGCTGATGCGAACTGAATTCCCAGCAGGGAACTCTAAATTGCAGGTGGATTACAAAGACTTGGCGGAAAAACAAGAATGTTGTCAGCCAAGAGTTATCAAAGACCGAGTGGTCCAGCAGTTGCACATGCATGACTGAACCATCTTAAGGTACTTGTCTATAATATATGAATTCGTGTTTATATCATGGTCTGTCCCCTGAAACTGCAGGTGCTGTAGATTTACAAATAGGCCCCAGAAATTATAGATTCTGCGTAAAAGAAAACTCTGAACCTCATTATGATGAAACTGAATTTATAAGGGACCACTATGGCAGCACCATCCCACTCTGACCTGCAGTCCCTATTCCACCATGCCCCCCACAAGCTTTCCCCAATACCTGGAGGGGCTTTTCTCTCTCTCCGTTCTATCTCTGTCACCACCTGGCCTTTGTAGGAATTGTTCACTGGGAGGGTCAGGACTCCCGGCTTCCCTTCCAAGCTCTGCTGCCTTGCCTATAGGTCTCCCACTCTCCAGCATCTGGTTTCCATAGGGACTCCTTAGTGCTCGGGGGACAGCCACCGGCCAACTGATTGCCCCTCCCTTTCTCCTGATGCTCCCTTTACAATAGCATGTCCAAGATCACGGAGATCTGTGTGGTCCCAAGTACCGGTACTGGTATAAAAAGCTATTAAGTATAAGTATTTATTTAAAAAAAAAATGTTCGCAAGCATACTCTCAGCGCAGCATCTGACTGAGGAAGGGATTCAAAAGGAAAAGGTAAAATGCCATCCCTCTGATCCTTCCTCTAGCCATGCCCTAGCAGATGTGAAATATAAGGCAGGCTTCTTTCCTTGAAAATTACAGATGTTCTACAGGGTGGCCATTACCTTGAAGCCTCTTTCAGGCATGAAGGCCAGCACACGGCAATGGCTACTTCCTACAGACAACAGAAGAGTAGAAGAAGAGATCAGATTTATAGCCTGCCCTTCACTACCCTAAGGAGTCTCAGAGTGGCTTACACTCTCCTATCCTTTCCCCTCCTCACAACAGACACCCTGTGAGGTAGGTGGGGTGAGAGAGTTCTTTGAGAACTGTTCTTCGGAGAACTTGTGACTGACCCAAAGTCACACCAGCAGCTGCATGTGGAGGAATGGGGAATCAAACCCAGTTCCCCCAGATTAGAGTCCACACTCTTATTTATTTATTTGGATTTATATCCCGCCCTCCCCTTAATGGGCTCAGGGCGGGTTCTAACAATATAAGTACAATGCAATTAAAACCACATTAAAACACAATATAAAATAACATAACTTGTAAGTGCCATACAACTCTAATAAGAACCAGATACCTCAGTGGTTGGTGGTATTAAGATTGAAGAGAGTGAAGGAGGGACCCTTCCACATGGTGGCGCCAGGTCTCAAATGCAGCCTTGATCACAAACAGCTCTGTCCCAGACTGCAGAGTTGCATTCTGCAAGGGTTAACTGCCTGGAGTAATAGGTGCAGGGTCCTTAGAAGGGTTTTGTTTTTGGTTTTTTTGGCAACAGGTCTGCCTCTAATGCTATCTTGGAGGTATTCATTCTCACTACAAATGGGAGCTGGTGGTCCAAGTGGTGGAGCAGGGTCTCGGAGGCAAGCTGGGCCTCCAAAGTATGGAAGACCTGTTGTGATTCAGGAGTCCTCGAGAATGGATTATGGGGGTACACTAACAGGTCTACCCGCCCCAGTCCACTATATTGGTATGGCCTCGGACTGTCGCCCTGTGAGGAACCTCAATTTTGTGTGCATCTCTCTGAATCCCCTGGGGAGGGGAATACAGTGCCTCAGGAAAGCCACCGAACAGAGATTGAAGGTACGTTTCTCCAGTCCGGCAAACAGCTAGTGCTGAGAAAGCAGGAGTAACGCAACCTAACTGTGCTGCATGTGCAACTCAGGGTTTGGTGAGTAGATTAAAATTCTGCCAAGGTAACTACTGACAAATTGGTCCAGGAGATCTCGGAAGATATTGCAGAGGTCGAACAGCATCAGCAGGTATTCCTATTGGCCACACCAGGCGTAAAAGGTAGTTTCCCACTCATTTCCAGGGCAGATGGTGGCCAAGTTATGAGCTCTCCAGAGGTCTAGCTTGGTATAAATAGTTGCACTTTGAAGCCACTGCAATAGTTCAGGGAGCGATGGGAGGAGGTCCTGGTCTTGGATTGTGATTTTATTGAGGGCCTTGTAATGGTTTCAGAGCTGCAGCTCCCCACGTTTCTTTTTCACAATACAACAGGCACACCCATAAAAGAGGATGGACAAATGAACTCCTGTTAGAAATCTTTGGGAGAAAGTCCCGTAATGCAGCTAGGTTTGGTTCAGACAAGGTAAGAGAGGCATCCAGCCAGACCCTCAGACTCTTCTCAGGGAATTTCATATTTCTGTAATTCTATGGTGACGATACTGGATGGTACGTTGAGATATATTATGACAGGTGTGATCATGTAATAGCTTACTGAAATATACACTTATGATAAGTCTTCAAGAAAATATTACAGAATACTTAGTTTTACAGATCCTTATTAGTATTTAGTGTTGGTTTGTCCTAGTTTCTTGCTTCTTTTTCACACAGATAGAAAAGACCCTGCCTCGCAACTGTAGACACCTGCTGGTCCAAGCTAAGAAAGGAATCCAGCCCGACCCCCGACTCTTCACGGGGGCTACTAATGAGACGTGCACTCCCTCCAAGAGATGATGCTTTCTGCCACTAGAATAGGCCTCAGACGTGCCCTAACAATGTTTTCCTCCTATTGTAGACAGAACTTTCTCACAGTTAATGATGGAAAAACAAAAATACTAGTTTTCTCCAAAGCGTGGAAATACACCTTGTGGGAAATCAATGGGAGGGAAATTGAGTGAGTTAGAGCCTTTAGGTATTTGGGTGTTTTGTTTCACTGCAATTTAAAATGGTCTTCCCATCAGGACCGATTGCTTCAACTGGCAAAAAACAGGATTTTGAGTGTTACTCGTTTTTATTATCGACAAAGAAATCAGTTTGTTCTGGCCACCCTTTGAATTTTCCAAGCTACGGTAGTCTACGATATGGAATCCCTGTATGGATCCAGAATTTTAACAAAGAGATTGATCAGATTTATGCAATCTTCTTATGACGTATCCTTGGATTACCCATCTCTGTTACCTGTTATTCCCTCTGTGCTGAGCTGGGCTTACATCTCTTAGACTCAAGGGCATGGATCACCACTATTAAATATTGGCTTCATATCCATTTTATTGCCCCTCAAAATAGCCTTCTTGCACTTTCGACTATGGATCCATATGTATCCAAGGGGTCGCAGGCTATAATTCCTAAAATATGTTCAATTGGACGTCTTGGAAAATCAAGATGAGAATTTTATACACCAGACAATCCGTAGAAGAATTTGGGACATCGAAGCCCAAATAATCCAGGACGGTGCCAGAGGTGCTTGTTTCCCCTTTTCCCTCGGCCTCAGATATGTACCAAACAGTATGGCACAATACTTTTTTAACTTGGTGATCCCGCTGCAACACAGAGCCCTTATGCTAGCCAGATTTAATGTTTTCCCCTCATCTTGGGTCTCAGGTAGATGTAGAGGTATCCCGAAATGTGACAGAATCCGTAACTGCTCATCTAGGCAACCCGATACTTTACATCATATTCTATTACGCTGCCCCCTTCATTCACATCTCTGATTACTTTTGATTAAGCCCTTACTGTCTAGGACTAACTCTGGCAACACAACTAGGTACCGTCTAGCAGATAAGTCAACAGAAGTTACTGCACAGATTGCTGAATTCTTGCTCAAGATTTTGGCAGCAAGGAACCATTTTTAATATTGACGTGTTTTAAGATTTGCAGGTGTAATGTTATCTTATTGATGAGGCTTTATTTTATTGTTTTATATGCCAATAAAGGTGTATTGCATTGCATTGCATTGCATTGCATTGCATTGCATTGCATTGCATTGCATTGCATTGCATTGCATTGCATTGCATGCATTGCATTGCATTCCCTCCAGGGCTAGAAGCTGCCATTTCCCCTCATGCCCAGCCTGACCTAGCCACATGACTTCAGTCTTCGATGGATTAAGTTTCAACCAGCTCTGCTTCAACCATCCTGCCACAGTGTCCGAGCACGGGGTCAGAGAAGAAAACCACTTCTGGTTGCCAATCCAACAGGAGGAAGAGCTGAGTAGCATCAGGATATTAGTGGCAAACAAGCCTAAACCTCTTTTTTTTTTTTTTTGCTTTTTGTTGCTTTTTTACTATACAACTAGAACTACAAAGAAAAAATAGGTAGGGGGAACTACTAGGGAGAAATAAAAGTATACCCACACTATACTAAAAACCCAAGAGGAGGAGATCATATCCCAGTTAAACTAGCTGTTAGTATTTAGGTGTTAGTAAAACAATGCATACTGTAAGTTCTGTCTATCTCACCTAATGTATTAGTTTGTTACTTGTTATGAGAGGATTCCAGAGCATCCCCAACAGCTTGCTTCATAAAGGCAATTTTCAGAGTCCTTCCGCCTTTACCTAGGCTTTCTGTCTCTGAAATCATAAGTTGATTTGATGGCAGCGGCACCCTCTTCTGCAGTCAGGTCTTCAGCCGCCTCCTAGGGAGTAGAGCCACTCGATCCGGTTTCTCCTTCTTCCTTAGGTCCCAGATGGTGTTTCAGGAACTCTTTAGCTTTGAAGACAGAGTCAATCTTTTCTCTTGTATCGTTAATTTTAAAGATGACCCCCTCTGGCGTTGCCCGTTTATATGGAATTTGGTTGGTTTGAAGAAAAAGAATTAAGTCCTTATAACTTTTTTTTTTTTTGGACGTATTTCAAATGGAATGTCTTTTAGAGTTTTGATAGTTGAATTCCCCAATTTCAGTGGAGTTGCTGATGCTGCTTTTAAAATTACATCACTGGTTTGTAAAATTACATCTTCTTGAAAATCTGACCATTGTCCACCCAGGCAGGCTATTTTTTTTTTTTGGTGTAATTAGAGTACACCCTATACACTGCTTCCACGTTGTGCATGATTTCTTCCGCTTTCAAGCCTGTTACTGGTGTGATAATTTTGCTAAGTAATTTCTTCAGATCCTCAATCAGTGATTCAGGAACCCCTGGAATCTGAGGACCATATTTGCTTTTTCCAATTGTAGTAGCAGTAATCGGTTTTCCTGGTAATTCTGCTTATTCATTAATTCTCCCATCTTTTTCTTCATGCTCTTACTTGTGGAGTACATCTCTTTCACTACTACCTCCATTTGCTCTGTATTTTTAATTGTTTCTGCCAGCTGGAGCTGCTGAGCTGCAAGGTTTTGGTTGAGTGTGGTCAACTGCTGGTTAATA
Source organism: Gekko gecko (assembly GCA_029375565.1). Taxonomy (NCBI): domain Eukaryota; kingdom Metazoa; phylum Chordata; class Lepidosauria; order Squamata; family Gekkonidae; genus Gekko; species Gekko gecko. The sequence goes on from JAPDNY010000005.1 coordinate 223,813,544, forward strand.
CCAGCGAGTTTTTCCATCACGGGCTTGAGCGTATTCGCTAAGAGTTTCATGACGTCTAGTCCCTCTTCCATCCTCAGACTATGGCTGCCCACTGGTTTCAGTTTCAGTCCTTTCTTCCCTATGCCTGCCATCTTCGCGGATTGTTTACATAAGCCACCCACTATTTCACAACCTCTGAAAATCACTTCCAAGTTAAATCTGCTCTGGTAAGTCTCCCAAAACAAGTCAATCATTTGTTTTCTTCCTTACCCCCTTCTTTTTCACTTGTCTATCATGCAAGTGGGAGGCGTCTCTCCTCTCTCTCGGCTTAGAGATGGGGGGGGGGAATAGGGGATTCTCCAGTTATTTCAAAGTTCACTTGTGTCTAATGCTCATTGTCGGCCTCATTTGACCTCGTTTATATTCTCACCATTCCACTCAATCTCCAGTGCTTGTCCGGTCAATTCAGCTAGTGTCCGAAGGCCACACAGCAGCAGGACCGTCAGGGCGGAGGGGTGCCTCTATTCTCTGGCATTATGCCATTGAAGAGGCTACCCCTCAAAAGCCCTATAGCTAGGAGTCCTTCCCTAGGACTCCATGGGGAAACTGCATCAACAGCTTCCCTCCATGCCACTGGTGTGTGTGTTGCTCCCCTGAGCAAAGGGGAGAGCGACCGCCATTGTTGAGCCAAAAACCGGAAACCAACCCCAAACCTCCTGATGAGCTCCACTAGAGGGCACATATAGATATTAAACAACATCAGAGGTAGGACTGATTCCTGTGGTGCCCCACAGACAAAAAAAGAATAATAATAAGAGGAGGAGGAGGAGATTGGATTTATACCCTGCTCTTCACTCAGAGTCTCAGAGCAGCTTACAAACTCCTTTCTCTTCCCCTCCCCACAACAAACACCCTGTGAGCTAGGTGGGACTGAGACAGCTCTGAGAGAACTGTCCTTGAGAGAATAGCTCTGACAGAACTATGGCTTGTTCAAGGTCATCCAGCAGTGGGAAGTGGTGGAGTCAGGAATCAAACCCGGTTCTCCCAAATTAGAGTCCACGCACTGAACAACTACACCCAACTGGCTCTCCTATATATAATGCCCCCTGTCCCTGAAGAACACCGTCTGATTGCATTCATCTCTGACTGGAGAAATGAGGCAAAGCAAGATAAGGCAGTGCCATGAATCCCTACAGACACCAAGATTTAAGCTGTTCTACTCCACAGCTTCATTCAGTCAGATTCACTTTTGTCTCTCTTCACTACAGCCTCCTACTCTCTTAACTGGTGTTTTTAACTCTCCTTCTAATTAAGATTCTGGCAGCTCCCATTAGTTGCTCTTAGGGAGAGGGAGATCCTAACTTTTCCATCACAACATGGTTGAGTGACCACATTTGGGCTTTGGTGGAGACTGGACTGGATGAACCAGTCCAATATTCATCTGTTATCATGTATATGACTGTGTTGAATGGGGTTAAGAATGTGGAAGAACTGCAGACATTCGATAAAGAAAATCACACCGTGTTAATGTCAAAGTCAACCCAAAGATAAGGGGGTTGGCCTCTTTACCACTGGGCTTCATCCTTGGAGACCTCTGGCCTCAATCCCCACAGCCCACCTGTAAGATTTCAGACAAGAAGACTGCCATCATGAGGAATGTCTGAAAACAACCCATTTCTAGTGCACTTCCAGGCAGTTCTATCCTAATAATCCCATTGACTTCCCTTAGGATGGCACTGCAAGCAAAACTACTACTACATGGCTTTTGTTTTGAGACTGAGATATGCACTATGAAGTCAACCTACATTTTTGAAGTCCTTTTCTAACTATGCATGTGGTCCTAAGGAAAGACAAAGGTACGTGAGGTACAACACAATTTGCATCTGGTTCTATGTCCACTATGAAGAAAAAGTGGCTGCGAGGAAGCCCAGAAATGATGCTTGCTAAATATTCAGTGTGTCCTGGAAATACATTCCAGCCGTTTCCCATAACATTAAAATATACAATCTTAATTACCAGCACTTTGCAGGCACATCCGATATCCCGTTGAGCCAGTCTCCCTGTGCTGCTCTGGAGCTCCTGTCTTTGCCTTATAAATGCCACCTGTTCGGCCCCACAGTGCAACATCAGCTGCCTTGGTGAATTCCTCTCCGATCTGAGTCCTCCCCGGCTCTCCCTCTCTTCCTTACCATGAAGGCACTCCTGAGCATCTGCCTCTTTTGGGGCCTCCTTTCTCCAGGTGAGTGGAAAAACAGACCCCCCCCCGCACTCTTTTTATTGCCTCTGGGAAGGGAATAGGCCAGGACCAGTTTGAGATATTTGGTCACCTTAGGCAAGGTAGAATGTTAACACCATCCCCCGCAGTTTCGAACACCAGGGCAGGGATTTGTGGGGGTCGGGGAGATGCGGCAAATCCATTTCAAAGAATTTATTGTGGCACAGTTCCCTTTCTTGCCTCAGTAAGTGATATAGTCAACATTTAAACGGGGAAAGAAAAATAGAGACATGTGCTGGAAATATCCGTATGGAACTGGGTACTGTCAGGAGGGTGGCTTTGTTGAGTCTGCAAAAGTAGAACAAAGTTTGAGTCCACTCCCACCTTAAAGGTCAACAGTATCTCCTGAGATATAAGCTTTTGTGATTCACTTCACACACTTCAGCAGATCAGAGGGGGCATTTCTGCTCACTCGACACACTCCAGATTTTTTTTTGGGGGGGGCACTTGACCCACGCACACTGAAAGCAGACTGAGCACTGGTCTTCTGCACATCTGACCTCCTTCCGCATTTTCACAGTAGCGGAGTCCGTTCATTTTCTTCCGCATGTGCCTTAAATAATTCAGATTTTCAGGAGAGTGTGCTATCGTCACTGGTGGCATCATTCGTGGGGTCAAAGCACCCTTCCCTTTTCTTTTCTTTTTTTGCATGTTTATATTGATATATTGCTGTAATGGCTGAATCTTTTTTTAAATAAATCAAAAATGAACACACAGGTAGGGATGGAGAGAAAGAGTGCCTGGCTCCAGTGACATATATAAGGCTGCTAGTGGGGGAGGGTGGTATTTGAGGGGTGGGTTGATGCCAGTTGCCCCCAGTCCTGCCTTGTCTTTGCACGGGGAAGCCTAAAAGGGAGCGCCTCCACCGCCCATCTGTTTATCAGCCATATGGGAAGGGTTATGTTCCTTTCAAGCCCCACCAGGTCTTTTGCATTTTTTAAAAAATATTGCACTAAAATATTGTAATATCAATATACCAATATAATGAAAGGGTTAGCAGGTGCTCTATATTCCCAGCTTTCTTTCTTGAACGGGTGAACATGAAGGGCCAGTCCCTTGCAGCAATTGCAGAAACTAGCATAAGAGAAGAGAATCAACCACACGTTCCCCTGCCTTTTAAGTCATCCAGAGTTAACATTGCACACACATGGATATTTTTTAAAGCACAGATTTCCCAAATGTATTGTGTTAGTCCTGTGCAGTGTTAGCCATGCCAGTGGAAGCTTTCTTTTTAAACAGAAATATATTGTTCACACCTCAGCCCAGGAAAACCTTTAAACTCTGCCCTATAATGGAAAAAAAATCCAATTTCTGTGCAGGAGAGATAATTTGTACCACTAGGGTCTCTTAACTAGAAATGTTAGTACTATTTGTCAACTATTATGTCACCCTACTTAGTTGGCACTGAGCTGATGCAACCCCCCCCCTTCCCCTCTCTCTCATTTCTGCAGGGGCACCAATGAGCTGTTATCAGTGTATGGGAGAAAACTGTGCAAAACCAGGAATTCAGAAGTGTAAACCTCACGAAAATGCCTGTGTTTCATCCATTGATGAAACCACACTCGGTAAAATGAGAAGAACTTTAACAAGTGCCTTTTTCATCACTTGGTCCCTTCAGCATCAAATGATATTTTGTCAATACAAATGAGACATTTCAGAACGTTGACCCCCAACTCCTGTAAATTCAATCTTCCACTTTCAGTGCAGAGCCTCAGCACATTTAGGGCCTAAGTCCATGATAGAGGAGTTCTGGGATGGGTTCAAGTGTTTCATGAGGATTATCAGACATGCCGTTGCGAGTTCCCCACTTGGATCTCAATTCCCAGACATGCAGGTTACGATTCTGATCAGGACCATGACAGATGAGGGATCAGAATAAGGAAGCAGCAGAGTTTCAGATGATAGTAGGGTTGAATAAATCAGGGGTTTTCATTGTTTTTTTCTTATGTTTGGAACTGCAGAGACAGCAAGTTCACACCCAAACACACACACACCCCAGTTCCTAGTGAAAGTTGGGGTGGTCTGATACATTAGACATGGTTAGAGGAAAAGAACTTATGCCTTTCCATCCCAGTCCATTTCCCCAAACCTAATTAGTAATCCTGAGGGTTTCCCCAGCAGTAAGATCGATGTGTACCTCATCAGTGCAGGTGGATCCACCAATCAGGTAAGCAGTGACAGCAGCAGACAGAAACTGCTGTTTATGAGGTTTTCTGTTGACAGCTCTGTTCCTTCAACCCAGGGCCCTCTTTATGGCAGGAAATCCTTTGCATATTAGGCGACACACCCCTAATGTAACCAATCCTCCAAGAGCTTGCAGTAGCCCCTGTAAGAAGAGCTCTGTAAGCTCTTGGAGGATTGGCTACATTAGGGGTGTGTCGCCTATATACAGAGGAGCTCCTGCTACAAAAGAGCCCTGAAATTTCGATATATTTCTAATGTATTAGACTGCCCCGATACTCAGAAATGGGGAGGGGAAATGACCTTGCTTTCCCTGCAGTTCCACCACAGGGGATACAACCCCCACACCCAAAAAAATCCCTGACTCGTTCAGCTGTACTCCTGTCTGAAACTATTCTGCCTTCTTTATTCGGATGCTTACCATTAAGGACACAACGCTCTTTTCAGATGTTCCTCTTACTAGTTAGTTTGGCTGATTCCTACTATGCTGAGTGATTTGGGGGTAAAAGCAGCTCCTCACAGTTCTTGGCTCTTTGGGGAACATCGGCTATATCTTGCCATCCCAGCATAAAAGAGTCTGTCGTACAGACTGACTGATTGATCTCTCTCTTTGTGACCCTGAATCTGCCCTGAGCTGAACTGCAGAGACAAAGGGAAACCCTAAGAGAGGATTTGAGGCTACCCATTTCTGCTTTCAAAGCACAAATATCTTGCCAAAGATCCATTTGATGGTGGTAATAAAAATGGGATGGAAATTGCCTCACTGATTCCTTGGCACCAAAAAAAAAAAAAAAATCCACTAATTTCTATGTTTTAGTTTATTTAAACTTTAGTAGCCCGTAGGCCATACACCATTTTTAAAAAAATATTTAGGAATTTAAAAGGACGGTAAAACAGAAATTTGCCATGTCCACGATGCAATTTTGGTAGTCTTAATCTTGATGCATTGGGAAAAGATGAATATTTTGACAGCCGTTTTCTTAAGAATCTTTCTCTTGCTGCTGCATGTTTTGGGCAATAGAAGAAATCATGACATGGCGAGTCAAGTTCTATCACAGGACGGACAAAACAGCGCTGGTCCAGAGGGGTCTTAAGAAAACGGCCCTTCATCTGGAAATGCATTGCAGCATGTAATCCTATATGAGCGCCTCAATTTTGGAATGGTCAGCATGTTTAAGTAGAGAGGCAGGACAAATTTAGTGGAATATTGAGTTCCTAGATGAAGTGGGGAGCATCTTCATCTAGCATCTGTTTTAAGGGCATCCCAGTCATTTTAGAGCAAGTTTTCTGTGAGTAGTGTGTGTCTTCTTTTAGTTAAATTCTCTGTCTTGCTTAAGCCCAATTGGCTTATTTTCGCATCTACAGCATCATTCCATTTCAACCAGCAACGTTCGTATTCTGTCTGCATGGTAAAGGTTGGAAGGCTGTCAGCATTTAACAGTCTATGTTTGTAACTAACTATGGCCCTCCAGATCAAAGTTGAGATTCTTGGGAGGCCTAGCTCAAGCCTTATGACTGCAGAAGTGATGCATGGTGGTAAAGTTAATATTTTATGGAAGAAGGCTTGCTGTAGTTGGACCTAAGAACCAGATTTGGGAACCATATAGCATGCACAGTAGTATTAAGCATCTTATATGCTTTCAGGAGCTCTGGCACATATTGAGCGCCTTGGATATAGAAAAACTTCTTCCAGGCTAGTAAGGCTAGGTCAACCTTCTGTTTAAGATATTTAATGTGCCCCCTCGCCCAGATTGCCTGGAGTTGTGGGCTTGGGTGTCATCAATATGCAGATGACATCCAACTCTATCTGATGCTGGGCGGCTGGTTGAACTCTACCCCGGATGACCTGCATCGGGCGTCACAGGCTGCGGCTGGATGGCTGAGACCGAGCTAGCTGAAATTAAACCTGGCAAAGACGGAGGTCCTGGGCCTGATTTGGATCGGTTCAGGGTTGGGGTTCCCTCTCCCGACCTTTGGCGGGGTGCTGTTGGTGCCAGCGTCAGAGGTTAGAGTTTGGGTGTGCTCCTGGACTCCTCTTTAACGACGGAGGCTCAGGTAGCAGCCACTACCAAGTCGGCCTTTTACCATCTTCAACTGGCTTGGCAGTTGGTCCCTTTCCTTGACCGTGATGACCTGGCCACTGTGATCCATGCAACGGTCACCTCGAGGCTAGATTACTGTAATGCTCTCTACTTGGGGCTGCCTTTGTCGCAAATCTGGAAGCTGCAGCTGGTGCAGAATGCTGCATCCAGGCTGTTGATGGGTCCCTCTAGGAGGGATCACAGTCAGCCTGTGCTGAAAGCACTGCACTGGCTGCCAATAGCATACTGGATTCGCTTCAAAGTGCTGGTTTTGACCTTTAAAGCCCTGTATGGCCAGGGTCCAGCCTATCTGAAGGACTGCCTTTCTCCATATGTTCCCCCAAGGGCACTTCGGTCAAAGGGCCAACATCTCCTGGAAATTCCAGGCCCCAGGGAAGTGAAATTTGCTGCCACTAGAGCCAGGGCTTTTTCGGTGGTGACTCCTGCCTGGTGGAAGGAGCTCCCAGAGGAGATCCAGGCCCTGCGGGACCTTGCTCATTTCCGCAGGGCCTGCAAGATGGAGCTCTTCTGCCAGGCCTATGATTAGGAGCCGCCGCCATTACTACTTCATCATTGTCAGCCACCCGCCATCACACCACTGTCATCATTAAGTGCGGGGCAGCCCTGGTAGGAGAGGGGATGACGAGCTACTATTCGGCTACCGGGGGTTCAATTCTGCCGAGGGTTACGATCTGCCCCATCTTGTTTTTACTTGCTTGCTCTAATAATGCTTGGATGTTGTTTCATATGTTTTTTGTTTTTACACTGTTTGAATCTGTTTTAAAGTTGGCATGCATGTCTCGCTGTTAGCCGCCCTGAGCCTCCGGGGAGGGCGGGATGTAAATCCAAATAAATAAATAAATAAATAAATAAATAAATAAATAAATAAATAAATAATGTGCTTTGGCCATGATAAGTTTGGCTGGAAAACAATTCCTAGATATCTGAACTCATTGACCTCTTGTGATTTGTACCTTCCGATTTTTACAAAATCAACAAGAAGATCAAATAGGAGATGGAAAATTGGAAGGTACTAATTCCTATGGTTGTTAAACACTGAGATTTGTGGAATATCTCAAGCAATGTTCCCTGTAAACTGTGGAGTCTTCTGAGCAAAAATTCTACTTTGTGAGCTACTGGCATTGACATTGTGAGCGAGCAATTTGGCTACTGCATAAATGAGTTTGCCCTGAAGCTGTCCTTCCTGTGCTAAGGCAAAAATGTGTGAGCCAGAGGCTAAAAAACTTTGAGCTAGCTCACACTAACTCAGCTTAGAGGGAACACTGATCTCAAGCCTTGTAGTAGCCTGTGGTATCACCTCCAGGTTTTTACCCAGAAATGATGCCATGGCACCAGTGATGACCTTGTCTGAGCCCCTGCCCACAGAAAGCTCTCAAGGGTTGTCTGCAATGGGCTGGTAGCCCTAGATGTAACTGTTGGTTAAGATATCCGTGGGTCTCTGCAAGTGTTCATCAATGAACGTATTCCCAGAGTTCAGGGATTTCTTCCTATAGATGTTTGCAACACTGCATCAAAAATGTTTTTTTTTCGAACAGCAAAAACTTCAAGCCACACATTCCACATATTTACCCCAGAATTCCACTTTCAAAAGTCGAATTAAGAGATGATTGCCTTGAAATGTAGCTGATCTAAGATAACAGAAAGGATATCTCCATCCCCTTTCACAGTCAATGTACAGAAGTCGGAATACAACCTGACTACCAGGTTTTGTGCTCCAGCCGATATATGCTTGCAGAGCTACACAAGCATTTCTACAGTAGATGGTGGGAACTACCGTTTTTCTCAACTGTTGCTATACCAACCTGTGCAATGACCAGCCAGTCTCATGTAAGTGCCTCTCCTTTATATTGAATAGTTGCCATTAATGAAGGCCTGAGCCTGGGGACTCTGTTGCTACGGGATGGGAAAGTTCTTTACTCTTAATACTGATTGGCCAACCTCCACTTAGGGTCCGTCTTCCTGAAACAAAAATGTCTATTTTCGTTTTGAACTGACACAGCAGCAGAGCTACCTAGGATATTTTAGGGCCGCAAACTTGATTCTTCTTTCCTCCAATGAATCTCGCAGCGACCATGTCAGGGAGTTTAGGCTGAGAGAGTGAGTGACTAGAAGAGGGGTCCCCAACCCTAACCCAGTGGCCTTCTTGGGAATTCTTATACAGGGTGGTGGTTGAAATAAAAAATGGATGCCGCTTAGGGTTCCCATTCCCCCGATGGGAGTGGGGGTTTGCCCACTTTCATGGCCCTCGATCTGCCAGCCCCGATTCGGCCAGTGGGGTGAACCCTGCCCCAAAGTGTCTGGTTTGTGCCAATGTGCCCAGCTTAATGACACCACCCAGAGGTGATGTTATTGCACCTGGCACCTTGTGGGGGCGGGAACGACGACACTTGATCTTTTAAGGAAAGCCATAGAGTTTTGCCTTAAATGATCGAGCATTCCCTGCAATGTGACTTGCGTGATGACGTCACTTCTGGGTGATGTCATCGTGGCATCTCATTTTGTATGCACGCACTGAAGAGGCCCCAGAGAAGGACCAGGACCCCCACACACACCAGCAGGCAGGTAAGACCTGGCATCCCTACGGCTGCTGGAGCTGATGCCACACAAGCAGAGGAAGGCCAAGTGCCAGGGAGAAGGCAGGACTGAGAAAGGGAGGGACAACGAGACAAACACAGTGGTGGCAGCAGTTGCCAGTGAAACAATATTATTTAAATCATACTAACTAATCAGATCTTGAGTGCCACCTCAGAAGCCCTCTCGGGCAAGAGCCCCACGTGGCCCTGCCCACCTCCTAAAAACGTTTGGCAGGTATCATGGCCCTTATGGGCATCACAATGGGTCCTAGATCTTCCACGGCCAAGTTGGAATTCGAATCTGGATCTCCATGGTACTATTCAGTTGCTTGGACTCCTACAGTACTCTGGATTATTGACACTTTTCTTCTTTTCTGTCTAACTCTCTGTGTTTTGGTTGGTTCGTTTCCTTTTTGGTCTTCATTTTGATTTGTAAAAAAAAACAAACCCTCTTAAAACAAGGTAAAAGTGTGTGATGGAACCATGATATATCTGGGTTCATTTCTGCAGTGCCTGAGACTGAGGATTCTTCCCCCAATGGGGTGAAATGCCCGGCCTGCTTTGTCTTTAATTCAGCTGAATGCCAAGAAGAGGAGACCATCAACTGCACCGGTGGAGAGACCAAATGCATTGAGGCAGCTGTTGACCTCTCTCTAGGTGAGCCAGGCACTCTGTTTGTACAGAAAGTTGATTGGTGCATATGTGTCACTTTTGTGTGAGGAAGAACAGCTTTCTATGGACCATAACTTCTGTGTAGAACTCGGTAAGTTAATTGAGTTCTGCTCCTCCAGGAAACAGGAATCGGCAGAAATTACCAATGTTCTCTGAAGCCGACCCTTTTACAGTAAGGATCATACAAATGTTCATACAAACTACCTCTCTATCCACATCCGTAAAATATGAGTGTGAGAAAAATGGGGTTGCAGTTACCTGTAATCGTTCATCAAGTTGTCTGTGCAGTCCTACATGGGGACTAAGACAGAAAGGTTGCCCAAGGGCTCTTGGATAAGGAATACTTTGCAGAGGAAGGCAATGGCAAACCACCTCTGCTTCTCACTTGCCTTGAAAGCCCTTTGCTGGGGTTGAAATCAGTCTGTTGTAACTTGAGGGCTCATATGTCCATACATAAATAAATAAATAAACAGGGAACCCAGTGGAATGGCTTGAGGTGAGGTGAGGCTGCAGCAGGAAACTAGAATCCGCAGAAATTACCAATGTTCTCTTTACAGTAAAGATCATACAAATATTCATACAAATTACCTCTCTCTCCACATCTATAGCATAGGAGCACGAGGAAAATGGAGCTGCAATTTCTTGTAATTGTTCATCAAGTTTTCTGTGCAGTCCTTCTTGGGGACTGCCCATGCACCTAGGCCTGCTGTGGAGGTTTTACTAGAAAGCTCTTCTCTTCTGGTGCTCTCCTTGGTGGGGGAGGGTGGGCTATACATGGAATGAATGAATGAATGAATGAATGAATGAATGAATGAATGAATGAATGAATAAAGAAATAAATGGAAGCACTTCCTGCCCCCTCCTGGGCTCTGCTTTCCTGTCTAAATTTGCATGTGACCAGGGGAAATGGAGCCATCCCTCCCTCAGTTCCTCCCTCATCACTGTGGAGAAAAGAGCTGGTCTTCTCATCTCAACTCATGGGTTCTTCCCAGGTATGAAGGAGATTTAATTTCCTTTAGCTAATCATTTCTGAAGAGACAATACCTCTTCTCTGTACTATTTTTCAGAGAGAGGGAGGGAGGGAGAGACAGAGAGAGAGAGAAAGAGAGAGAGAGAGAGAAAGAAGAAATAGCAAGGAGGGTCACGTGGAGTGGAGCTCTTGCGAGCTGTGGTGTCGCCAGGCAGAGGTCCTCAGCACAGTAGCTGTTGATCCTGGAAGCTTGATGTGGTGTTTGGAAAGTTGTGGTGATGTTGTGCTTGGTGAGGGCTTGCCATTGCCCCAGGGGGCGGGGTTGCCCACTTTTGGGGCCCTCGATCCGCCGGCCCATGTCCAGCCAGTGGGGGAACCCCACCCGCATAGTGCTGGGATTGCGCCAACGTGTCCAGCATGATGATGTCTCCCGGAGGTGATGTCATCATGCCAGGCATGTCACCAGGGTGGCGCTCTAACACTTGGCCAAAAAACTCTGTGGTACCATCGAGTTTCTGGCTGAATGATAGAGCTTCCCCCTGGCAATGGGCCTAGCATGATGATGTCACTCATCCCCCCACCACCACCAGCAAACATAGGGACATGGGAATCCTAAATAAGGCTTGATGTGGGTGTTTGTACAGAGAAAGAACGTCTTGAATAAAAAATCTCGGGGTTTTTCCAGCTATGCTACTTGCCCAATTTCCATGCCTGGTCCTCCGGTGGCAACACTTCAAGGCCATATACTAGAAACACAGGGACAGGTTGTGGTCAACCTGAGACCAGTTCAAGATTTGGGAAATTCCTTGAGATTTAGGGATGGTTCCTGAGGAGTGTGGAGACTGGGGAGGGGAGGGGCCTTTGTAGAGCCAAAGCTGCCATTTTCTCCAGCGGAGGAGCTGATCTCAGTAGTCTGGGTATCTGATGTAATTCTGGAAGAACTCCAGCCTCCACCTAGAGACAGGCAACCTGAGACAGCTTCCCTGCCTGTCTGCTTGGAAATTAACCGGGTCTTCAGTTCTGACCGGCCCCTGCCTTCTGCGGGGGCAGCATACTTCCCCAACGGCCTTTGCCAAACTCATGCAAGGGGCTCAAAAGGAAAGAAATCACTGGGGGACTAAAAGGGTAAGGCTGGATTATTAAGCAGGAGAAAATTCCACATGTGGTGGGAAATGTTTTGACTCTGGGGCTCATGAAAGTCATAGTTCCCATTCTGATCCATGCCATGCTCAGGGCTCTGGAGAAAGAGACTGATGTTGATGCTCTTTTTTCTTTCACAGATCATCTTGGAGATAAATTTAATGTATATTTGAAAGGATGTACAACACCCAACACATGTTTAGTTCCAATTGTACACTTAAATGATACCAAAGCTCAACTCAGTTTCATCGTCACCAAACGGAACTGCACCCAAGGGTTGTCAGGGGAAACAATGGAGTCTAAATCCCTTTCCTCTTTGGATTCCTCCATTCCTGGACAAGGAGCAGGAAGTTGGGGACCATGGGATTAAAATGCAGAAGGTCTGGCACTCCTGGGTTCCCTTCTCTGGGGAGGGGGCAGTGATGGGGAGAAGAAGATTGTTCATGTTTTGGAGGCTGGAGCTAGTGATAACCATACGTGTGGGATAAATCTTCACTGAACCACGATTAAAATAAACTGATATGACTAAAACAGCATACTCCATGTGTGTGTTTCTGAAACAAATCAAATGTTGGGAGACAGAAGGAGCTGGGAGATGTAATAAAGGGAATGTTCATATTTTGCACACCTATCGCAGATTCATGCAAGTAGGGGGTTATCAGCCCAGGGACTTGATTTACACACCCTCTGTGATGTAGCCAGAGGATACCCCTCACCAGCTCTAGGGAAACAACCAAGGGGTAAGTGGTGGGAACAAGAAGATACAATAAAACAGGATTAAACAGGATTCAGGGAGCACAGACTGTTTTGGTATATTACCTTCCTGGGTCCATTTTGTACTCCTCTGTTCCTCCAAGGCACTCAGGGTGTTGTTCATGAATTCCCCATCATCCCTTTAATCTTCAGAACAGCAACTCTGTGATGTGGGTTAGGATGAGAGTGACTGGGACAAGGTCCACCAGCTGCCCACCAGGGAAATCTTTCATTTTGGGCCAGGAAAATGGCATGAGAGGGAAAGGTGAAGCCCCGTCGTGTGCCGTCATCCTGATCTGAATTGGGCCCCATGCTGATGTGAACTGAATTCCCAGCAGGGAACTCTAAATTGCAGGTGGATTACAGAGACTTGGCGGGAAAACAAGAATGTCACGGTCAGCCAAGAGTTATCAAAGACTGAGTGGTCCAGCAGTTGCACATGCATGACTGAACCATCTTGAAGAACTTGTCTATAATATATGAATTTGTGTTTATATTATGGCCTGTCCCCTGAAACTGCAGGTGCTGTAGATTTACAAACAGGCCCCAGAAATGATAGATTCTGCGTAAAAGAAAACTCTGAACCTCAATATGATGAAACTGAATTTATAAAGGACCACTATGGCAGCACCATCTCACTCTGACCTGCAGTCCCTATTCCACCGTGTCCCCCCCCCAAGCTTTCCCCAATACCTGGAGGGGCTTTTCTCTCTCTCAGTTCTATCTCTCCCACCACCTGGCCTTTGTAGGAATTGTTCACTGGGAGGGTCAGGACTCCTGGCTTCCCTTCCAAGCTCTGCTGCCTTGCCTATAGGTCTCCCACTCTCCAGCATCTGGTTGCCATGGGGACTCCTTAGTGCTCGGGGGACAGCCACCGGCCAGCTGATTGCCCCTCCCCTTTCTCCTGATGTTCCCTTTACAATAGCATGTCCAAGATCATGGAGATCTGTGTGGTCCCAAGTACCAGTACTGGTATAAAAAGCTATTAAGTATAAGTATTTATTTAAAAAAAAAAATGTTCGCAAGCATCTGACTGAGCAAGGGATTCAAAAGGAAAAGGTAAAATACCATCTCTCTGATCCTTCCTCTAGCCATGCCCTAGCAGATGTGAAATATAAGGCAGGCTTCTTTCCTTGAAAATTACAGATGTTCTACAGAGTGGCCATTACCTTGAAGCCTCTTTCAGGCATGCAAGCCAGCACACGATAATGGCTACTTCCTACAGACATCAGAAGAGATCGGATTTATAGCCTGCCCTTCACTACCCTAAGGAGCCTCAGAGTGGCTTACACACTCCTTTCCCTTCCCCTCCCCACAACAGACACCCTGTGAGGAAGGTGGGGTGAGAGAGTTCTTTGAGAGCTGTTCTTCGGAGGACTTGTGACTGACCCAAAGTCACACCAGCAGCTGCATGTGGAGGAATGGGGAATCAAACCCAGTTCCCCCAGATTAGAGTCCACACTCTTATTTATTTATTTATTTAGATTTATATCCCGCCCTCCCCTTAATGGGCTCAGGGCGGGTTCTAACAATATAAATACAATGCAATTAAAACCACATTAAAACACAATATAAAATAACATAACTAGTAAGTGCCATCCAACTCTAATAAGAACCAGATACCTCAGTGGTTGGTGGTATTAAGATTGAAGAGAGTGAAGGAGGGACCCTTCCACATGGTGGCGCCAGGTCTCAAATGCTGCCTTGATCACAAACAGCTCTGTCCCAGACTGCAGAGCTGCATTCTGCAAGGGTTAACTGCCTGGAGTAATAGGTGCAGGGTCCTTAGAAGGGTTTTGTTTTTGGTTTTTTTGGCAACAGGTCTGCCTCTAATGCTATCTTGGAGGTATTCATTCTCACTACAAATGGGAGCTGGTGGTCCAAGTGGTGGAGCAGGGTCTCGGAGGCAAGCTGGGCCTCCAAAGTATGGAAGACCTGTTGTGATTCAGGAGTCCTCGAGAATGGATTATGGGGGTACACTAACAGGTCTACCCGCCCCAGTCCACTATATTGGTATGGCCTCGGACTGTCGCCCTGTGAGGAACCTCAATTTTGTGTGCATCTCTCTGAATCCCCTGGGGGGGGGGAATACAGTGCCTCAGGAAAGCCACCGAACAGAGATTGAAGGTACGTTTCTCCAGTCCGGCAAACAGCTAGTGCTGAGAAAGCAGGAGTAACGCAACCTAACTGTGCTGCATGTGCAACTCAGGGTTTGGTGAGTAGATTAAAATTCTGCCAAGGTAACTACTGACAAATTGGTCCAGGAGATCTCGGAAGATATTGCAGAGCTCGAACAGCATCAGCAGGTATTCCTATTGGCCAAGCCAGGCGTAAAAGGTAGTTTCCCACTCATTTCCAGGGCAGATGGTGGCCAAGTTATGAGCTCTCCAGAGGTCTAGCTTGGTATAAATAGTTGCACTTTGAAGCCACTGCAATAGTTCAGGGAGCGATGGGAGGAGGTCCTGGTCTTGGATTGTGATTTTATTGAGGGCCTTGTAATGGTTTCAGAGCTGCAGCTCCCCACGTTTCTTTTTCACAATACAACAGGCACACCCATAAAAGAGGATGGACAAATGAACTCCTGTTAGAAATCTTTGGGAGAAAGTCCCGTAATGCAGCTAGGTTTGGTTCAGACAAGGTAAGAGAGGCATCCAGCCAGACCCTCAGACTCTTCTCAGGGAATTTCATATTTCTGTAATTCTATGGTGACGATACTGGATGGTACGTTGAGATATATTATGACAGGTGTGATCATGTAATAGCTTACTGAAACATACATTTATGATAAGTCTTCAAGAAAATATTACAGAATACTTAGTTTTACAGATCCTTATTAGTATTTAGTGTTGGTTTGTCCTAGTTTCTTGCTTCCTTTTCACACAGATAGAAAAGACCCTGCCTCGCAACTGTAGACACATGCTGGTCCAAGCTAAGAAAGGAATCCAGCCCGACCCCCGACTCTTCACGGGGGCTACTAATGAGACGTGCACTCCCTCCAAGAGATGATGCTTTCTGCCACTAGAATAGGCCTCAGACGTGCCCTAACAATGTTTTCCTCCTATTGTAGACAGAACTTTCTCACAGTTAATGATGGAAAAACAAAAATACTAGTTTTCTCCAAAGCGTGGAAATGCACCCTGTGGGAAATCGATGGGAGGGAAATTGAGCAAGTTAGAGCCTTTAGGTATTTGGGTGTTTTGTTTCGCTGTAATTTAAAATGGTCTTCCCATCAGGACCGATTGCTTCAACTGGCAAAAAACAGGATTTTGGGTGCTACTCGTTTTTATTATCGACAAGGAAATCAGTTTGTTCTGGCCACCCTTTGAATTTTCCAAGCTACGGTAGTCTACGATATGGAATCCCTGTATGGATCCAGAATTTTAACAAAGAGATTGATCAAATTTATGCAATCTTCTTATGACGTATCCTTGGATTACCCATCTCTGTTACCTGTTATTCCCTCTGTGCTGAGCTGGGCTAACATCTCTTAGACTCAAGGGCATGGATCACCACTATTAAATATTGGCTTCATATCCATTTTAGTGTCCCTCAAAATAGCCTTCTTGCACTTTCGACTATGGATCCATATTTATCCAAGGGGTCGCAGGCTATAATTCCTAAAATACGTTCAATTGGACGTCTTGGAAAATCAAGATGAGAATTTTATACACCAGACAATCCGTAGAACAATTTGGGACATCGAAGCCCAAATAATCCAGGACGGTGCCAGAGGTGCTTGTTTCCCCTTTTCCATCAGCCTCAGATATGTACCAAACAGTATGGCACAATACTTTTTTAACTGGGTGATCCCGCTGCAACACAGAGCCCTTATGCTAGCCAGATTTAATGTTTTCCCCTCATCTTGGGTCTCAGGTAGATGTAGAGGTATCCCGAAATGTGACAGAATCCGTAACTGCTCATCTAGGCAACCCGATACTTTAGATCATATTCTATTACGCTGCCCCCTTCATTCACATCTCCGATTACTTTTGATTAAGCCCTTACTGTCTAGGACTAACTCTGGCAACACAACTAGGTACCTTCTAGCAGATAAGTCAACAGAAGTTACTGCACAGATTGCTGAATTCTTGGTCAAGGTTTTGGCAGCAAGGAACCATTTTTAATATTGACGTGTTTTAAGATTTGCAGGTGTAATGTTATCTTATTGATGAGGCTTTATTTTATTGTTTTATATGACAATAAAGGTGTATTGCATTGCATTGCATTGCATTGCATTGCATTGCATTGCATTGCATTGCATTGCATTGCATTGCATTGCATTCCCTCCAGGGCTAGAAGCTGCCATTTCCCCTCATGCCCAGCCTGACCTAGCCACATGACTTCAGTCTTCGATGGATTAAGTTTCAACCAGCTCTGCTTCAACCATCCTGCCACAGTGTCCGAGCACCGGGTCAGAGAAGAGAAAACCACTTCTGGTTGCCAATCCAACAGGAGGAAGAGCTGAGTAGCATCAGGATATTAGTGGCAAACAGCAATCTGGACGATTTTAAAGATATTTAATCCAACACCATTATGGATTACAAATTTTTATCTTGGAACGTAAATGGACTAAATTCACCAGGTAAAAGAAGACTGGTGAATCATTGGCTGGAGAAACAAAAATGTAATATAATTTGTTTACAAGAAACACATATAAGAAAACAAGACGACAAATATTTGATTAATAAAAAATTGGGAGAAGAATTTTATTCCTCAGCAGCTAATAAGAAAAAAGGAACAGTGATTTATATCTCAAAGGATTTGGATCCTAAACAAATTTTCTCGGACAAAGAAGGAAGGTATGTTGGCGTGGAAATATGGATGAATAGAAAAAAGACATTGCTTGTAAATATATATGCACCCAATGGTGCAAAAGAGACTTTTTTTAGTGACTTGACCAAAGAGTTGGAGTGTTTAAATTATGACCAAATTGTTCTTGCTGGAGACTTCAATGGTACAGTGAATAATACATTGGATAGAAAATCTAAAGCAAGTGGAGAGACAGTTGGAAAGTTACCAAAAAATTTCTTTCAACTGATGAAGCAAGAGAAACTGGAAGACGTTTGGAGGAAGTGTAATCCTAAGACTAAGGACTACACGTTTTATTCGAATAGACATAATTCCTTTTCTCGAATTGACATGATTTGGATGTCAGAGGAGATGGCGCAAAAAACTTATAAAATACAAATTTTACCGAAAACTAATTCTGATCATAATCCCTTACTTTGGATATCTAAAGCAAAACCTAAACAGCTATATTGGAGAATTAATGAAGATTTATTGGATCAAAAACAAATTAATGAAATCTTAAAAAAGGAAACGAAAAGTTTTTTTGAACTGAATTTGAATAAAGGTACGGACATACAAGTTGTATGGGATGCATACAAAGCAGTAATGAGAGGTATGCTTATCTCTCTGAACTCCAAGGACAAAAAACAAAAGATCCAACAACAGAAAGACCTTCATGAAAAAATTCGACAAAAAGAAAAGGAATTAAAGAAAAGACCAGGGAAGAAGAAGATTATTAAAGAGATCCACTTTCTGCAAGATCAGCTGAATGTTTTACTAAACAGAGAATTATATTGGAATTTGAAGAAATTACAGCAAAAAGCATTTGAGGGTGCAAACAAACCAGGAAAGTTTTTAGCATGGCAATTGAAAAATAGAAAAGAAAGGAATTTTATAACTAAGATTACTGAAGATGGAAAGGATGTTATGAGCTTGAATGGTATAAAAAGAGTTTTTTTAAATATTACGCCAAATTATTCAAAAAGAAAGGAATTGATCAACAGAGAATCAACAAATATTTGGAGACGATTGAAGTTCCAGAGCTGGGAAAACAAATTAAGGAATTATTAAATGGTTTAGTAACGAAAGAAGAAGTGACAATGGCGATAGAAGATGCAAAGTTGGGCAAGGCTCCAGGACCAGATGGCTTTACAGCAAAGTTTTATAAGAAATTTAAAGAGGAGCTAACCCCTATTTTGGTTCTTCTGTCGAATGAGATAAGAAAGACCAAACGGATCCCAGATTCATGGAAATAAGCAAATATTTCATTGATACCCAAAGAAGGTTTGGATTTGACTCAAGTAAAGAATTATAGGCCAATATCGCTATTAAATAATGATTACAAATTATTTGCGAAAATAATTTCAGAGAGACTGAAAAAATATCTGAAAGATATAATAGCGGAAGAACAAGCTGGATTTTTACCAAACAGACAAATCAGAGACAATTTAAGAGTGGTGATAGATGCAATTGAATATTATGACAAGCATCCTGAAAAAGAAGTTGGATTCCTCTTCCTAGATGCGGAAAAAGCTTTTGACAACTTAAATTGGGAATTTATGCTGCAAGTTATTGAAAAAATGGATATTGGACAGTCCTTTTTAAATATGATTGTGGCAATATATTCAGAACAAAAAGCGGCTTTGAATATAAACAAAGAAAAGACGGACTTCTTCCAAGTCCAAAAGGGAACACGTCAAGGCTGCCCGTTATCCCCGTTGTTGTTTATTTGGATATTGGAAATATTATTGACAGCGATAAGAAAAGATAACAGTATTGAAGGACTTACAGTGAAAGGTTTTGTCTATAAATACAGGGCATTTGCAGATGATGTAATGTTTATGATTCAAGACCCAATCGAGAAAATACCACAACTGATGGAAAAAATTGAAGAATTTGGATCAGTTGCGGGATTTTATGTTAATAAAAGTAAAACCAAAGTGATGTGCAAAAATATGACGAAACAAAGACAAACAGAACTTCAAGAGAAAATTCAATGTGAAGTAGTTACAAAGACTAAATATCTTGGAATTGAATAAACCATGAAAAATATTGACTTGTTTAAAAACAATTATGAAAAGGTGTGGCACAAGATTCAGCAAGATATGAAGAAATGGGACACTTTGAATTTATCATTGATGGGAAGAATCGCGACTGTAAAAATGAATATTTTACCGCGTTTGATGTATCTATTTCAGACTATTCCAGTACTAAAACAAAGGAAAGTATTGGATTCGTGGCAGAAAGAATTATCCAAATTCGTATGGGCAGGAAGAAAGCCAAGGATTAAAATGAAAATTTTATGTGATGCAAAGGAAAGAGGAGGTCTACAACTACCAAATCTAAGACTGTACTATGATGCCGTCTGTTTAACATGGTTGGAACAGTGGATTAATTTGGAGAATAAGAAGCTATTGGCCCTGGAAGGGCATGATAACAAATTCGGATGGCATGCATATTTATGGTATGGAAAAGTAAAAATGGACAAATTTTTTAAACACCACTTTGTAAGACAATCACTGTTCGAGACATGGATGAGATATAGAAAATTCTTCTCAGAAGAAAGACCACTTTGGATTGTACCAGCTGAAGTGATCAATCCATATTCAAGAAATCAAGGACTAGACTGGCTACCTTATAAAAATCTTTTAAAATCTGAAGGGAAAAATTTTGTGTTAAAAGATAGATTTGATGTTGAATTTGAATATGATTGGTTGAAGTATAGACAGATTTATGATTTATTTAAGACCGATAAAAGAGAACATGGTTTTAGAGAAAAGAATATTGAACTTGAAACTGTATGGCTTGAGAAAGATAAAAAAATGATTTCTAAACTGTATAAGGTGCTATTGAAATGGTATACTGAGGATGAAGTTGTAAAAGAGCAAATGATAAAATGGGCTGTAAATGTTAATAATGAGATATTAATGACATCTTGGGAATATTTGTGGAAAAAGTCGATGAAAATTTCAACTTGCGTAAATGTTAAAGAGAATTGTTATAAAATGATGTACAGATGGTATATGACGCCTAAAAAAATTGCTATCATAAATGAAAGTATGTCTAACAAATGCTGGAAATGTAAGAAACATGAAGGGTCTTTTTACCATATGTGGTGGACATGTGATAAAGCAGTAAAGTATTGGACAGAGATCCACAATGAGATACAAAAAATTTTGAATTGTACTTTTAAGAAAGACCCACAGATGTTATTGTTAGGTCTTAAAATGGAAGAAATAAATGTAGCCAAGAGAACATTACTATGGTACTTGACTACAGCCGCAAGACTGACTTTTGCTCAATGTTGGAAACAAGATAAAGTACCTGAAACATGGGAATGGATTAAAAAGACGTTGTTTTTGGCAGAAATGGACAAATTAACAAGAAAGTTAAACAACGAAGAAGATGAAACGTTCTTTGAAGACTGGAAAGACTTTCAAAAATACTTGTTGAAAAATTGGGACATTAAACGTGGTTTGATTTGCTTTGATAGTTATTAAGAGGAAAATGAAATAGAATTAGATTTTTGAATTGTTACCGTTAGTAAGAGAAAATAGGTTTAGAAGTAACTGTAACAGAACAAGAGAGATATTAATGGGGTTGGAGCAGTGCGGGAAGCCTTGTTTGGGGGGTAGAAGGGAAATTAGAAAAATGGATATATAGGTTGGTTGAAAATGTATGAGTATGTGATATATCCAATAATAAATTGTATTTACCAGGATATTAGTGGCAAACAAGCCTAAACCTCTTTTTTTTTTTGCTTTTTGTTGCTTTTTTACTATACAACTAGAACTACAAAGAAAAAATAGGGAGGGGGAACTACATCTAGGGAGAAAGAAAAGTATACCCACACTATACTAAAAACCCAAGAGGAGGAGATCATATCCCAGTTAAACTAACTGTTAGTATTTAAGTGTTAGTAAAACAATGCATACTGTAAGTTCTGTCTATCTCACCTAATGTATTAGTTTGTTACTTGTTATGAGAGGATTCCAGAGCATCCCCAACAGCTTGCTTCATAAAGGCAATTTTCAGAGTCCTTCCGCCTTTACCTAGGCTTTCTATCTCTGAAATCATAAGTTGATTTGATGGCAGCAGCACCCTCTTCTGCAGTCAGGTCTTCATCCGCCTCCGAGGGAGTAGAGCCAGTCGATCCGGTTTCTCCTTCTTCCTTAGGTCCCAGATGGTGTTTCAGGAACTCTTTAGCTTTGAAGACAGAGTCAATCTTTTCTCTTTTATCGTTAATTTTAAAGATGACCCCTTCTGGCGTTGCCCGTTTATATGGAATTTGGTTGGTTTGAAGAAAAAGAATTAAGTCCTTATAACTTTTTTTTTTTTTTGGACGTATTTCAAATGGAATGTCTTTTAGAGTTTTGATAGTTGAATTCCCCAATTTCAGTGGAGTTGCTGATGCTGCTTTTAAAATTACATCACTGGTTTGTAAAATTACATCTTCTTGAAAATCTGACCATTGTCCACCCAGGCAGGCTATTTTTTTTTGGTGTAATTAGAGTACACCCTATACACTGCTTCCACGTTGTGCATGATTTCTTACGCTTTCAAGCCTGTTACTGGTGTGATAATTTTGCTAAGTAATTTCTTCAGATCCTCAATCAGTGATTCAGGAACCCCCTGGAATCTGAGGACCATATTTGCTTTTTCCATTTGTAGTAGCAGTAATCGGTTTTCCTGGTAATTCTGCTTATTCATTAATTCTCCCATCTTTTTCTTCATGCTCTTACTTGTGAAGTACATCTCTTTCACTACTACCTCCATTTGCTCTGTATTTTTAATTGTTTCTGCCAGCTGGAGCTGCTGAGCTGCAAGGTTTTGGTTGAGTGTGGTCAACTGCTGGTTAATACCAGCGAGTTTTTCCATCATGGGCTTGAGCGTATTCGCTAAGAGTTTCATGACGTCTAGTCCCTCTTCCATCCTCAGACTATGGCTGCCCGCTGGTTTCGGTTTCAGTCCTTTCTTCCCTATGCCTGCCATCTTCGCGGATTGTTTACATAAGCCACCCACTATTTCACAACCTCTGAAAATCACTTCCAAGTTAAATCTGCTCTGGTAAGTCTCCCAAAACAAGTCAATCATTTATTTTCTTCCTTACCCCCCTTCTTTTTCACTTGTCTATCATGCAAGTGGGAGGCGTCTCTCCTCTCTCTCGGCTTAGAGATGGGGGGGGGGAATAGGAGATTCTCCAGTTATTTCAAAGTTCACTTGTGTCTAATGCTCATTGTCGGCCTCATTTGACCTCGTTTATATTCTCACCATTCCACTCAATCTCCAGTGCTTGTCTGGTCGATTCAGCTAGTGTCCGAAGGCCACACAGCAGCAGGACCGTCAGGGCGGAGGGGTGCCTCAATTCTCTGGCATTATGCCATTGAAGAGGCTACCCCTCAAAAGCCCTATAGCTAGGAGTCCTTCCCTAGGACTCCGTGGGGAAACTGCATCAACAGCTTCCCTCCATGCCACTGGTGTGTGTGTTGCTCCCCTGAGCAAAGGGGAGAGCGACCGCCATTGTTGAGCCAAAAACCGGAAACCAACCCCAAACCTCCTGATGAGCTCCACTAGAGGGCACATATAGATATTAAACAACATCAGAGGTAGGACTGATTCCTGTGGTGCCCCACAGACAAAAAAAGAATAATAATAAGAGGAGGAGGAGGAGATTGGATTTATACCCTGCCCTTCACTCAGAGTCTCAGAGCAGCTTACAAACTCCTTTCTCTTCCCCTCCCCACAACAAACACCCTGTGAGCTAGGTGGGACTGAGACAGCTCTGAGAGAACTGTCCTTGAGAGAACAGCTCTGACAGAACTATGGCTTGTTCAAGGTCATCAGCAGTGGGAAGTGGTGGAGTCAGGAATCAAACCCGGTTCTCCACGCACTGAACAACTACACCCAACTGGCTCTCCTATATATAATGCCCCCTGTCCCTGAAGAACACCGTCTGATTGCATTCATCTCTGACTGGAGAAATGAGGCAAAGCAAGATAAGGCAGTGCCATGAATCCCTACAGATGCCAAGATTTAAGCTGTTCTACTCCACAGCTTCATTCAGTCAGATTCACTTTTGTCTCTCTTCACTACAGCCTCCTACTCTCTTAACTGGTGTTTTTAACTCTCCTTCTAATTAAGATTCTGGCAGCTCCCATTAGTAGCTCTTAGGGAGAGGGAGATCCTAACTTTTCCATCACAACATGGTTGAGTGACCACATTTGGGCTTTGGTGGAGACTGGACTGGATGAACCAGTCCAATATTCATCTGTTATCATGTATATGACTGTGCTGAATGGGGTTAAGAACGTGGAAGAACTGCAGACATTCGATAAAGAAAATCACACCGTGTTAATGTCAAAGTCAACCCAAAGATAAGGGGGTTGGCCTCTTTACCACTGGGCTTCACCCTTGGAGACCTCTGGCCTCAATCCCCACAGCCCACCTGTAAGATTTCAGACAAGAAGACTGCCATCATGAGGAATGTCTGAAAACAACCCATTTCTAGTGCACTTCCAGGCAGTTCTATCCTAATAATCCCATTGACTTCCCTTAGGATGGCACTGCAAGCAAAACTACTACTACATGGCTTTTGTTTTGAGACTGAGATATGCACTATGAAGTCAACCTACATTTTTGAAGTCCTTTTCTAACTATGCATGTGGTCCTAAGGAAAGACAAAGGTATGTGAGGTATAACACAATTTGCATCTGGTTCTATGTCCACTATGAAGAAAAAGTGGCTGCGAGGAAGCCCAGAAATGATGCTTGCTAAATATTCAGTGTGTCCTGGAAATACATTCCAGCCGTTTCCCATAACATTAAAATATACAATCTTAATTATCAGCACTTTGCAGGCACATCCCATATCCCGTTGAGCCAGTCTCCCTGTGCTGCCCTGGAGCTCCTGTCTTTGCCTTATAAATGCCACCTGTTCGGCCCCACAGTGCAACATCAGCTGCCTTGGTGAATTCCTCTCTGATCTGAGTCCTCCCCGGCTCTCCCTCTCTTCCTTACCATGAAGGCACTCCTGAGCATCTGCCTCTTTTGGGGCCTCCTTTCTCCAGGTGAGTGGAAAAAAAGACCCCCCCCCTGCACTCTTTTTATTGCCTCTGGGAAGGGAATAGGCCAGGACCAGTTTGAGATATTTGGTCACCTTAGGCAAGGTAGAATGTTAACACCATCCCCCGCAGTTTCGAACACCAGGGCAGGGATTTGTGGGGGTCGGGGAGATGCGGCAGATCCATTTAAAAGAATTTATTGTGGCACAGTTCCCTTTCTTGCCTCAGTAAGTGATATAGTCAACATTTACACGGGGAAAGAAAAGTAGAGACATGTGCTGGAAATGTCCGTATGGAACTGGGTACTGTCAGGAGGGTGGCTTTGTTGAGTCTGCAAAAGTAGAACAAGGTTTGAGTCCACTCCCACCTTAAAGGTCAACAGTATCTCCTGAGATATAAGCTTTTGTGATTCACTTCACACACTTCAGCAGATCAGAGGGGGCATTTCTGCTCACTCGACACACTCCAGATTTTTTTTGGGGGGGGCACTTGACCCACGCACACTGAAAGCAGACTGAGCACAGGTCTTCTGCACATCTGACCTCCTTCCGCATTTTCACAGTAGCGGAGTCGTTCATTTTCTTCCGCATGTGCCTTAAATAATTCAGATTTTCAGGAGAGTGTGCTATCGTCACTGGTGGCATCATTCGTGGGGTCAAAGCACCCTTCCCTTTTCTTTTCTTTTTTTGCATGTTTATATTGATATATTGCTGTAATGGCTGAATCTTTTTTTAAATAAATCAAAAATGAACACACAGGTAGGGATGGAGAGAAAGAGTGCCTGGCTCCAGTGACATATATAAGGCTGCTAGTGGGGGAGGGTGGTATTTGAGGGGTGGGTTGATGCCAGTTGCCCCCAGTCCTGCCTTGTCTTTGCACGGGGAAGCCTAAAAGGGAGCGCCTCCACCGCCCATCTGTTTATCAGCCATATGGGAAGGGTTATGTTCCTTTCAAGCCCCACCAGGTCTTTTGCATTTTTAAAAAAAATATTGCACTAAAATATTGTAATATCAATATACCAATATAATGAAAGGGTTAGCAGGTGCTCTATATTCCCAGCTTTTTTTCTTGAACGGGTGAACATGAAGGGCCAGTCCCTTGTAGCAACTGCAGAAACTAGCATAAGAGAAGAGAATCAACCACACGTTCCCCTGCCTTTTAAGTCATCCAGAGTTAACATTGCACACACATGGATATTTTTTAAAGCACAGATTTCCCAAATGTATTGTGTTAGTCCTGTGCAGTGTTAGCCATGCCAATGGAAGCTTTCTTTTTAAACAGAAATATATTGTTCACACCTCAGCCCAGGAAAACCTTTAAACTCTGCCCTATAATGGAAAAAAAATCCAATTTCTGTGCAGGAGAGATAATTTGTACCACTAGGGTCTCTTAACTAGAAATGTTAGTACTATTTGTCAACTATTATGTCACCCTACTTAGTTGGCACTGAGCTGATGCAACCCCCCCCCTTCCCCTCTCTCTCATTTCTGCAGGGGCACCAATGAGCTGTTATCAGTGTATGGGAGAAAACTGTGCAAAACCAGGAATTCAGAAGTGTAAACCTCACGAAAATGCCTGTGTTTCATCCATTGATGAAACCACACTCGGTAAAATGAGAAGAACTTTAACAAGTGCCTTTTTCATCACTTGGTCCCTTCAGCATCAAATGATATTTTGTCAATACAAATGAGACATTTCAGAACGTTGACCCCCAACTCCTGTAAATTCAATCTTCCACTTTCAGTGCAGAGCCTCAGCACATTTAGGGCCTAAGTCCATGATAGAGGAGTTCTGGGATGGGTTCAAGTGTTTCATGAGGATTATCAGACATGCCGTTGCGAGTTCCCCACTTGGACCTCAATTCCCAGACATGCAGGCTACGATTCTGATCAGGACCATGACAGATGAGGAATCAGAATAAGGAAGCAGCAGAGTTTCAGATGAGAGTAGGGTTGAATAAATCAGGGGTTTTCATTGTTTTTTTCTTATGTTTGGAACTGCAGAGACAGCAAGTTCACACCCAAACACACACACACCCCAGTTCCTAGTGAAAGTTGGGGTGGTCTGATACATTAGACATGGTTAGAGGAAAAGAACTTATGCCTTTCCATCCCAGGCCATTTCCCTAAAACTAATTAATAATCCTGAGGGTTTCCCCAGCAGTAAGATCGATGTGTACCTCATCAGTGCAGGTGGATCCACCAATCAGGTAAGCAGTGACAGCAGCAGACAGAAATTGCTGTTTATGAAGTTTTCTGTTGACAGCTCTGTTCCTTCAACCCAGGGCCCTCCTTATGGCAGGAAATCCTTTGCATATTAGGCGACACACCCCTAATGTAGCCAATCCTCCAAGAGCTTGCAGTAGCCCCTATAAGAAGAGCTCTGTAAGCTCTTGGAGGATTGGCTACAGTAGGGTGTGTGTCGCCTAATATGCAGAGGACCTCCTGCTACAAAAAGAGCCCTGAAATTTCGATATATGTCTAATGTATTAGACTGCCCCGATACCCAGAAATGGGGAGGGGAAATGACCTTGCTTTCCCTGCAGTTCCACCACAGGGGATACAACCCCCCACCCAAAAAAACCCCTGACTCGGTCAGCTGTACTCCTGTCTGAAACTATTCTGCCTTCTTTATTCGGATGCTTACCATTAAGAACACAACGCTCTTTTCAGCTGTTCCTCTTACTAGCTAGTTTGGCTGATTCCTACTATGCCGAGTGATTTGGGGGTAAAAGCAGCTCCTCACAGTTCTTGGCTCTTTGGGGAACATCGGATATATCTTGCCATTCCAGCATAAAAAAGTCTGTCGTACAGACTGACTGATTGATCTCTCTCTTTGTGACCCTGAATCTGCTCTGAGCTGTACTGGAGAGACAAAGGGAAAACCTAAGAGAGGATTTGAGGCTACCCATTACTGCTTTCAAAGCACAAATATCCTGCCAAAGATCCATTTGATGTTGGTAATAAAAATGGGATGGAAATTGCATCACTGACTCCTTGCCCCCCCGCCCCCAATCCACTAATTTCTATGTTTTAGTTTATTTAAACTTTAGTAGCCCGTAGGCCATACACCATTTAAAAAAATATATTTAGGAATTTAAAAGGACAGTAAAACAGAAATTTGCCATGTCCACGATGCAATTTTGGTAGTCTTAATCTTGATGCCTCCCTCATGGATCACTGCCTTGTCGTGGCGAGGGGGCTTGCGTGGTTCAATGAGGCTGTGGGCTATGCCATGGAGGGCCACCCAGGACGGACAGGCCACAGCAGAGAACTCAGACCAAGCGTGATCCCCTGGAGAAGGAAATGGCAACCCACTCCAGTATCTTTGCCAAGAAAACCCCATGGACAGTAACAAAAGGCTAAAAGATATGACGCCGGAAGATGAGCCCCTCAGGTCGGAAGGTGTCCAATATGCTACTGAGGAAGAGCGGAGGGCAAGTACGAGTAACCCCAGAAAGAGTGAAGCGGCTGGGCCAAAGCCGAAAGGACGCTCAGTTGTGGATGTGTCTGACGGTGAAAGGAAAGTTCGATGCTGCAAAGAACAATACTGCATAGGAACCTGGAATGTAAGATCTATGAATCAAGGTAAGCTTGACGTGGTCAAAAATGAGATGGCAAGAATGAACATCGACATCTTGGGAATCAGTGAACTAAAGTGGACAGGAATGGGCGAATTTAACTCAGAAGACCATTATATCTACTACTGTGGCCAGGAATCCCATAGAAAAAATGGTGTGGCCTTTATAGTCAACAAGAGAGTGAGAAAGGCAGTATTGGGATACAATCTCAAAAATGACAGAATGATCTCGATCCGAATCCAAGGCAAACCATTCAATATCACAGTAATCCAAGTCTATGCCCCAACCACTGCTGCAGAAGAGGCTGAAGTGGACCAGTTCTACGAAGACCTACAACAGCTCGTAGAACGAACACCAAAAAATGATGTCCTCATCATCATAGGGGACTGGAATGCTAAAGTAGGAAATCAAAAGGTAACCGGAATAACAGACAAGTTTGGCCTTGGAGAACAAAATAAAGCAGGGCAAAGGCTAACAGAGTTTTGTCAAGAGAACACGCTGGTCATAGCGAACACCCTTTTCCAACAACCTAAGAGGCGTCTCTACACATGGACATCACCAGATGGGCAACACGGAAATCAGATTGACTATATAATTTGCAGTCAAAGATGGAGAAGCTCTATCCAGTCAGTAAAAACAAGACCTGGAGCTGACTGTGGCTCAGATCATGAGCTACTCATTGCAAAATTCAGACTTAAATTGAAGAAAGTTGGGAAAACCACAAGGCCATTCAGATTTGACCTAGATCGCATCCCCGATGAATATACAGTAGAGGTGAAGAATAGGTTTAAGGGACTAGATTTGATAGACAGAGTGCCTGAAGAACTATGGACAGAGGTCCGTGACATTGTAAAGGAGGCAGCACTCACCGCCATCCCAAAGAAAAAGAAATGCAAAAAAGCAAAGTGGCTGTCTGATGAGGCTTTACACATAGCAGAGGAAAGAAGGAAAGCTAAAGGCAATGGGGAAAAGGAAAGATTTGCCCAACTGAATGCAGATTTCCAGAGAACAGCAAGGAGAGATAAGGAGGCTTTCCTGAATGAACAATGCAAAGTAATAGAGGAAAACAATAGATTGGGAAGGACTAGAGATCTCTTCAAGAAAATTGGAGAAATCAAGGGAACGTTCCATGCAAAGCTGGCCATGATAAAGGACAAAACCGGTAGGGACCTAACAGAAGCAGAAGAGATTAGGAAAAGATGGCAAGAATACACAGAAGAACTATACAAGAAGGACCTCGATGTCCTTGACAACCACGATGGTATAATCACTGACCTCGAGCCAGACATCCTGGAAAGTGAAGTTAAATGGGCCTTAGAAAGCATTACTAACAACAAAGCTAGTGGAGGTGATGGTATCCCAGCTGAGTTATTCAAAGTCTTAAAAGAAGATGCTGTTAAAGTGCTGCACTCAATTTGCCAACAAATTTGGAAAACACAACAGTGGCCACAGGATTGGAAAAGGTCAGTTTACATTCCAATCCCAAAGAAGGGCAACGTCAAGGAATGTTCAAACTATCGCACAATTGCACTCATTTCACACGCTAGCAAGGTCATGCTCAAGATCCTACAAGCTAGGCTCCAACAGTACGTGGATAGAGAACTGCCAGAAGTACAAGCTGGGTTTCGAAGAGGTAGAGGAACTAGAGATCAAATTGCCAACATTCGCTGGATTATGGAGAAAGCAAGAGAGTACCAGAAAAACATCTATTTCTGCTTCATTGACTATGCTAAAGGCTTTGATTGTGTGGATCACAATAAATTATGGCAGGTTCTTAAAGAGATGGGAGTACCAGACCACCTCATATGTCTCCTGAGAAACCTGTATAAGGGTCAAGAAGCAACAGTTAGAACCGGATATGGAACAACTGATTGGTTTAGCATAGGAAAAGGAGTTCGACAAGGATGTATATTGTCACCTTGCTTATTTAATTTATATGCAGAGTACATCATGCGAAATGCTGGCCTGGATGAATCACAAGCTGGAGTTAAGATTGCTGGGGAAAAGATCAATAACCTCAGATATGCAGACGATACCACTCTGATGGCAGAAAGTGAAGAGGACCTAAAGAGTCTCTTGCTCAGGGTGAAAGAGGAGAGTGCAAAAGTGGGCTTGAAGCTCAACATCAAAAAAACTAAGATCATGGCATCTGGCCCCATCACTCCTTGGCAAATAGAAGGGGAAGTCGTAGAAGTAGTGACAGACTTCACGTTCCTAGGATCCCAGATCACCGCAGATGGTGACTGCAGCCATGAAATTAAAAGACGCCTGCTCCTTGGGAGGAAAGCGATGGCAAACCTAAACAGCATGATAAAAAGCAGAGACATCACCTTGCCAACAAAAGTCCGCATGGTCAAAGCAATGGTATTCCCCGTAGTAATGTATGGCTGTGAGAGTTGGACTATAAGGAAGGCCGAGCGCCGAAGAATAGATTCTTTTGAACTATGGTGCTGGAGAAGACTCTTGAGAGTCCCTTGGACTGCAAGGAGATCAAATCAGTCAATCCTAAAAGAAATCAACCCTGACTGTTCCCTGGAAGGCCAGATCCTGAAGCTGAAGCTCAAATACTTTGGCCACCAAATGAGAAGGGAGCATTCACTGGAGAAGACCCTGATGCTGGGAAAGATTGAAGGTCAAAGAAGAAGGGGACGGCAAAGGATGAGATGGTTAGACAGTGTCATCGATGCAACGAACATGAAATTGAGCAAACTTCAGCGGACAGCGGAAGACAGGAGGGCCTGGCGTAATCTGGTCCATGGGGTCGCGAAGAGTCGGACTCGACTGTGCGACTGAACAACAACAAATCTTGATGCATCGGGAAAAGATGAATATTTCGACAGCCGTTTTCTTAAGAATCTTTTTCTTGCTGCTGCATGTTTTGGACAACAGAAGAAAACATGACACGGCGAATCACGTTCTATCACAGGACGGTCAAAACAGCGCTGGTCCAGAGGGGTCTTGAGAAAATGGCCCTTCATCTGGAAATGCATTGCAGCATGTAATCCTATATGCGCGCCTCAATTTTGGAATGGTCAGCATGTTTAAGTAGAGAGGCAGGACAAATTTAGTGGAATATTGAATTCCTAGATGAAGTGGGGAGCATTTTCATCTAGCATCTGTTTTAAGGGCATCCCAGTCAATTTAGAGCAAGTTTTCTGTGAGTAGTGTGTGTCTTCTTTTAGTTAAATTCTCTGTCTTCCTTAAGCCCAATTGGCTTATTTTCGCATCTACAGCATCATTCCATTTCGACCAGCAACGTTCGTATTCTGTCTGTATGGTAAAGGCTGGAAGGCTGTCAGCATTTAACGGTCTATGTTTGTAACTAACTATGGCCCTCCAGATCAAAGTTGAGATTCTTGGGAGGCCTAACTCCAGCCTAATGACTGCAGAAGGGTTGCATGGTGGTAAAGCTAATATTTTATGGAAGAAGGCTTGCTGTCGTTGGACCTAAGAACCAGATTTGGGAACCATATAGCATGCACAGTAGTATTAAGCATCTTATATGCTTTCAGGAGCTCTGGCACATATTGAGCTCCTTGGATATAGAAAAAACTTCTTCCAGGCTAGTAAGGCTAGGTCGACTTTCTGTTTAAGATATTTAATGTGCCCCCTCGCCCAGGTTGCCTGGAGTTGTGGGCTTGGGTGTCATCAATATGCAGATGACACCCAGCTCTATCTGATGCTGGGCAGCTGGTTGAACTCTACCCCGGATGACCTGCAGCGGGCGTCACAGGCTGTGGCTGGATGGCTCAGACTGAGCCAGCTGAAACTAAACCTGGCAAAGACGGAAGTCCTGGGCCTAAGTCGGATCGGTTCAGGGTTGGGGTACCCTCCCCCGACCTTTGGTGGGGTGCTGTTGGTGCCAGCATCAGAGGTTAGAGTTTGGGTGTGCTCCTGGACTCCTCTTTAACGACGGAGGCTCAGGTAGCAGCCACTACCAAGTCGGCCTTTTACCATCTTCAACTGGCTTGGCAGTTGGTCCCCTTCTTTGACCGCGATGACCTGGCCACTGTGATCCATGCAACGGTCACCTCGAGGCTAGATTACTGTAACGCTCTCTACTTGGGGCTGCCTTTGTCGCAAATCTGGAAGCTGCAGCTGGTGCAGAATGCTGCATCCCAGCTGTTGATGGGTCTCTCTAGGAGGGATCACAGTCAGCCTGTGCTGAAAGCACTGCACTGGCTGCCAATAGCATACCGTATTCGCTTCAAAGTGCTGGTTTTGACCTTTTAAACCCTGTAATGCCAGAGTCCGGCCAGGGCCGGCTCGCTCACTAGGCGAACTAGGCATTCGCCTAGAGTGCGCTATATCTTAGGGGAAACAAAAGCCCCGCCAAAAGCCCTGCCAACCCCCCACCCCTTCCCTGGCTTGCTGGCACTCAGACGGAAGGGATGGGTGTTTAAACCCCCATCCCTTCCCTGGCTTGCCAGCGCTCAGATGGAAGGGATGGGGGTTTAAACCCCCCACCCCTTCCCTGGCTTGCTGGCATGCCCTGGTGGTGGGTGAGAGGGGGAAAGAGGAGGAGGAGGGGAACCCTTCCTTACCCTGGGGAGCCCCAGCGGTGGAGAGGTGGGAGGTTGGCAACCCCGTAATTGGGCACACGCCAGGGGGGGGGCAGAAGGTAGCCCCACCTAGGGTGCAAAAAACCTCGGGCCGGCCCTGGGTCCGGCCTATCTGAGGGACTGCCTTTCTCCATATGTTCCCCCAAGGGCACTTCGGTCAAAGGGCCAACATCTCCTGGAAATTCCAGGCCCCAGGGAAGTGAAATTTGCTGCCACTAGAGCCAGGGCTTTTTCGGTGGCGACTCCTACCTGATGGAAGGAGCTCCCGGAGGAGATCCAGGCCCTGTGGGACCTTGCTTCATTCCGCAGGGCCTGCAAGATGGAGCTCTTCTGCCAGGCCTATGATTAGGAGCTGCTGCCATTACTACTGGTAGGAGAGGGGATGACGAGCTACTATTCGGCTACCGGGGGTTCAATTCTGCCGGGGGTTACGATCTGCCCCATCTTGTTTTTACTTGCTTGTTCTAATAATGCTTGGATGTTGTTTCATATGTTTTTTGTTTTTACACTGTTTGAATCTGTTTTAAAGTTGGCATGCGTATCTCGCTGTTAGCCGCCCTGAGCCTCCGGGGAGGGCGGGATGTAAATCCAAATAAATAAATAAATAATGTGCTTCGGCCATGATAAGTTTGGCTGGAAAACAATTCCTAGATATCTGAACTCATTGACCTCTTGTGATTTGTACCTTCCGATTTTTACAAAATCAACAAGAAGATCAAATAGAAGATGGAAAATTGGAAGGTACTAATTCCTATGGTTGTTAAACACTGAGATTTGTGGAATATCTCAAGCAATGTTCCCTGTAAGCTGTGGAGTCTTGTGAGCAAAAATTCTACTTTGTGAGATACTGGCATTGACATTGTGAGCGAGCAATTTGGCTCCCGCATAAATGAGTTTGCCCTGGAGCTATCCTTCCTGTGCTAAGGCAAAAATGTGTGAGCCAGAGGCTAAAAAACTGTGAGCTAGCTCACACTAACTCAGCTTAGAGGGAACACTGATCTCAAGCCTTGTAGTAGCCTGTGGTGTCACCTCCAGGTTTTCACCCAGAAATGATGCCATGGCACCAGTGATGACCTTGTCTGAGCCTCTGCCCACAGAAAGCTCTCAAGGGTTGTCTGCAATGGGCTGGTAGCCCTAGATGTAACTGTTGGTTAAGATATCCGTGGGTCTCTGCAAGTGTTCATCAATGAATGTATTCCCAGAGTTCAGGGATTTCTTCCTATAGATGTTTGCAACACTGCATCAAACATGTTTTTTTCGAACAGCAAAAACTTCAAGCCACACATTCCACATTTTTACCCCAGAATTCCACTTTCAAAAGTCGAATTAAGAGATGATTGCCTTGGAATGTAGCTGATCTAAGATAACAGAAAGGATATCTCCATCCCCTTTCACAGTCAGTGCTTACAAGCCGGAATACAACCTGACTACCAGGTTTTGTGCTCCAGCCGATATATGCTTGCAGAGCTACACAAGCATTTCTACAGTAGATGGTGGGAACTACCGTATTTCTCTCAACTGCTGCTATACCAACCTGTGCAATGACCAGCCAGTCTCATGTAAGTGCCTCTCCTTTATATTGAATAGTTGCCATTAATGAAGGCCTGAGCCTGGGGACTCTGTTGCTACGGGATGGGAAAGTTCTTTACTCTCAATACTGATTGGGCCAACCTCCACTTAGGGTCCGTCTTCCTGAAACAAAAATGTCTATTTTCGTTTTGAACTGACACAGCAGCAGAGCTACCTAGGATATTTTAGGGCCGCAAACTTGATTCTTCTTTCCTCCAATGAATCTCGCAACGACCATGTCAGGGAGTTTAGGCTGAGAGAGTGAGTGACTAGAAGAGGTGTCCCCAACCCTAACCCAGTGGCCTTCTTGGGAATTTTTATACAGGGTGGTGGTTGCAATAAAAAATGGATGCCGCTTAGGGTTCCCATTCCCCCGATGGGAGTGGGGGTTTGCCCACTTTCATGGCCCTCGATCTGCCAGCCCCGATTCGGCCAGTGGGGTGAACCCTGCCCCAAAGTGTCTGGTTTGTGCCAACGTGCCCAGCTTAATGACACCACCCAGAGGTGATGTTATTGCACCTGGCACCTTGTGGGAGCGGGAACGACGAAACTTGATCTTTTAAGGAAAGCCATAGAGTTTTGCCTTAAATGATCGAGCATTCCCTGCAATGTGCCTTGCGTGATGACGTCACTTCTGGTTGATGTCATCGTGGCATCTCATTTTGTATGCACGCACTGAAGAGGCTCCAGAGAAGGACCAGGACCCCCACACACACCAGCAGGCAGGTAAGACCTGGCATCCCTACGGCTGCTGGAGTTGATGCCACACAAGCAGAGGACGGCCAAGTGCCAGGGAGACGACAGGACTGAGAAAGGGAGAGACAACGAGACAAACACAGTGGTGGCAGCAGTTGCCAGTGAAACAATATCATTTAAATCATACTAACCAATCAGATCTTGAGTGCCACCTCAGAAGCCCTGCCGGGCAAGAGCCCCACGTGGCCCTGCCCACTTCCTAAAAACGTTTGGCAGGTATCATGGCCCTTATGGGCATCACAATGGGTCCTAGATCTTCCACGGCCAAGTTGGAATTCGAATCTGGATCTCCATGGTACTATTCAGTTGCTTGGACTCCTCCAGTACTCTGGATTATTGAGACTTTTCTGCTTTTCTTTCTAACTCTCTGTGTTTTGGTTGGTTCATTTCCTTTTTGGTCTTCATTTTGATTTGTAAAAAAAAAAACCCTCTTAAAACAAGGTAAAAGTGTGTGATGGAACCATGATATATCTGGGTTCATTTCTGCAGTGCCTGAGACTGAGGATTCTTCCCCCAATGGGGTGAAATGCCCGGCCTGTTTTGTCTTTAATTCAGCTGAATGCCAAGAAGAGGAGACCATCAACTGCACCGGTGGAGAGACCAAATGCATTGAGGCAGCTGTTGATCTCTCTCTAGGTGAGCCAGGCGCTCTGTTTGTACAGAAAGTTGATTGGTGCATATGTGTCACTTTTCTGT
This sequence comes from Gekko gecko, assembly GCA_029375565.1. Lineage (NCBI taxonomy): Eukaryota > Metazoa > Chordata > Lepidosauria > Squamata > Gekkonidae > Gekko > Gekko gecko. The sequence continues at coordinate 223,849,200 of JAPDNY010000005.1, forward strand.
GAGGAAGAACAGCTTTCTGTGGGCCATAACTTCTGTGTATAACTCGGTAAGTTAATTGAGTTCTGCTCCTCCAGGAAACAGGAATCGGCAGAAATTACCAATGTTCTCTGAAGCCGACCCTTTTACAGTAAGGATCATACAAATGTTCATACAAACTACCTCTCTATCCACATCCGTAAAATATGAGTGTGAGAAAAATGGGGTTGCAGTTACCTGTAATCGTTCATCAAGTTGTCTGTGCAGTCCTACATGGGGACTAAGACAGAAAGATTGCCCAAGGGCTCTTGGATAAGGAATACTTTGCAGAGGAAGGCAATGGCAAACCACCTCTGCTTCTCACTTGCCTTGAAAGCCCTTTGCTGGGGTTGAAATCAGTCTGTTGTAACTTGAGGGCTCATATGTCCATACATAAATAAATAAATAAATAGGGAACCCAGTGGAATGGCTTGAGGTGAGGTGAGGCTGCAGCAGGAAACTAGAATCCGCAGAAATTACCAATGTTCTCTTTACAGTAAAGATCATACAAATATTCATACAAATTACCTCTCTCTCCACATCTAAAGCATAGGAGCACGAGGAAAATGGAGCTGCAATTACTTGTAATTGTTCATCAAGTTTTCTGTGCAGTCCTTCTTGGGGACTGCCCATGCACCTAGGCCTGCTGTGGAGGTTTTACTAGAAAGCTCTTCTCTTCTGGTGCTCTCCTTGGCGGGGGAGGGTGGGCTATACATGGAATGAATGAATGAATGAATAAAGAAATAAATGGAAGCACTTCCTGCCCCCTCCTGGGCTCTGCTTTCCTGTCTAAATTTGCATGTGACCAGGGGAAATGGAGCCATCCCTCCCTCAGTTCCTCCCTCATCACTGTGGAGAAAAGAGCTGGTCTTCTCATCTCAACTCATGGGTTCTTCCCAGGTATGAAGGAGATTTAATTTCCTTTAGCTAATCATTTCTGAAGAGACAATACCTCTTCTCTGTACTGTTTTTCAGAGAGAGGGAGGGAGGGAGGGAGGGAGAGAGAGAGAGAGAGAGAGAGAGAGAAGAAGAAGAAATAGCAAGGAGGGTCACGTGGAGTGTAGCTCTTGCGAGCTGTGGTGTCGCCAGGCAGAGGTCCTCAGCACAGTAGCTGTTGATCCTGGAAGCTTGATGTGGTGTTTGGAAAGTTGTGGTGATGTTGTTCTTGGTGAGGTCTTGCCATTGCCCCAGGGGGCAGGTGTTGCCCACTTTTAGGGCCCTCGATCCGCCGGCCCATATCCAGCCAGTGGGGGAACCCCACCCGCATAGTGCTGGGATTGTGCCAAAGTGTCCAGCATGATGATGTCTCCCGGAGGTGATGTCATCATGCCGGGCATGTCATCAGGGTGACGCTCTAACACTTGGCCAAAAAACTCGGTGGTACCATTGAGTTTCTGGCTGAATGATAGAACATCCCCATGGCAATGTGCCTAGCATGATGACGTCACTCATCCCCCCACCACCACCAGCAAACATAGGGACCTGGGAATCCTAAATAAGGCTTGATGTGGGTGTTTGTACAGAGAAAGAATGTCTTGAATAAAAACTCTCGGGGTTTTTTCCAGCTATGCTACTTGCCCAATTTCCATGCCTGGTCCTCCGGTGGCAACACTTCAAGGCCATATACTAGAAACACAGGGACAGGTTGTGGTCAACCTGAGACCAGTTCAAGATTTGGGAAATTCCTTGAGATTTAGGGATGGTTCCTGAGGAGTGTGGAGACTGGGGAGGGGAGGGGCCTTTGTAGAGCCAAAGCTGCCATTTTCTCCAGCGGAGGAGCTGATCTCAGTAGTCTGGGTATCTGATGTAATTCTGGAAGAACTCCAGCCTCCACCTAGAGACAGGCAACCTGAGACAGCTTCCCTGCCTGTCTGCTTGGAAATTAACCGGGTCTTCAGTTCTGACCGGCCCCTGCCTTCTGCGGGGGCAGCATACTTCCCCAACGGCCTTTGCCAAACTCATGCAAGGGGCTCAAAAGGAAAGAAATCACTGGGGGACTAAAAGGGTAAGGCTGGATTATTAAGCAGGAGAAAATTCCACATGTGGTGGGAAATGTTTTGACTCTGGGGCTCATGAAAGTCATAGTTCCCATTCTGATCCATGCCATGCTCAGGGCTCTGGAGAAAGAGACTGATGTTGATGCTCTTTTTTCTTTCACAGATCATCTTGGAGATAAATTTAATGTATATTTGAAAGGATGTACAACACCCAACACATGTTTAGTTCCAATTGTACACTTAAATGATACCAAAGCTCAACTCAGTTTCATCGTCACCAAACGGAACTGCACCCAAGGGTTGTCAGGGGAAACAATGGAGTCTAAATCCCTTTCCTCTTTGGATTCCTCCATTCCTGGACAAGGAGCAGGAAGTTGGGGACCATGGGATTAAAATGCAGAAGGTCTGGCACTCCTGGGTTCCCTTCTCTGGGGAGGGGGGCAGTGATGGGGGAGAAGAAGATTGTTCATGTTTTGGAGGCTGGAGCTAGTGATAACCATACGTGTGGGATAAATCTTCACTGAACCACGATTAAAATAAACTGATATGACTAAAACAGCATACTCCATGTGTGTGTTTCTGAAACAAATCAAATGTTGGGAGACAGAAGGAGCTGGGAGATGTAATAAAGGGAATGTTCATATTTTGCACACCTATCGCAGATTCATGCAAGTAGGGGGTTATCAGCCCAGGGACTTGATTTACACACCCTCTGTGATGTAGCCAGAGGATACCCCTCACCAGCTCTAGGGAAACAACCAAGGGGTAAGTGGTGGGAACAAGAAGATACAATAAAACAGGATTAAACAGGATTCAGGGAGCACAGACTGTTTTGGTATATTACCTTCCTGGGTCCATTTTGTACTCCTCTGTTCCTCCAAGGCACTCAGGGTGTTGTTCATGAATTCCCCATCATCCCTTTAATCTTCAGAACAGCAACTCTGTGATGTGGGTTAGGATGAGAGTGACTGGGACAAGGTCCACCAGCTGCCCACCAGGGAAATCTTTCATTTTGGGCCAGGAAAATGGCATGAGAGGGAAAGGTGAAGCCCCGTCGTGTGCCGTCATCCTGATCTGAATTGGGCCCCATGCTGATGTGAACTGAATTCCCAGCAGGGAACTCTAAATTGCAGGTGGATTACAGAGACTTGGCAGGAAAACAAGAATGTCACGGTCAGCCAAGAGTTATCAAAGACTGAGTGGTCAAGCAGTTGCACATGCATGACTGAACCATCTTGAAGAACTTGTCTATAATATATGAATTTGTGTTTATATTATGGCCTGTCCCCTGAAACTGCAGGTGCTGTAGATTTACAAATAGGCCCCAGAAATGATAGATTCTGCGTAAAAGAAAACTCTGAACCTCAATATGATGAAACTGAATTTATAAAGGACCACTATGGCAGCACCATCCCACTCTGACCTGCAGTCCCGATTCCACCGTGTCCCCCCCCCCAAGCTTTCCCCAATACCTGTAGGGGCTTTTCTCTCTCTCAGTTCTATCTCTGCCACCACCTGGCCTTTATAGGAATTGTTCACTGGGAGGGTCAGGACTCCTGGCTTCCCTTCCAAGCTCTGCTGCCTTGCCTATAGGTCTCCCACTCTCCAGCATATGGTTGCCATGGGGACTCCTTAGTGCTCGGGGGACAGCCACCGGCCAGCTGATTGCCCCTCCCCTTTCTCCTGATTCTCCCTTTACAATAGCATGTCCAAGATCACGGAGATCTGTGTGGTCCCAAGTACCAGTACTGGTATAAAAAGCTATTAAGTATAAGTATTTAGTTTAAAAAAAAAATGTTTGCAAGCATCTGACTGAGCAAAGGATTCAAAAGGAAAAGGTAAAATACCATCTCTCTGATCCTTCCTCTAACCATGCCCTAGCAGATGTGAAATATAAGGCAGGCTACTTTCCTTGAAAATTACAGATGTTCTACAGAGTGGCCATTACCTTGAAGCCTCTTTCAGGCATGCAAGCCAGCACACGATAATGGCTACTTCCTACAGACATCAGAAGAGATCGGATTTATAGCCTGCCCTTCACTACCCTAAGGAGCCTCAGAGTGGCTTACACTCTCCTTTCCCTTCCCCTCCCCACAACAGACACCCTGTGAGGAAGGTGGGGTGAGAGAGTTCTTTGAGAACTGTTCTTCGGAGAATTTGTGACTGGCCCAAAGTCACACCAGCAGCTGCATGTGGAGGAATGGGGAATCAAACCCAGTTCCCCCAGATTAGAGTCCACACTCTTATTTATTTATTTATTTAGATTTATATCCCGCCCTCCCCTTAATGGGCTCAGGGCGGGTTCTAACAATATAAATACAATGCAATTAAAACCACATTAAAACACAATATAAAGTAACATAACTTGTAAGTGCCATCCAACTCTAATAAGAACCAGATACCTCAGTGGTTGGTGGTATTAAGACTGAAGTAAAATCTTAACACTGTGTGAACGGAGAGTGAAGGAGGAACCCTTCCCCTGGTGGTGGGGGGAATATAGTGCCTCAGGGATGCCACCGAACAGAGATGGAAGGCACGTTTCTCCAGTCTGGCAAACAGCTAGTGCTGAGAAAGCAGGAGTAACACAGCCTAACTGTGCTGCATGTGCAACTCAGGGTCTGGTGAGTAGATGAATATGCTATCAAGGTAACTACTGACAAATTGGTCCAGGAGATCTCGGAAGATATTGCAGAGGTCGAACAGCATCAGCAGGTATTCCTATTGGCCACACCAGGCGTAAAACGTAGTTTTCCACTCATTTCCAGGGCAGATGGTGGCCAAGTTATGAGCTCTCCAGAGGTCTAGCTTGGTATAAATAGTTGCACTTTGAAGCCACTGCAATAGTTCAGGGAGCGATGGGAGGAGGTCCTGGTCTTGGATTGTGATTTTATTGAGGGCCTTGTAATGGTTTCAGAGCTGCAGCTCCCCACGTTTCTTTTTCACAATACAACAGGCACAGCCATAGAAGAGGATGGACAAATGAACTCCTGTTAGAAATCTTTGGGAGAAAGTCCCGTAATGCAGCTAGGTTTGGTTCAGACAAGGTAAGAGAGGCATCCAGCCAGACCCTCAGACTCTTCTCAGGGAATTTCATATTTCTGTAATTCTATGGTGACGATACTGGATGGTAGGTTGAGATATAATATGACAGGTGTGATCATGTAATAGCTTACTGAAATATACACTTATGATAAGTCTTCAAGAAAATATTACAGAATACTTAGTTTTACAGATCCTTATTAGTATTTAGTGGTAGTTTGTCCTAGTTTCTTGCTTCCTTTTCACACAGATAGAAAAGACCCTGCCTCGCAACTGTAGACACCTGCTGGTCCAAGCTAAGAAAGGAATCCAGCCCGACCCCCCGACTCTTCACGGGGGCTACTAATGAGACGTGCACTCCCTCCAGGAGATGATGCTTTCTGCCACTAGAATAAGCCTCAGACGTGCCCTAACAATGTTTTCCTCCTATTGTAGACAGAACTTTCTCACAGTTAATGATGGAAAAACAAAAATACTAGTTTTCTCCAAAGCGTGGAAATGCACCCTGTGGGAAATCGATAGGAGGGAAATTGAGCAAGTTAGAGCCTTTAGGTATTTGGGTGTTTTGTTTCGCTGTAATTTAAAATGGTCATCCCATCAGGACTGATTGCTTCAACTGGCAAAAAACAGGATTTTGAGTGTTACTCATTTTTATTATCGACAAAGAAATCAATTTGTTCTGGCCACCCTTTGAATTTTCCAAGCTACGGTAGGCTACGATATGGAATCCCTGTATGGATCCAGAATTTTAACAAAGAGATTGATCAAATGTATGCAATCTTCTTATGACGTATCCTTGGATTACCCAACTCTGTTACCTGTTATTCCCCCTGTGCTGAGCTGGGCTTACATCTCTTAGACTCAAGGGCATGAATCACCACTATTAAATATTGGCTTCATATCCATTTTAGGTAAAGGTAAAGGTTCCCTTGCTCGAAAGCCAGTCGAATCCGACTCTAGGGTTGCGGTGCTCATCTCCGTTTCAAAGCCGAAGAGCCAGCGCTGTCCGAAGACGTTTCCATGGTCATGTGGCCGGCATGACTAAACACCAAGGTGCACGGAACGCTGTTACCTTCCCACCGAAGTGGTACCTATTTATCTACTTGCAATTTCTTGCTTTCGAACTGCTAGGTTGGCAGGAGCTGGAACTAGAGACAGGAGCTCACCCTGTCATGCAGCACCCGGGTCTCGAACTGCTGGAACTACTGAGCTTCCAGAGCCTGCAGTTCAGCATCTTAACCACTTGAGCCACCGCAGCTCCCATATCCATTTTAGTGCCCCTCAAAATAGCCTTTTTGCACTTTCGACTATGGATCCATATGTATCCAAGGGGTCGCAGGCTATAATTCCTAAAATACATTCAGTTGGACATCTTGGAAAATCAAGATGAGAATTTTATACACCAGACAATCCATAGAACAATTTGGGACATCGAAGCCCAAATAATCCAGGACGGTGCCAGAGGTTCTTGTTTCCCCTTTTCCTTCGGTCTCAGATATGTACCAAACAGTATGGCACAATACTTTTTAAATTTGGTGATCCCGCTGCAACACAGAGCCCTTATGCTAGCCAGATTTAATGTTTTCCCCTCATCTTGGGTCTCAGGTAGATGTAGAGGTATCCCGAAATGTGACAGAATCCGTAACTGCTCATCTAGGCAACCCGATACTTTACATCATATTCTATTACGCTGCCCCCTTCATTCACATCTCCGATTACTTTTGATTAAGCCCTTACTGTCTAGGACTAACTCTGGCAACACAACTAGGTACCTTCTAGCAGACAAGTCAACAGAAGTTACTGCACAGATTGCTGAATTCTTGCCCAAGTTTTTGGCAGCAAGGAACCATTTTTAATATTGACGTGTTTTAAGATTTGCAGGTGTAATGTTATCTTATAGATGAGGCTTTATTTTGTTGTTTTATATGCCAATAAAGGTGTATTGTATTGCATTGCATTGCATTGCATTGCATTGCATTGCATTGCATTGCATTGCATTGCATTGTATTCCCTCCAGGGCTAGAAGCTGCCATTTCCCCTCATGCCCAGCCTGACCTAGCCACACGACTTCAGTCTTCGATAGTAGTAGCACTGATCGGTTTTCCTGGTAATTCTGCTTATTCATTAATTCTCCTATCTTTTTCTTCATGCTCTTACTTGTGGAGTACATCTCTTTCACTACTTCCTCCATTTGCTCTGTATTTTTAATTGTTTCTGCCAGCTGGAGCTGCTGTGCTGCAAGGTTTTGGTTGAATGTGGTCAACTGCTGGTTAATACGAGTGAGTTGTTCCATCACGGGCTTGAGCGTATTCGCTAACAGTGTCATGATGTCTAGTCCCTCTTCCAACCTCGGACTATGGCCGCCCACTGGTCTCGGTTTCAGTCCTTTCTTCCCTATGCCTGCCATCTTCACGGATTGTTTACATAAGCCATCTGCTATTTCACAACCTCTGAAAATCACTTCCGAGTTAAATCTGCTCTGGTAAGTCTCCCAAAACAAGTCAATCATTTGTTTTCTCCCTTACCCCCTTCTTTTTCGCTCGTCTATCATGCAAGTGGGAGGCGTCTCTCCTCTCTCTCGGCTTAGAGACGAGGTGGGGGGAATAGGGGATTCTCCAGTTATTTCAAAGTTCACTTGTGTCTAACGCTCATTGTCGGCCTCATTTGACCTCGTTTACATTCTCACCATTCCGTTCAATCTCCAGTGCCTGTCCGGTCAATTCAGTTAGTGCCCGAAGGCCACACAGCAGCAGGACCGTCAGGGCGGAGGGGTGCCTCAATTCTCTGGCATTATGCCATTGAAGAGGCTACCCCTCAAAAGCCCTATAGCTAGGAGTCCTTCCCTAGGACTCCCTGGGGAAACTGCATCAACAGCTTCCCTCCATGCCACTGGTGTGTGTGTTGCTCCCCTGAGCGAAGGGGAGAGCGACCGCCATTTTTGAGCCAAAAACCAGAAACCACCCCCAAACCTCCTGATGAGCTCCACTAGAGGGTGCATATAGATATTAAACAACATCAGAAGTAGGACTGATTCCTGTGGTGCCCCACAGACGAAGAATAATAATAATAAGAGGAGGAGGAGGAGATTGGATTTATACCCTGCTCTTCACTCAGAGTCTCAGAGCAGCTTACAAACTCCTTTCTCTTCCCCTCCCCACAACAAACACCCTGTGGGCTAGGTGGGACTGAGACAGCTCTGAGAGTACTGTCCTTGAGAGAACAGCTCTGACAGAACTATGGCTTGTTCAAGGTCATCCAGCAGTGGGAAGTGGAGGAGTCAGGAATCAAACCCGGTTCACCCAGATTAGAGTCCACACACTGAACAACTACACCAAACTGGCTCTCCTATATATAATGCCCCCTGTCCCTGAAGAACACCATTTGATTGCATTCATCTCTGACTGGAGAAATGAGGCAAAGCAAGATAAGGCCGTGCCATGAATCCCTACAGACGCCAAGATTTAAGCTGTTCTACTCCACAGCTTCATTCAGTCAGATTCACTTTTGTCTCTCTTCACTACAGCCTCCTACTCTCTTAACTGGTGTTTTTAACTCTCCTTCTAATTAAGATTCTGACAGCTCCCATGTTGCTTTTAGGGAGAGGGAGATCCTAACTTTTCCATTACAACATGGTTGAGTGACCACATTTGGGCTTTGGTGGAGACTGGACTGGATGAACCAGTCCAATATTCATCTGTTATCATGTATATGACTGTGTTGAACGGGGTTAAGAATGTGGAAGAACTGCAGACATTCGATAAAGAAAATTGCACCGTGTTAATGTCAAAGTCTACCCAAAGATCAGGGGGTTGGCCTCTTTACCACTGGGCTTCATCCTTGGAGACCTCTGGCCTCAATCCCCACGGCCCACCTGTAAGATTTCAGACAAGAAGACTGCCATCATGAGGAATGTCTGAAAACAACCCATTTCTAGTGCACTTCCAGGCAGTTCTATCCTACTAATCCCATTGACTTCCCTTAGGAAGTGCAAATAAAACTACTACTACATGGCTTTTGTTTTGGGATTGAGATATGCACTATGAAGTCAACCTACATTTTTGAAGTCCTTTTGAAGAACTATGCATGTGGTCCTAAGGAAAGACAAAGATATGTGAGGTACAACACAATTTGCATCTGGTTCTATGTCCACTATGGAGAAAAAGTGGCTGCGAGGAAGCCCAGAAATGATGCTTGCTAAATATTCAGTGTGTCCTGGAAATACATTCCAGCCGTTTCCCATAACATTAAAATATACAATCTTAATTACCAGCACTTTGCAGGCACATCCCATATCCCGTTGAGCCAGTCTCCCTGTGCTGCCCTGGAGCTCCTGTCTTTGCCTTATAAATGCCCCCTAGAACCAGAAATCTGGCTACTAAATATGTTACCGGAAGGCATTAAAGCACATAAACAGATAATTGTATATATCCTAATGGCAGCCAGAATTCTGATAGCAAGACGCTGGAAATCCAAAAGAATACCATCTATAATAGAACTTAAAAATATGGTGATGAGAATAGCTGAAATGGATAAGTTAAATACAATATTACAAAATAAATCTGAGGAACATTTTTGGGACAGATGGAAATTATTTTATGACTGGCTGAAGATGGAAAAGATAAATTAAAACTGAAATTTTGCTACTATGATATATAAGTTGTCAAATGTGAAAGACGTAATGAATATTATAAGTTGTAACCGAAAGGGAAAGCGATATGATATGAACTTTTCTTATACTGGAAAATGAAAATAAATTTTAAAAAAAAGATTTTGGCAGCAAGGAACCATTTTTAATATTGACGTGTTTTAAGATTTGCAAGTGTAATGTTATCTTATTGATGAGGCTTTATTTTATTGTGGTTTTTTTTCCAAAACAAAATTTTATTGGGATGCATTCAACATTATTAAACATCGTTACCAATACAATTTCAAAAGATTCTCATCCCATCCCCCCACCCCCCTAATAGGCTTCCAACACTGCTAATAACAAAAAAGAAAAAGTCAAAAGGTAATCAAGTTTAGACTTATAACAATCGACAAACCAGGTAACAAAATTCAGATACATAAAAACCTGACTTTTCCAACATAATTTCCAATAAAGGTACAGTACAATCAAATAATCATTTCATTTCACATTCCGTATCAATACAAATCAAGATTGTACATTTCCCTTTCATTCTATATTCAGTTTCCATGTAGAATTTCAGGCCTTCCCAGTCTTTTAGATATTGTTCTGCCATTTGTCCATTTAATTTTTTCGTCATTTTGTCCATTTCAGCTAAAAATAGCAGTTTTCTTAACCAGTCATGTATATCTGGCACCTTCTCTGCTTTCCATTGTTGAGCAAAAGCCATTCTCGCCGATATAATCATATACCACAATAGTGTCCTTTTTTCTTGTGGAATTTTTTCCATTGTCAAACCTAAGAGAAGAAGTTCCGGACTTTTCCTAATAGGAATTTTTAATATCTTCTGCATCTCACAATGTACATTTGACCAGTATATTTTTGCTTTATCACATGACCACCACATATGGTAAAAAGAACCCTCTGTTTTTTTACATTTCCAACACTTATTACTCAAGTTCTTATCCATACTAATATTGGCAATCTTTTTTGGTGTCATGTACCACCTGTACATCATCTTATAACAATTTTCTTTTACATTAACACAGGTTGATATTTTAAAAGCTTTTTTCCATAAAAATTCCCATGCTTCCATGGAAATTTCCTTGTTCATATTTATGGCCCATTTTATCATTTGCTCTTTAACAGTTTCATCCAAAGTAAATATAGTCAACAAGGTTTTATACATCTTTGATATCATTTTTCACTCTTTTTTCAACCATATATCTTCAAACTCATCATTCTTAGCTCTAAAACCAACCTCTTTACAATCTTTTTTGTAAATATCCCGTATTTGACAATATTGTAACCATCCATACTCAAATTCTAATTCATTATTTGGTTTTAAAACATATTTTTTCCTTCCTTTTTATTGTTTTATATGCCAATAAAGGTGTATTGTATTGCATTGCATTGCATTGCATTGCATTGCATTGCATTGCATTGCATTGCATTGCATTGCATTGCATTGCATTGCACTGCATTGCACTCCCTCCTATAGATAGGTGCATAGAGCGGGGGAGTTGGTGGCTATTCACTCAGGTTGTATTCAACTATCATGGCAAATCTCAATCCATGGCAGGCCCAGACACTGCTTATTGCCATGGATTCTCTCTCCCTCCTCTCGTGTGTGAATCTTTTGGAAGCCTTCAGTCAAAGTCCAGTTGGATGCGATATTTTAATGTGAGCACCTAGGCAAATTGGAGTTTGCTTCCTCTCCACAAACTGTGGTTCAGTCTCAGTGTAACTGGTTGTTAAATACTGGGTCCTGGATGCATTGCAGTGAAACAGCTCTACTTCATTCAGTGATTTCCCTGAAGAATGCTGTCCCTGAAGAATGCTCTCTGACTGCATTCATCTCTGACTGGAGAAATGAGGCTAACCAAGATAAGGCAGTGCCACGAATCCCTACAGATGCCAAGATTTCAGCTGTTCTTCTCCACAGCTTCAGTCAGCCAGATTCACTTTTGTTTCTCTTCACTACAGTCTCCTACTCTCTTAACTGATGTTTTTAACTCTCCTTCTAACTAAGATTCTGGCAGCTCCCATCAGTTGCTCTTAGGGAGAGGGGGATCCTAACTTTTCCATCAAAACATGGTTGAGTTACCACATTTGGGCTTTGGTGGATTGTATATTCATGTGTTATCATGTATATGACTGTGTTGAACGGGGTTAAGAATGTGGAAGAACTGCAGACATTCGATAAAGTAAATCACACCATGTTAATGTCAAAGTCTACCCAAAGATCAGGGGTTGGCCTCTTTACCACTGGGCTTCAACCTTTGAGACCTCTGGCCTCAATCCCCACAGCCCACCTGTAAGATTTCAGACAAGAAGATTGCCATCATGAGGAATGTCTGAAAACAACCCATAGCCAGTGCACTTCTAGGCAGAGTTATCCTTATACTATTTCCCAGAGGGTTTTTTGTGCGGATACCTATTTCCACCAACAAGGGGCTCACTGTCCCCCAACAGCTTTTCCTACATAGTCAGGAGACTTCTTGGGTTTGTAGAAAATTCCAAAAAGTGGAAAAAAATCCCTTCAGGGATGGTTGAATTCCCCCAAAACTTTTTGACATGGCCTCTGCAGGGACTTAACCCCAGGCATCAACGGTGAGAGATTAGAATGGGGAGGGGGAGGCTTCTAACTGGCTCTGTCAGTAAAAGGATGGGGGAGGGCCCTTTCCAGGCGTCTTTCGGCCTTGGATGGAGGGAGCCTTGGGGCCAGGCTGGGGGATTCCTAGAGGTTTTGTGGTGGAGTGTAAGGAGGGCAGGATTTGGGGAAGGGAGAGGCCTCAGCTGGGTATCATGCCACAGAATCCACCCTCCAAAGCAGCCATTTTTTCTAGGGAGACAGATCTCTGTTGTTCACTCTCCTGGCCCCACTTGGAGGTTGCCAACCCTAGGGCTGGCAGCAGTGTAGGGTTGCCAGGTCCCCCCATGGGCACTGGCAGGGGATGGGGGTGGTGGGGTTGCCAGCTCCAAGTCTGGAAACTCCTGGAGATTTGGGGATGGAGCCTGGGGAGGACAGGGACCTCAGTGGGGCACAACGCCCTAGAGTCCACCCTCCAAAGCATCCATTTTCTCCAGGGGAAGTTATCTCAGTAATTCCAGGGGATCCCCAGATCCCACCTGGAGGCTGGCATCCCTAGGCAGCACCCTCTGGATGACTTGATACCACCTAATTTGCATAACTCAACTTGGCCTGGCTGCTTGCTGCTGTTCAGCAGCCACCCTATGAAAGCCAGCAGTGGTGCAGCAGTTAGAGCTTCAGAGTAGGGTCTGCAAGACCCAGGTTCAGATCCCCATATTGCAGTGGAAGCTGACTGGGAGATTTTGGACCAGTCACATACTTTTCAGCCTAACTAAACTCACAGGGTTGTTGTGCAGATAAAAAGGAGGTGAGAATAATGTAAGCTGCTTTGGTCCCCACTGTGGAGAAAGACTATCATTTTCCTTGATAGAAGCTGTGGGGGAGGGGGTGGAGACGAAAAGCTGAAGACAGATAAAGACAGATAAGGGTAGATTGGCTGTTAGGTGGGAAGGAAATAGGGTTGCCAACTCTGGACTGGGAAACTCCTGGACATTTGAGGGGTGGATCCTGGGAGGGTGGGGTTTGAGGAGCGGAGGAACTTTGGTATAATGCCATAGACTCCACCCTCCAAACCAGCCATTTCCTCCATGAGAACTACCATTGCCAGCCTCTGGGTGAGGGCTGGAGATCACCCAGAATTACAACTGTTGTCCGGGTGACAGAGATCACTTCTCCTGGATAAAATGGCTGCTTTGGAGGGTTGAGTCTATGGCTCCACCCCCAGAAGGGAGAAAGAGTGTGAGATATGTTGTAAAATATTCAAAAGTATTTAATTACTCAGAGTATCGATGGATCTTGCTCTATTGGAAAGAAGAGATTTCTTTGTGTTTAAAAAACCTTTATTGCTAAGGGTAAAAGGTATACGGGAAACCTACAAATAAACAAACATCTAAGAGCTACATTTCTAAGCTGCTTACAGTTCAAGTCATGGCTACTAACTAACACAGACAAAGAAGAAGATGTGCCTCTTCTTTTTTTTGGTAAATACAATTTATTATTGGATATATCACATACTCATACATTTTCAACCAACCTGTATATCCATTTTTCTAATATCCCTTCTACCCCCCAAACAAGGCTTCCCGCACTGCTCCAACCCCATTAATATCTCTCTTGTTCTGTTACAGTTACTTCTAAACCTATTTTCTCTTACTAACGGTAACAATTCAAAAATCTAATTCTATTTCATTTTCCTCTTAATAACTATCAAAGCAAATCAAACCACGTTTAATGTCCCAATTTTTCAACAAGTATTTTTGAAAGTCTTTCCAGTCTTCAAAGAACGTTTCATCTTCTTCGTTGTTTAACTTTCTTGTTAATTTGTCCATTTCTGCCAAAAACAACGTCTTTTTAATCCATTCCCATGTTTCAGGTACTTTATCTTGTTTCCAACATTGAGCAAAAGTCAGTCTTGCTGCTGTAGTCAAGTACCATAGTAATGTTCTCTTGGCTACATTTATTTCTTCCATTTTAAGACCTAACAATAACATCTGTGGGTCTTTCTTAAAAGTACAATTCAAAATTTTTTGTATCTCATTGTGGATCTCTGTCCAATACTTTACTGCTTTATCACATGTCCACCACATATGGTAAAAAGACCCTTCATGTTTCTTACATTTCCAGCAGTTGTTAGACATACTTTCATTTATAATAGCAATTTTTTTAGGCGTCATATACCATCTGTACATCATTTTATAACAATTCTCTTTAACATTTACGCAAGTTGAAATTTTCATCGACTTTTTCCACAAATATTCCCAAGATGTCATTAATATCTCATTATTAACATTTACAGCCCATTTTATCATTTGCTCTTTTACAACTTCATCCTCAGTATACCATTTCAATAGCACCTTATATAATTTAGAAATCATTTTTTTATCTTTCTCAAGCCATACAGTTTCAATTTCAATATTCTTTTCTCTAAAACCATATTCTCTTTTATCGGTCTTAAATAAATCATAAATCTGTCTATACTTCAACCAATCATATTCAAATTCAACATCAAATCTATCTTTTAACACAAAATTTTTCCCTTCAGATTTTAAAAGATTTTTATAAGGTAGCCAGTCTAGTCCTTGATTTCTTGAATATGGATTAATCACTTCAGCTGGTACAATCCAAAGTGGTCTTTCTTCTGAGAAGAATTTTCTATATCTCATCCATGTCTCGAACAGTGATTGTCTTACAAAGTGGTGTTTAAAAAATTTGTCCATTTTTACTTTTCCATACCATAAATATGCATGCCATCCGAATTTGTTATCATGCCCTTCCAGGGCCAATAGCTTCTTATTCTCCAAATTAATCCACTGTTCCAACCATGTTAAACAGACGGCATCATAGTACAGTTTTAGATTTGGTAGTTGTAGACCTCCTCTTTCCTTTGCATCACATAAAATTTTCATTTTAATCCTTGGCTTTCTTCCTGCCCATACGAATTTGGATAATTCTTTCTGCCACGAATCCAATACTTTCCTTTGTTTTAGTACTGGAATAGTCTGAAATTCCTTAATTTGTTTTCCCAGCTCTGGAACTTCAATCGTCTCCAAATATTTGTTGATTCTCTGTTGATCAATTCCTTTCTTTTTGAATAATTTGGCGTAATATTTAAAAAAACTCTTTTTATACCATTCAAGCTCATAACATCCTTTCCATCTTCAGTAATCTTAGTTATAAAATTCCTTTCTTTTCTATTTTTCAATTGCCATGCTAAAAACTTTCCTGGTTTGTTTGCACCCTCAAATGCTTTTTGCTGTAATTTCTTCAAATTCCAATATAATTCTCTGTTTAGTAAAACATTCAGCTGATCTTGCAGAAAGTGGATCTCTTTAATAATCTTCTTCTTCCCTGGTCTTTTCTTTAATTCCTTTTCTTTTTGTCGAATTTTTTCATGAAGGTCTTTCTGTTGTTGGATCTTTTGTTTTTTGTCCTTGGAGTTCAGAGAGATAAGCATACCTCTCATTACTGCTTTGTATGCATCCCATACAACTTGTATGTCCGTACCTTTATTCAAATTCAGTTCAAAAAAACTTTTCGTTTCCTTTTTTAAGATTTCATTAATTTGTTTTTGATCCAATAAATCTTCATTAATTCTCCAATATAGCTGTTTAGGTTTTGCTTTAGATATCCAAAGTAAGGGATTATGATCAGAATTAGTTTTCGGTAAAATTTGTATTTTATAAGTTTTTTGCGCCATCTCCTCTGACATCCAAATCATGTCAATTCGAGAAAAGGAATTATGTCTATTCGAATAAAACGTGTAGTCCTTAGTCTTAGGATTACACTTCCTCCAAACGTCTTCCAGTTTCTCTTGCTTCATCAGTTGAAAGAAATTTTTTGGTAACTTTCCAACTGTCTCTCCACTTGCTTTAGATTTTCTATCCAATGTATTATTCACTGTACCATTGAAGTCTCCAGCAAGAACAATTTGGTCATAATTTAAACACTCCAACTCTTTGGTCAAGTCACTAAAAAAGTCTCTTTTGCACCATTGGGTGCATATATATTTACAAGCAATGTCTTTTTTCTATTCATCCATATTTCCACGCCAACATACCTTCCTTCTTTGTCCGAGAAAATTTGTTTAGGATCCAAATCCTTTGAGATATAAATCACTGTTCCTTTTTTCTTATTAACTGCTGAGGAATAAAATTCTTCTCCCAATTTTTTATTAATCAAATATTTGTCGTCTTGTTTTCTTATATGTGTTTCTTGTAAACAAATTATATTACATTTTTGTTTCTCCAGCCAATGATTCACCAGTCTTCTTTTACCTGGTGAATTTAGTCCATTTACGTTCCAAGATAAAAATTTGTAATCCATAATGGTGTTGGATTAAATATCTTTAAAATCGTCCAGATTGCTCGCTTTAAATCTATATAAATCTCCTTCAGTTTTAAGAGTAGTTCTCACCGAGTTATACATAAATGTAAGTCCATATGGAATCTCTCATCTAAACCTAATGTTCATTTCTTTTAGTCTGTCTGTCAATTTCTTGAACTTCTTCCTGTCTTGTAGAATCAATCTCGGAATTTCTCTCAAAATTATTATTTTCTTTCCATTTATTTCCAACGGTTGTGTAAATTGTTTCTTGAAAACGTCTTCCTTCATCTTTGTTGTCACAAATTGAACAATCACATCTCTGGGTAGTTGCTTTCTTTTGGCATAAGCTGAATTTACTCTGTAAATCAAGTCAAAGTCTGCATCCAAATCTCCTTCATCTTCTCCTATATAAGTTGTCAATGTCTTAATTACTAGAGCCCGTAGATCCTGATCTTCCTCCTCTTCTATCCCTCTCAATCTCAGGTGATTCTGAGTAGCCCTGTAATCCATCATGGTCTCCAGCCTTGTATTTTCAGACAGAGTTTTTTTAACCTTTTGTTCCATATCTTCAGATTTTGTCACCAGACTTTTGACTTCTTTTTTAAGTTCTTCTGTATCTTTTTTTATCCCTGACACTTCAGTAAGTACCAGTTCTTTCAATTCTTCCATATTTTTTTTCTGTACTTGAACTTGCACTTGTTCTATTTGCTCCAATTGACTTTGCAGTTGTTGTTGCAACTGTGATTCTATTTGTTTTCCAAGGTGTGATTCTATTTGTTTTCCAAGATTCTGCACCACTTCGGTCATCCGTTTTTCCATCGCTTCCATAGCTGCTTGCCACTTTTTTTTTCCTTTGCAGTCATTCTTGGGCTGGGTGATGAAGCAGCTCTGGGTCTTGTTCTCAAATCCGTCTTGGAGGGCACTTCAATGCTAATCAATCTTTATATTAGCAATCTTCAAGCCAAATCGCCACCTTTATAACTTGCTTAAACACATTTTCAGCTTAAAAATAACTTTTTAAATTTTAGTCCTCCCAAAAATGTCGGGTGCAATTTCTCTATGGTTTTCCGGCTAGAGTAGGCTCCTTTCAAACTTCCTGTGCCTCTGTCCGTCTCTGTAATCCGACTTCCGATGAGGATAGTGTCACACAGTAAAATGTCCATCCGCTTCAAACACAACAGCCTCTAAAATCTCCACTCTAGCCCACTTCCTGTATCACAGAGTCACAGTTAGTTTCGTTTCTGCTACGTAACGTTTAGACTTGGCTGACCACAGGAATGCAAAACAAAGTCACTTTTCAGCCTTTATCTCTAAAGGAAAGCTTTCATTTTACTTTTAATTCAAGCGGAATAGTTCCTTAAAGGTTTCAGCGCTTATCCGTGCGTTTCAATATGTGCTTCTTCTTGACCCCTTGGAAGGAAGTCACCTGAAACAAACAACCAATCTGTATCACAATAGGAGTTACTTTTCCCGGGCAAATGCCCCATTGGCTCTATGCCAGTTTTCCCTTCCAGGTCAGTCTAAACAACAGCAACACTGGTAAACAAGTTAACCCTATAATGACTGGATTGTCAGACCTTGCAAGTACATACATTTCCAACACCCCTTCTCAAGGTCTAACATGTAAGTCATACATACACAAAACATTATTCATTATTCACTTCAACATTTGTACCAATCATATTCAACATTTTACGTAGACGTTCAAACTTCTCTTTGGTCAATGGCTTAGTCAGAATGTCAGCCACCATTTCCTCTGTACGACAATGCTCAATATCTATCAGCTTCTTCTGGTACAAATCTCTTAATAAAGCACACTTAATACCAATAGATCTACTTCTTGCAGTGGTGCTTTCTTCCTTACATATAGTTATACAAGCCTGATTATCCTCAAACATAAGTACAGGTACAGGTTCTCTTATTCCAAAGTCCTTTAACATATGAAAAATCCATTCAAGTCTACTACAAGCACTTGCTGCTGAAACACACTCAGCTTCCGCAGTAGATTGCGCCACAACAGTTTGCTTTCTGCTAGTCCAGTCTATTAGTCCATTTCCGTAGAAAAATAGATATCCACTTGTAGACTTATAATTGTCCGATTCTTCTCCCCAGTTGGCGTCCATATATACGACTAATCTGGGTCCCTCAGACGGTGCAATTTTCAGTTGTAAGTTCATTGTTCCTTTCAGGTACCGCGCCAGTTTCTTCATTGCATTCCAATCATGATGATTAGGTGAACTCACTTTCCTGCATAAGATGCCAACTGCCGCTGTGATATCTGGCCTCGTGGTTTTGCTCAGGTAGAGAAGTTTTCCAACTGCTTCTCTGTATTCTCCAATGTCTGTGAGTGGTTTTCCGTTCTTTTCCTTCAGATATCCAGGTTCCATTGGTATGGATGATACATTACAGCCTTTCATGCCAATAGATTCTACAAAGTCCATAATCTTTCTTTTCTGACATAGAAGAAAAGTTCCATCTTTGAGTCTCTCAATTTGTATTCCGAGGTAGTGTTGTACATCTCCTAGTTGTTTGACTTCCACATCTTTATTCAGTCCATCAGCTATTTCTTTGACATCCTCTCTGTTTTGACAGGCCACGATCAAGTCATCAACATAAACGAGAACATACTGATAGTGTCCATTTTTAATCCTAGTGTATAGACAAGGTTCAGCTTTCCCTTGTTCAAAACCTTGCTTCTGTAGCAGTCCAGTAATTCTGTCATACCAGGCCTTTGCTCCTTGTTTTAGCCCATAGAGTCCTTTGTTGAGTCTGTAGACATAATCCTCTTGTCCTTTGGCTTTAAAACCTTCAGGTTGTTCCATGTAGATTTCTTCTGATAGTTCTCCATTGAGAAAAGCAGTCTTTACATCAAGATGCTCTACTATCATGTCTCTCGATGCCGCAACTCTAAGAAGTGTTCTGAAAGTTGCTTGGTCGGTAACTGGAGCAAAAGTTTCAAAATAATCAGTCCCATATTCTTGTGAATAGCCTTTAGCTACTAGACGTGCTTTGTACAGCTCCACAGTTCCATCTTCTTTATGCTTTATTTTGAAAACCCATTTGCATCCAACACGCTTTCTCCCTTGAGGTAGCTTAGTAAGAGTCCATGCTTCTTTCTCATATATGGATAGTATTTCCTGTTCCATTGCTTCAATCCATCTATCTCTTTCACTTGCAGGTAAGTTACATATTTCTTTCCAGTTCTTGGGTTCTTTTGCAGATTGCACAGTTTCACAAAATCCATATTTCTTTGGTGGTTGCCCTTTAGTGCTCCTTTCTGACCGTCTCACACTGGTTGTGGGTTCTGCTGCCTCCTCTGGTGTGGTTCCCACTTCCCCTTCTGTTCTGGTAGTTTCCTCAGAAGGTAGACCTGCCGGTTCCCCGGTGATCACTACAGGTAACCATGCCACCAACTCTTCAGGTGCACTCCCAGGCGTCTGTGGATCAGTTGCACTGGAAACACTTGGCAAATCACACTCATCAGCAAATACAACATTACGTTCTTTAACTGTGCGATTTTGGGGATTGTATATTCTATATCCTTTTCCACCAACAGGATACCCTACTACAAATCCAACTTCAGCTCTGGGGTCAAGTTTTCCCCTTCTCTCCTTTGGTATGTGGGCATACCCTTTGGAACCAAAAGCTTTGATGTGCTTTAATCCAGGCTTCTTTTTAAACCAGGCCTGAAAAGGAGTGATTCCAGTAAGCTTTGAGGGTACTCTATTGTGTAGGTACACCGCTGTGTTTACAGCTTCAGCCCACAGGCTATTTGGCAGTCCAGAATGCATTAGCATAGCTCTACACATTTCCTGAATTGTTCTATTCAGCCTCTCAGAAGACCCATTTTGCTGAGGTGAGTATGGGATAGTCACCTTGTGTTCAATCCCTTCACGTTCCAGAAACGCTTTAAATTCAGCATTGCAATATTCTCCACCTCCATCAGTGCGTAAGCTTTGAGGTGCTTTGCCAAATTTGTTTTTAATTGTGGCCAGGTAACATTTAAATTTACTCAGTGTCTCATCTTTACTCTTCATCATATACACAAAAGTATATTTCATTTTGTTCTCAGTAAAAGTCACAAAATATTTATTCCCGCCACAGGATGGCGCTAGTGGACCAACAAGATCACTGTACACAGTCTCTAGAAATCTCCCATTAGGAGTAGGAAATTTTTGAGAATATTTTGGGGCGGTCCCTTTAGCTTTGAGACACGTGTCACATTTCTCCTTTGCCTTATCACAATTCACAACAGAGATTCCACATTCCTTCAACAACCTTTCAACAGACTGTATGCTCCTGTGTGCAAACTTCAAATGCCATGCATATAAGCAATTCTGATGATTACAAGAGTCATTGCTAGTTTGACAAACTTGTTTCTCATCATTAACAGTTCCAGGTTTCACATTGGCATCTACAAGATAATGAAATCCATCTCTTTCTTCCACTTTGAATGCAAAACCAGGCCCTTTAGCAAGAATCTCGCTTGCCTTATCTGTTCTAAGCAACACACTGTGACCACTGTCCATAAGCCTTTTAGTTGAAATCAAATTATCAGCTGCTTCAGGGACTAGAGCCACGTTCTGCAACTTAACATTAATTACTTCTCCACTAGTAGTGAGAAGTCCAATGGGTACTGTTCCCACGCCTCTGACATCAAGTAATTGCTTATTAGCTTGGAGAATTCTTGGCCTATTGTCAGTATCAATTTCAGAAAACAGTTCCTCATATTTGCAAACATGCATGCAGGATCCGGAGTCAATTAAAAATAATTTCTTATTTCCATCAACATCATCATCATCACAGATTCTAAAAGCATGATCCTTTCTGTTAGCATGGTGATTCCCATGTTCCTTTGTCTCTGGTTTGGAGCGGCTGCTATAATTTCCTCTACCACTGGGTGTCTTGCCTCTCTGACCACGTGCTCCAAAAGCTTTTGTCTGCCTTCTACTTTAGACTCACTGTCTCTGGCATTTCTAAATTCACAGAATGCAACTTTATGATTCCCTTTGCATAAGAAACACTGAATTTTCCTTTTAAATCTTTGCCCATGTTTCAAACTCAGTACAGACATCTCATTAGACAAATCATCATCATTGCTCCTTGAGTCATATTCTTCCTGTAAAATCATCAGTAAACCTTCAAGACTTAAATCATCCTTATGTCTCAAATTCATAGCTAAATTCTTGTAACTCTGTGGTAGACCTCTAAGAATTGCAGTGATTAAATCAATTTCATCAGGTGTTTTGCCCAATTCCTTAAGCTCATTATAAACGCCCATTAGTTTGCTCAGTTTCTCAGGTAAATTGTCAGTCTCTCTTACTTTAAAGTCAAAGATCTGTGCCTTTAAGTAATAAATCTTACTTGTAGTCTTTCCCCCATATTTCTTTTTCAGATATTCGACCATTCCTTTTGATGTTCCCACAGTATATAAATTTGGCAAATCTTTATAATCAATAGACCCAAGAATTAGATTCTTGGCGTAGCCATCCAGTTGTTCAAAAGCACTTTTCTCTGGCTCATTCTCTGGAGGGGTCATTGTTAAGACATGTTGGGCTCTCTGCATTTGCAGCTTTACTGTGAGAAAACCATGCCAGTGAAGAAAATTGTGGGGCGTCAGTCTTAAGGGCGCAAATTCCCCTGAGTGCTGGAACATACTCACAGTCGTGGGTGCTGTTTCTCTGGGTGCAGAAGTTGAGGCTTTGGCTGTGGAAGATTCAGCTTCACTCATCCTTAGGCTGTAGTAGGCACACTGCAGGAACTCACAGGGTTAATTCCTTTCCTCAGGCTGTGCAGCTGGGAGCAGGAGACTTCGAAACAATCAGCTCGGCTTTCCTCGTCCGGGCTCCGAAGCGCGTAGGAAAAAAATTCAAAAGGTTTTCTTTCAGCTGCTCTCAAAGTGCAAGCTAGCATAAAGTGGGGATTCCTCCAATCAGCAAGAATTAAAGTACTCCCACTATTTCTGGCTGCAGCTTTGTTTGGCAAAAAGCAGAAAAACTTTGCAGAAAATTTATTTCCTTTTAAAATAAGCCTCTACCTGCTAGCTCAACTCAGCTCTCTCTTTTTCAATCCAATGAGCATTTCAAAAACAAAATTCAACCGTCAAATGCTACCATTTTGTTGTAAAATATTCAAAAGTATTTAATTACTCAGAGTATCGATGGATCTTGCTCTATTGGAAAGAAGAGATTTCTTTGTGTTTAAAAAACCTTTATTGCTAAGGGTAAAAGGTATACGGGAAAGCTACAAATAAACAAACATCTAAGAGCTACATTTCTAAGCTGCTTACAGTTCAAGTCATGGCTACTAACTAACACAGACAAAGAAGAAGATGTGCTTCTTCTTGACCCCTTGGAAGGAAGTCACCTGAAACAAACAACCAATCTGTATCACAATAGGAGTTACTTTTCCCGGGCAAATGCCCCATTGGCTCTATGCCAGTTTTCCCTTCCAGGTCAGTCTAAACAACAGCAACACTGGTAAACAAGTTAACCCTATAATGACTGGATTGTCAGACCTTGCAAGTACATACATTTCCAACAAGATAGGTAAGGATAGAGGGAGGAAGGAAAGGTATGAGAAATGGGATGACCGTCTCGCAAATTTCTTACGGGTCTCCAGTTGTATTCTTCTAATCCCATTGACTTCCCTTAGGATGGCACTGCAAACAAAACTACTAATACATGGCTTTTGTTTTTGGATTGAGATATGCACTAAGAAGTCAACCTACATTTTTGAAATCCTTTTCTAACTATGCATGTGGTCCTAAGGAAAGACAAAGGTATGTGAGGTACAACACAATTTGCATCTGGTTCTATGTCTACTATGGAGAAACAGTGGCTGCGAGGAAGCCTGGAAATAATGCTTGCTTACTATATATTCAGGGTGTCCTGGAAATATATTCCAGCTGTTTCCCGGAGCAGCAAAATATGCTGCCCTGGAGCTCCTGTCTTTGCCTTATAAATGCCACCTGTTTGGCCCCACAGTGCAACATCAGCTGCCTTGGTGGATTCCTCTCTGATCTGAGTTCTCCCCGGCTCTCCCTCTCTTCCTTACCATGAAGGCACTCCTGAGCATCTGCCTCTTTTGGGGCCTCCTTTCTCCAGGTGAGTGGAAAAACAGACCCCCCCCCTGTGCACTCTTTTTATTGCCTCTGGGAAGGGAATAGGCCAGGACCAGTTCGAGATACTTGGTCACCTTAGGCAAGGTAGAATGTTAATACCATCCCCCTCAGTTTCTAACACCAGGGCAGGGGTTTGTGGGGATTGGGGAGATGCGGCAAATCCATTTCAAAGAATTTATTGTGGCCCAGTTCCCTTTCTTGCCTCTGTAACTGGTATAGTCAACATTTACACAGGGAAAGACAAGTAGAGACATGTGCTGGAAATGTCCGTATGGAACTGGGTACTGTCAGGAGGGTGGCTTTGTTGAGTCTGCAAAAGTAGAACAAAGTTTGAGTCCACTCCCACCTTAAAGGTCAACAATATCTCCTGAGATATAAGCTTTTGTGATTCACTTCACACACTTCAGCAGATCAGAGGGGGCATTTCTGCTCACTCGACATACTCCAGATTTTTTTTTGTGGGGGGGCACTTGATTCACGCACACTGAAAGCAGACTGAGCACAGGTCTTCTGCACATCTGACCTCCTTCTGCATTTTCACAGTAGCGGAGTCCGTTCATTTTCTTCCGCATGTGCCTTAAATAATTCAGATTTTCAGAAGAGTGTGCTATCATCACTGGTGGCATCATTCGTGGGGTCAAAGCACCCTTCCCGTTTTCTTTTCTTTTTTTGCATGTTTATATTGATATATTGCTGTAATGGCTGAATCTTTTTTTAAAAAAAATCAAAAATGAACACACAGGTAGGGATGAAGAGAAAGAGCGGTCCCCAGTGACATATATGAGGCTGCTGGTGGGGGAGGGTGGTATTCGAGGGGTGGGGCGATGCCAGTTGCCTCCAGTCCTGCCTTGTCTTTGCATGGGGAAGCCTAAAAGGGAACCCCTCCACTGCCCATACGTTTATTAGTCATATGCCTTTCAAGCCCCACCAGATATTTTGCATTTTTTTTAAAAAAAATATTGGCACTAAAATATTGTAATATCAATATACCAATATAATGAAAGGGTTAGCAGGTTCTCTATATTCCCAGCTTTCCTTCTTGAATGGGTGAACATGAAGGGCCAGTCCCTTGCAGCAATTGCAGAAACTAGCATAAGAGAAGAGAATCAGCCACACGTTACCCTGCCTTTTAAGTCATCCAGAGTTAACATTGCACACACATGGATATTTTTTAAAGCACAGATTTCCCAAATGTATTGTGCTATTCCGGTGCAGTGTTACCCATGCCAATGGAAGCTTTCTTTTTAAACAGAAGAATATTGTTCACACCTCAGCCTACCATTTTGACACAGGAGAGGAGATCATCCAGTAGTACCCCTGCAAAGGAGTGTAGGGTCTCAGAGAGGGGTTTTAAAGGGTATTGTGTTACCTCTATAGAACATTACCCAATGGGAGGGCAGAGAATTCTGAGGATCACTTGAAAACACAGCAATGTCATGGAAATGTAATAATAAGATAGGTTCATTGTATTACATGTGGTGGACGTGCGATGTAACAAAAAGATTTTGGATATGGATACATAGACTGATACAGAAAGTTATAAAAAGTACAGTTCCTTTTAAACCAGAAACTCTACTATTAGGCATACTCCCGAAAGAAACAATGAGAGAAGACCAGTACTTGATAATATACTTAACAGCAGCAGCCTAGATTTTATATGCAAAATACTGGAGATCGACAATGATACCAACTGAACAAGAATTTATTGAGAAAATAATGGAAGCAGCAGAAATGGATAAACTAACTTTGATGATGAAAGGCTATGATGACTCAGCTTTTCAGAATACGTGGCAACATTTTTATGATTGGTATAATCAGAAAGGGCAGGATGGAGAGAAGTAAAAATCAGTATTAATTCTTAATATGCGTGTAAAAAATTAGCAAGATAGATAAACTATAGAGAAGCTCATGTAAAAGGTATTAGTATCAATTATGGCAGGGTGGAAAAATTGGATTAACTGTTACGTGTTAGAACTTGTATCCCCCCATGAATGTTAAATGTTGTCTTATGTTTTGTAGTGTGGTTTTGTGTATATTGTATGTTTTGATTGTTTGTAGTGTTTGTTATGTATAAAAATAAAAAATGCCTCTTTTAGGGGTGCTTTAAAGAAAAAAGAAAAAAGAAAACACAGCAATATCAAGGGCTCAATGAATACCGGGTGTGAAATGGATTCCCCTCTTCCCTCTAGAAACTTCTTGCAAGGGCAATTCCACGCACATTTTCATCAGCAATGTGGCCACCACGGAATTCACCTTGGTTTGGAAGCAGCCCAAGAAAACCTTTAAATTCTGCCCTAGAATGAAAAAAAAATCCAATTTCTGTGCAGGAGAGATAATTTGTACCACTGGGGTCTCTTAACTAGAAATGTTAGTACTATTTGTCAACTATTATGTCACCCTACGTAGTTGGCACTGAGCTGTTGCAAACCCCCCCCCCCCATTCCCCTCTCTCTCATTTCTGCAGGGGCACCAATGAGCTGTCATCAGTGTATGGGAGAAGACTGTGCAAAACCAGGAATTCAGAAGTGTAAAGCTCACGAAAATGCCTGTGTTTCATCCATTGCTGAAACCACACTCGGTAAAATGAGAAGAACTTTAACAGGTGCCTTTTTCATTACTTGGTCCCTTCAGCATCAAATGATATTTTGTCAATACAAATGAGACATTTCAGAACGTTGACCCCCAACTCCTGTAAATTCAATCTGCCATGTACTTAGGTCTCAGCACATTTAGGGCCTAAGTCCATGATAGAGGAGTTCTGGGATGGGTTCAAGTGTTTCATGAGGATTATCAGACATGCCGTTGCGAGTTCCCCACTTGGACCTCAATTCCCAGACATGCAGGTTACGATTCTGATCAGGACCATGACAGATGAGGGATCAGAATAAGGAAGCAGCAGAGTTTCAGATGAGAGTAGGGTTGAATAAATCAGGGGTTTTCATTGTTTTTTCTTATGTTTGGAACTGCAGAGACAGCAAGTTCACACACACACCCCAGTATTAGACATGGTTAGAGGAAAAGAACTTATGCCTTTCCATCCCAGGCCATTTCCCCAAACCTAATTAATAATCCTGAGGATTTCCCGAGCAGTAAGATCGATGTGCACCTCATCAGTGCAGGTGGATCCACCAATCAGGTAAGCAGTGAGAGCAGCAGACAGAAACTGCTGTTTATGAAGTTTTCTGTTGACAGCTCTGTTCCTTCAACCCAGGGCCCTCTTTATGGCAGGAAATCCTTTGCATATTAGGCGACACACCCCTAATGTAGCCAATCCTCCAAGAGCTTGCAGTAGCCCCTGTAAGAAGAGCTCTGTAAGCTCTTGGAGGATTGGCTACATTAGGGGTGTGTCGCCTAATATGCAGAGGAGCTCCTGCTACAAAAAGAGCCCTGAAATTTCGATATATGTCTAATGTATTAGACTGCCCCGATACCCAGAAATGGGGAGGGGAAATGACTTTGCTTTCCCTGCAGTTCCACCACAGGGGATACAAACCCCCCACCAAAAAAAAACCCTGACTCGTTCAGCTGTACTCCTGTCTGAAACTATTTTGCCTTCTTTGTTCGGATGCTTACTAGCTAGTTTGGCTGATTCCTACTATGCCGAGTGATTTGGGGGTAAAAGCAGCTCCTCACAGTTCTTGGCTCTTTGGGGAACATCGGCTATATCTTCTCCCCGTGCCATCCCAGCATAAAAGAGTCTGTTGTACAGACTGACTGATTGATCTCTCTCTTTGTGACCCTGAATCTGCTCTGAGCTGAACTGCAGAGACAAAGGGAAACCCTAAGAGAGGATTTGCGGCTACCCATTGCTACTTTCAAAGCACAAATATCCTGCCAAAGATCCATTTGATGGTGGTAATAAAAATGGGATGGAAATTGCCTCACTGACTCCTTGGCACCAAAAAAAAAAAAAAATCCACTAATTTCTATGTTTTAGTTTATTTAAACATTAGTAGCCCGTAGGCCATACACCATTTTTAAAAAAATATTTAGGAATTTAAAAGGACGGTAAAACAGAAATTTGCCATGTCCACGATGCAATTTTGGTAGTCTTAATCTTGATGCATTGGGAAAAGATGAATATTTTGACAGCCATTTTCTTAAGAATCTTTCTCTTGCTGCTGCATGTTTTGGGCAATAGAAGAAATCATGACATGGCGAGTCAAGTTCTATCACAGGACGGTCAAAACAGTGCTGGTCCAGAGGGGTCTTGAGAAAACGGCCCTTCATCTGGAAATGCATTGCAGCATGTAATCCTATATGAGCGCCTCAATTTTGGAATGGTCAGCATGTTTAAGTAGAGAGGCAGGACAAATTTAGTGGAATATTGAATTCCTAGATGAAGTGGGGAGCATCTTCATCTAGCATCTGTTTTAAGGGCATCCCAGTCATTTTAGAGCAAGTTTTCTGTGAGTAGTGTGTGTCTTCTTTTAGTTAAATTCTCTGTCTTGCTTAAGCCCAATTGGCTTATTTTCGCATCTACAGCATCATTCCATTTCAACCAGCAACGTTCGTATTCTGGCTGCATGGTAAAGGTTGGAAGGCTTTCAGCATTTAACAGTCGATATTTGTAACTAACTACGGTCCTCCAGATCAAAGTTGAGATTCTTGGGAGGCCTAGCTCAAGCCTTACGACTGCAGAAGCGATGCATGGTGGTAAAGTTAATATTTTATGGAAGAAGGCTTGCTGTCGTTGGACCTAAGAACCAGATTTGGGAACCATATAGCATGCACAGTAGTATTAAGCATCTTATATGCTTTCAGGAGCTCTGGCACATATTGAGCTCCTTGGATATAGAAAAACTTCTTCCAGGCTAGTAAGGCTAGGTAGACTTTCTGTTTAAGATATTTAATGTGCCCCCTCGCCCAGATTGCCTGGAGTTGTGGGCTTGGGTGTCATCAATATGCAGATGACATCCAACTCTATCTGATGCTGGGCGGCTGGTTGAAATCTACCCCAGATGACCTGCATTGGGCGTCACAGGCTGCGGCTGGATGGCTCAGACTGAGCCAGTTGAAACTAAACCCGGCAAAGACGGAGGTCCTGGGCCTGTTTTGGATCGGTTCAGGGTTGGGGTTCCCTCTCCCGACCTTCGGTGGGGTGCCGTTGGTGCCAGCATCAGAGGATAGGAGTTTGGGTGTGCTCCTGGACTTCTCTTTAACGATGGAGGCTCAGGTAGCAGCCACTACCAAGTCAGCCTTTTACCATCTTCAGCTGGCTTGGCAGTTTGTCCCCTTCCTTGACCACGACGACCTGGCCACTGTGATCTATGTGATGGTCACCTCGAGGCTAGACTACTGTAATGCTCTCTACTTGGGGCTGCCTTTGTCGCAAATCTGGAAGCTGCAGCTGGCGCAGAATGCTGCATCCAGGCTGTTGATGGGTCTCTCTAGGAGGGATCACAGTCAGCCTGTGCTGAAAGCACTGTACTGGCTGCCAATAGCATACTGGATTCGCTTCAAAGTGCTGTTTTTTTTTTTTTTTTTGAAATAACTCTCCTAAAAAGGAGAGAATTTTATTCATTTTATAAGAAACGGGTAAGGTAGACAGGTGGGGAAAGAAAAAGAACGGAGTGAGTTTTTTCCTGTTAGTAAAGGTTAGTTTTAGTTAATATTCAATCCGATATTTGGCATCCATCACGGTTAGAAGATCTTCTTTTTAACTTTCCAAAGTCCAAAACAACTCTGTTAGTAAAGTTAGTAAAGTCCATTGGGGTTAATTATTACTGCTCCCTTCAGATGTTACTCGAACAACTTCTTTTTGAGTCTCTCCAATTACAAATTGAGTCCTTTTAACTTGATGTCTCCCGATCCGTCACCTCCTTCCCCTGGGCTGCCGTCATCTTCATTTATCCAAGTTTTCAGTGCTGCGTCTTCCATGCTGGCGTGTCTCTTCAGAAAATTCTATATTTTAGTCCATCTTCTCTCTTTTCTTTGTTTTTCCTGCTGTTTCTGGCAATCAATTTCCGCTGGCTCCATAAACACTACTCATGAAATTAGATCTCCATTGCTTGCTAAGCTCAACACCCCATTCTACTGGCAGAGATTTCCTTTTTTTTTTTTTAGAGGCAGAACAGGCTTTGAGAGCCATATCCACCTCTTCTTTTTATTTATTCGCTTCACTGCCAGTTAGGGGTGTCAAGACATTCGCCACAGTAAATCTGAGATCTTCTTTCTCTTCTTTTTTCATAACCAGAAAGTTTAGAGTCAAATTGTCCTTTTGTACAATTTTTGCCATCTTCCTTGTTATTTCCGACATTTCTTTTTGACAACTGATGAGAACACATTCCATTTTAAAAAATTTCGTTGATTTGATGCATTTACTCCAGCAGGTGGCGCAGTATCTCCTTCTCCTGTTGATTGACAGCTAGCTTTGGGGGGGTTGTCCGGACCGGAAGTCCCTCCTTCCTTCTCTTCCGGTTTGCGCAGGACATTCCCCGGCATCGACATTTTCTTTTTTATTTACTTTTTCACAGTTCGTGCCGCATCCCCCGAAAAGCTGCTGAAATCGCAGTCTTCTAAAAAACCCCAACGGTACCTTCACCAACACTCTTTTTTATCTTTACCCCCCCTCGCATTTCTCTTTTAAATCTCGCTTCTTAAAGAGGATAGGGAATCTTCCCTCCTCCCATATGCTTATGCGCTTGCGGGGGGGTTTAAATTTTCGCTTCAAAACAGATCTTCAACTCACGATTAGATGCCATTTCTTCGTTTCATGTTAATCCAGACCGCTTTAACTCACTCCTGGAAGTCGGCAGGGCTGCTAAGTCCCATCCGGGACGCACTACGCGGCGGGGCCGATTGGAGCGGGGAGAAAGCCTCAATTTCCCGGCGGTGTGCCGGCAAAGAGGCTACTCCCCATGCGCCCCCGGTTCGGAGCCTTTGACTAAGGCTCACTAGGGTCTTTCGCATATGCGAAGACCCCCCATTCCGCGCGTGGGCTGACCGCCTCTGGGAGCTTCCCGAGAAGCGGCCGCCATTCGCAGCACCGAAACCGAAACCCCGCTTCAAAGTGCTGTTTTTGACCTTTAAAGCCCTGTATGGCCAGGGTCCGGCCTACCTGAGGGACCGCCTTTCTCCATATGTTCCCCCAAGAGCACTTCGGTCAAAGGGCCAACATCTCCTGGAAATTCCAGGCCCTAGGGAAGTGAAATTTGCTGCCACTGGAGCCAGGGCTTTTTCGGTGGTGACTCCTACCTGGTGGAAGGAGCTCCCAGAGGAGATCCAGGCCTTGCGGGACCTTGCTCAGTTCCACAGGGCCTGCACGGTGGAGCTCTTCCGCCAGGCCTATGATTAGGAGCCGCCGCCATTACTACTTCATCATTGTCAGCCACCCGCCATCACACCACTGTCATCATTAAGTGCGGGGCAGCCCTGGTAGGAGAGGGGATGACGAGCTACTATTCGGCTACCGGGGGTTCAATTCTGCCGGGGGTTACGATCTGCCCCATCTTGTTTTTACTTGCTTGCTCTAATAATGCTTGGATGTTGTTTCATATGTTTTTTGTTTTTACACTGTTTGAATCTGTTTTAAAGTTGGCATGCGTGTCTCGCTGTTAGCCGCCCTGAGCCTCCGGGGAGGGCGGGATGTAAATCCAAATAAATAAATAAATAATGTGCTTCGGCCATGATATCTGAACTCATTGACCTCTTGTGATTTGGACCTTCTGATTTTTACAAAATCAACAAGAAGATCAAATAGAAGATGGAAAATTGGAATGTACTAATTTCTATGGCTGTTAAACACTGATATCTGTGGAATATCTCAAGCAATGTTCTCTGTAAGCTGTGGAGTCTTGTGAGCAAAAATTCTACTTTGTGAGATACTGGCATTGACATGGTGAGCAAGCAATTTGGCTACTGCATAAATGAGTTTACCCTGGAGCTATCCTTCCTGTGCTAAGGCAAAAATGTGTGAGCCAGAGGCTAAAAAACTGTGCGCTAGCTCACACTAACTCAGCTTAGAGGGAACACTGATCTCAAGCCCTGTAGTAGCCTGTGGTGTCACCTCCAGGTTTCCACCCAGAAATGATGCCACGGCACTAGTGATGACCTTGTCTGAGCCCCTGCCCACAGAAATCTCTCAAGGGTTGTCTGCAATGGGCTGGTAGCCCTAGATGTAACTGTTGGATGAGATATCTATGGGCCTCTGCAAGTGTTCATCAATGAACGTATTCCCAGAGTTCAGGGATTTCTTCCCATAGATGTTTGCAACACTGCATCAAACATGTTTATTTTTTCGAACAGCAAAAACTTCAAGCCACACATTCCACATTTTTACCCCAGAATTCCACTTTCAAAAGTCAAATTAAGAGATGATTGCCTTGAAATGTAGCTGATCTAAGATAACAGAAAGGATATCTCCATCCCCTTTCACAGTCAATGCACACAAGCCGGAATACAACCTGACTACCAGGTTTTGTGCTCCAGCCGATATATGCTTGCAGAGCTACACAAGCATTTCTACAGTAGATGGTGGGAACTACCGTTCTACTCTCAACTGCTGCTATACCAATATGTGCAATGACCAGCCAGTCTCATGTAAGTGCCTCTCCTTTATATTGAATAGTTGCCATTAATGAAGGCCTGAGCCTGGGGACTCTGTTGCTACGGGATGGGAAAGTTCTTTACTCTCAATACTGATTGGGCCAACCTCCACTTACGGTCCGTCTTCCTGAAACAAAAATGTCTATTTTCGTTTTGAACTGACACAGCAGCAGGGCCGCAAACTTGATTCTTCTTTCAACCAATGAATCTTGCAATGACCATGTCAGGGAGTTTAGGCTGAGAGAGTGAGTGACTAGAAGAGGGGTCCCCAACCTTTTTGAGGCTGTGGGCATCTTGGGAATTTTTATACAGGGTGGTGGTTGCAATAAAAAAATGGATGCTGCTTAGGGTTCCCATTACCCCAATGGGGGTGGGGGTTTGCCCACTTTCATGGCCCTCGATCTGCCAGCCCCGATTCGGCCAGTGGGGTGAACCCTGCCCCAAAGTGTCTGGTTTGTGCCAACGTGCCCAGCTTAATGACACCACCCAGAGGTGATGTTATTGCACCTGACACCTTGTGGGGGCGGGAACGACGACACTTGATCTTTTAAGGAAAGCCATAGAGTTTTTCCTTATAGGATCAAGCATCCCCTGCAATGTGCCTTGCGTGATGATGTCACTTCTGGGTGATGTCATCGCAGCATTCTCATTTTGTATGCACGCACTGAAGAGGCCCCAGAGAAGGACCAGGACCCCCACACATACCGGCAGCCAGATAAGACCTGGCATCCCTACAGCTGCTGGAGTTGATGCCACACAAGGAGAGGACGGCCAAGTGCCAGGGAGACGACAGGACTGAGAAAGGGAAAGACAACGAGACAAACACAGTGGTGGCAGCAGTTGCCAGTGAAACAATATTATTTAAATCATACTAACCAATCAGATCTTGAGTGCCACCTCAGAAGCCCTGCCGGGCAAGAGCCCCACGTGGCCCTGCCCACTTCCTAAAAACGTTTGGCAGGTATCATGGCCCTTATGGGCATCACAATGGGTCCTAGATCTTCCACGGCCAAGTTGGAATTCGAATCTGGATCTCCATGGTACTATTCAGTTGCTTGGACTCCTCCAGTACTCTGGATTATTGAGACTTTTCTGCTTTTCTTTCTAACTCTCTGTGTTTTGGTTGGTTCATTTCCTTTTTGGTCTTCATTTTGATTTGTAAAAAAAAACCCTCTTAAAAGCAGATAAAAGTGTGTGATGGATGATATATCTGGGTTTTTTTCTGCAGTGCCTGAGACTAAGGATTCTTCACCCAATGGGGTGGAATGCCCGGCCTGCTTTGTCTTGAATTCAGCTGAATGCCAGGAAGAGGAGACCATCAACTGCACCGGTGGGGAGACCAAATGCATCGAGGCAGCTGCTGACATCTACCTAGGTGAGCCAGGCGCTCCGTTTGTACAGAAAGTGGATTGGTGCATATGTGTCTCTTTTGTGTGAGGAAGAACAGCTTTCTATGGGCCATAACTTCTGTGTAGAACTCGGTAAGTTAATTGAGTTCTGCTTCTCCAGGAAACAGGTATCGGCAGAAATTACCAATGTTCTCTGAAGCCGACCCTTTCACAGTAAAGATCATACAAACGTCCATACAAACTACCTCTCTATCCACATCCGTAAAATATGAGTGTGAGAAAAATGGGGTTGCAGTTACCTGTAATCGTTCATCAAGTTCTCTGTGCAGTCCTACGTGGGGACTAAGACAGAAAGGTTGCCCAAGGGCTCTTGGATAAGGAATACTTTGCAGAGGAAGGAAATGGCAAACCACCTCTGCTTCTCACTTGTCTTGAAAGCCCTTTGCTGGGATTGAAATCAGTCTGTTGTAACTTGAGGGCTCATATGTCCATACATAAATAAATAAATAAATAAATAAATAAATAGGGAACCCAGTGGAATGGCTTGAGGTGAGGTGAGGCTGCAGCAGGAAACTGGAATCGTCAGAAATTACCAATGTTCTCTTTACAGTAAAGATCACACAAACATTCATACAAATTACCTCTCTGTCCACATCTGTAGCATAGGAGCACGAAGAAAATAGGGCTGCAATTACTTGTAATTGTTCATCAAGTTTTCTGTGCAGTCCTTCTTGGGGACTGCCCATGCACCTAGGCCTGCTGTGGAGATTCTACTAGAAAGCTCTTCTCTTCTGGTGCTCTCCTTGGCAGGGGAGGGTGCGCTATACATGGAATTAATGAATAAAGAAATAAATGGAAGCACTTCCTGCCCCCTCCTGGGCTCTGCTTTCTTGTCTAAACTTGCATGTGACCAGGGGAAATGGAGCCATCCCTCCCTCAGTTCCTCCCTCATCACTGTGGAGAAAAGAGCTGGTCTTCTCATCTCAACTCATGGGTTCTTCCCAGGTATGAAGGAGATTTAATTTCCTTTAGCTAATGATTTCTGAAGAGACACTACCTCTTCTCTGTACTGTTTTTCAGAGGGGGAGGGAGGGGGAGAGAGAGAGAGAAGAAATAGCAAGGAGGGTCACGTGGAGTGGAGCTCTTGCGAGCTGTGGTGTCGCCAGGCAGAGGTCCTCAGCACAGTAGCTGTTGATCCTGGAAGCTTGATGTGGTGTTTGGAAAGTTGTGGTGATGTTGTGCTTGGTGAGGGCTTGCCATTGCCCCAGGGGGCAGGGGTTGCCCACTTTTGGGGCCCTCGATCCGCCGGCCCATATCCAGCCAGTGGGGGAACCCCACCCGCATAGTGCTGGGATTGCGCCAACGTGCCCAGCATGATGATGTCTCCCGGAGGTGATGTCATCATGCCAGGCATGTCACCAGGGTGGCGCTCTAACACTTGGCCAAAAAACTCTGTGGTACCATCGAGTTTCTGGCTGAATGATAGAGCTTCCCCCTGGCAATGGGCCT
Source organism: Gekko gecko (assembly GCA_029375565.1). Classification (NCBI taxonomy): domain Eukaryota; kingdom Metazoa; phylum Chordata; class Lepidosauria; order Squamata; family Gekkonidae; genus Gekko; species Gekko gecko. The sequence goes on from JAPDNY010000005.1 coordinate 223,884,319, forward strand.
AGCATGATGACGTCACTCATTCCTCCCACACACCAGGAAAACGTAGGGACCTGGGAACCCTAAATAAGGCTTGATGTGGGTGTTTGTACAGAGAAAGAACGTCTTGAATAAAAACTCTCGGGGTTTTTTCCAGCTATGCTACTTGCCCAATTTCCATGCCTGGTCCCCCAGTGGCAACACTTCAAGGCCATATACTAGAAACATAGGGACAGGTTGTGGTCAACCTGAGACCAGTTCAAGATTTGGGAAATTCCTTGAGATTTAGGGATGGTTCCTGAAGAGTGTGGAGACTGGGGAGCGGAGGGACCTTGGTAGAGCAAAGTGTGAAAACTGCCATTTTCTCCAGCGGAGCAGCTGATCTCAGTAGTCTGGATATCTGATGTAATTCTGGAAGAACTCCAGCCTCCACCTGGAGACAGGCAACCTGAGACGGCTTCCCTGCTTGTCTGCTTGGAAATTAACCGACTCTTCAGTTCTGACTGGCCCCTGCCTTCTGCGGGGGCAGCATCCCTCTCCAACGGCCTTTGCCAAACTCATGCAAGGAGCTCAAAAGGAAAGAAATCACTGGGGGGACTAAAAGGGAAAGGCTGGATTATTAAGCAGGAGAAGATTCCCCTTGTGGTGGGAAATGTTTTGACTCTGGGGCTCACGAGACTCATACTTCCCGTTCTGATCCATGCCACACTCAGGGCTTTGGAGAAAGAGACTGATGTTGATGCTCTTTTTTCTTTCACAGATATTATTAGAGATACATTTAGTGTATATTTGAAAGGATGTACAACACCCAACACATGTCTCTTTCCAATTGTACGCTTAAATCATACCAGAGCTAAATTGAATTTCATCGTCACCAAATGGAACTGCACCCAAGAGTCGTCAGCGGAAACATGGGAGTCTAAATTTCTTTCCTCTTTGGATTCCTCCATTCCTGGACAAGGAGCAGGAAGTTGGGGACCATGGGATTCAAATACAGAAGGTCTGGCACTCCTGGGTTCCCTTCTCTGGGGAGGGGGGCAGTGATGGGGGAGAAGAAGACTCTTCATGTTTTGGAGGCTGGAGCTAGTGATAACCATACGTGTGGGATAAATCTTCACTGAAGCACGATTAAAATAAACTGATATGACTAAAACAGCATACTCCATGTGTGTGTTTCTGAAACAAAGCAAATGTTGGGAGACAGAAGGGGTTGGGAGATGTAATAAAGGGAATGTTCGTATTTTGCACGCCCATCGCAGATTCATGCAAGTAGGGGATTATCAGCACAGGGACTTGATTTACGCACCCTCTGTGATGTAGCCAGAGGATACCCCTCACCAACTCTAAGGAAACAACCTAGGGTTAAGTGGTGGGAACAAGAAGATACAATAAAACAGGATTAAACAGGATTCAGGGAGCACAGACTGTTTTGGTATATTACCTTCCTGGGTCCATTTTGTACTCCTCTCTTCCTCCAAGGCACTCAGGGTGTTGTTCATGAATTCCCCATCATCCCTTTAATTTTCAGAACAGCAACTCTGTGATGTGGGTTAGGATGAGAGTGACTGGGACAAGGTCCACCGGCTGCCCACCTGGGAAATCTTTCATTTTGGGGCCGGAAAATGGCATGAGAGGGAAGGGTGAAGCCCCCTCGTGTGCCATCATCCTGATCCGAATTGGGCCCCATGCTGATGCGAACTGAATTCCCAGCAGGGAACTCTAAATTGTAGGTGGATTACAAAGACTTGGCGGAAAAACAAGAATGTTGTCAGCCAAGAGTTATCAAAGACCGAGTGGTCCAGCAGTTGCACATGCATGACTGAACCATCTTAAGGTACTTGTCTATAATATATGAATTCGTGTTTATATCATGGTCTGTCCCTTGAAACTGCAGGTGCTGTAGATTTACAAATAGGCCCCAGAAATTATAGATTCTGCATAAAAGAAAACTCTGAACCTCATTATGATGAAACTGAATTTATAAGGGACCACTATGGCAGCACCATCCCACTCTGACCTGCAGTCCCTATTCCACCGTGCCCCCCCACAAGCTTTCCCCAATACCTGGAGGGGCTTTTCTCTCTCTCCGTTCTATCTCTGTCACCACCTGGCCTTTGTAGGAATTGTTCACTGGGAGGGTCAGGACTCCCGGCTTCCCTTCCAAGCTCTGCTGCCTTGCCTATAGGTCTCCCACTCTCCAGCATCTGGTTTCCATGGGGACTCCTTAGTGCTCGGGGGACAGCCACCGGCCAACTGATTGCCCCTCCCCTTTCTCCTGATGCTCCCTTTACAATAGCATGTCCAAGATCACGGAGATCTGTGTGGTCCCAAGTACCGGTACTGGTATAAAAAGCTATTAAGTATAAGTATTTATTTAAAAAAAAAATGTTCGCAAGCATACTCTCAGCGCAGCATCTGACTGAGGAAGGGATTCAAAAGGAAAAGGTAAAATGCCATCCCTCTGATCCTTCCTCTAGCCATGCCCTAGCAGATGTGAAATATAAGGCAGGCTTCTTTCCTTGAAAATTACAGATGTTCTACAGGGTGGCCATTACCTTGAAGCCTCTTTCAGGCATGAAGGCCAGCACACGGCAATGGCTACTTCCTACAGACAACAGAAGAGTAGAAGAAGAGATCAGATTTATAGCCTGCCCTTCACTACCCTAAGGAGTCTCAGAGTGGCTTACACTCTCCTATCCTTTCCCCTCCTCACAACAGACACCCTGTGAGGTAGGTGGGGTGAGAGAGTTCTTTGAGAACTGTTCTTCGGAGAACTTGTGACTGACCCAAAGTCACACCAGCAGCTGCATGTGGAGGAATGGGGAATCAAACCCAGTTCCCCCAGATTAGAGTCCACACTCTTATTTATTTATTTGGATTTATATCCCGCCCTCCCCTTAATGGGCTCAGGGCGGGTTCTAACAATATAAATACAATGCAATTAAAACCACATTAAAACACAATATAAAATAACATAACTTGTAAGTGCCATCCAACTCTAATAAGAACCAGATACCTCAGTGGTTGGTGGTATTAAGATTGAAGAGAGTGAAGGAGGGACCCTTCCACATGGTGGCGCCAGGTCTCAAATGCAGCCTTGATCACAAACAGCTCTGTCCCAGACTGCAGAGTTGCATTCTGCAAGGGTTAACTGCCTGGAGTAATAGGTGCAGGGTCCTTAGAAGGGTTTTGTTTTTGTTTTTGTTTGGCAACAGGTCTGCCTCTAATGCTATCTTGGAGGTATTCATTCTCACTACAAATGGGAGCTGGTGGTCCAAGTGGTGGAGCAGGGTCTCGGAGGCAAGCTGGGCCTCCAAAGTATGGAAGACCTGTTGTGATTCAGGAGTCCTCGAGAATGGATTATGGGGGTACACTAACAGGTCTACCCGCCCCAGTCCACTATATTGGTATGGCCTCGGACTGTCGCCCTGTGAGGAACCTCAATTTTGTGTGCATCTCTCTGAATCCCCTGGGAGGGGGAATACAGTGCCTCAGGAAAGCCACCAAAGAGAGATTGAAGGCACGTTTCTCCAGTCCGGCAAACAGCTAGTGCTGAGAAAGCAGGAGTAACGCAGCCTAACTGTGCTGCATGTGCAACTCAGGGTTTGGTGAGTAGATTAAAATTCTGCCAAGGTAACTACTGACAAATTGGTCCAGGAGATCTCGGAAGATATTGCAGAGGTCGAACAGCATCAGCAGGTATTCCTATTGGCCACACCAGGCGTAAAAGGTAGTTTCCCACTCATTTCCAGGGCAGATGGTGGCCAAGTTATGAGCTCTCCAGAGGTCTAGCTTGGTATAAATAGTTGCACTTTGAAGCCACTGCAATAGTTCAGGGAACGATGGGAGGAGGTCCTGGTCTTGGATTGTGATTTTATTGAGGGCCTTGTAATGGTTTCAGAGCTGCAGCTCCCCACGTTTCTTTTTCACAATACAACAGGCACAGCCATAGAAGAGGATGGACAAATGAACTCCTGTTAGAAATCTTTGGGAGAAAGTCCCGTAATGCAGCTAGGTTTGGTTCAGACAAGGTAAGAGAGGCATCCAGCCAGACCCTCAGACTCTTCTCAGGGAATTTCATATTTCTGTAATTCTATGGTGACGATACTGGATGGTACGTTGAGATATATTATGACAGGTGTGATCATGTAATAGCTTACTGAAATATACACTTATGATAAGTCTTCAAGAAAATATTACAGAATACTTAGTTTTACAGATCCTTATTAGTATTTAGTGTTGGTTTGTCCTAGTTTCTTGCTTCTTTTTCACACAGATAGAAAAGACCCTGCCTCGCAACTGTAGACACCTGCTGGTCCAAGCTAAGAAAGGAATCCAGCCCGACCCCCCGACTCTTCACGGGGGCTACTAATGAGACGTGCACTCCCTCCAAGAGATGATGCTTTCTGCCACTAGAATAGGCCTCAGACGTGCCCTAACAATGTTTTCCTCCTATTGTAGACAGAACTTTCTCACAGTTAATGATGGAAAAACAAAAATACTAGTTTTCTCCAAAGCGTGGAAATACACCTTGTGGGAAATCAATGGGAGGGAAATTGAGTGAGTTAGAGCCTTTAGGTATTTGGGTGTTTTGTTTCACTGCAATTTAAAATGGTCTTCCCATCAGGACCGATTGCTTCAACTGGCAAAAAACAGGATTTTCAGTGTTACTCGTTTTTATTATCGACAAAGAAATCAGTTTGTTCTGGCCACCCTTTGAATTTTCCAAGCTACGGTAGTCTACGATATGGAATCCCTGTATGGATCCAGAATTTTAACAAAGAGATTGATCAAATTTATGCAATCTTCTTATGACGTATCCTTGGATTACCCATCTCTGTTACCTGTTATTCCCTCTGTGCTGAGCTGGGCTTACATCTCTTAGACTCAAGGGCATGGATCACCACTATTAAATATTGGCTTCATATCCATTTTATTGCCCCTCAAAATAGCCTTCTTGCACTTTCGACTATGGATCCATATGTATCCAAGGGGTCGCAGGCTATAATTCCTAAAATACGTTCAATTGGACGTCTTGGAAAATCAAGATGAGAATTTTATACACCAGACAATCCGTAGAAGAATTTGGGACATCGAAGCCCAAATAATCCAGGACGGTGCCAGAGGTGCTTGTTTCCCCTTTTCCCTCGGCCTCAGATATGTACCAAACAGTATGGCACAATACTTTTTTAACTGGGTGATCCCGCTGCAACACAGAGCCCTTATGCTAGCCAGATTTAATGTTTTCCCCTCATCTTGGGTCTCAGGTAGATGTAGAGGTATCCCGAAATGTGACAGAATCCGTAACTGCTCATCTAGGCAACCCGATACTTTACATCATATTCTATTACGCTGCCCCCTTCATTCACATCTCCGATTACTTTTGATTAAGCCCTTACTGTCTAGGACTAACTCTGGCAACACAACTAGGTACCGTCTAGCAGATAAGTCAACAGAAGTTACTGCACAGATTGCTGAATTCTTGCTCAAGATTTTGGCAGCAAGGAACCATTTTTAATATTGACGTGTTTTAAGATTTGCAGGTGTAATGTTATCTTATTGATGAGGCTTTATTTTATTGTTTTATATGCCAATAAAGGTGTATTGCATTGCATTGCATTGCATTGCATTGCATTGCATTGCATTGCATTGCATTGCATTCGTGCATTCCCTCCAGGGCTAGAAGCTGCCATTTCCCCTCATGCCCAGCCTGACCTAGCCACATGACTTCAGTCTTCGATGGATTAAGTTTCAACCAGCTCTGCTTCAACCATCCTGCCACAGTGTCCAAGCACCGGGTCAGAGAACAGAAAACCACTTCTGGTTGCCAATCCAACAGGAGGAAGAGCTGAGTAGCATCAGGATATTAGTGGCAAACAAGCCTAAACCTCTTTTTTTTTTTTTTGCTTTTTGTTGCTTTTTTACTATACAACTAGAACTACAAAGAAAAAATAGGGAGGGGGAACTACATCTAGGGAGAAAGAAAAGTATACCCACACTATACTAAAAACCCAAGAGGAGGAGATCATATCCCAGTTAAACTAACTGTTAGTATTTAAGTGTTAGTAAAACAATGCATACTGTAAGTTCTGTCTATCTCACCTAATGTATTAGTTTGTTACTTGTTATGAGAGGATTCCAGAGCATCCCCAACAGCTTGCTTCATAAAGGCAATTTTCAGAGTCCTTCCGCCTTTACCTAGGCTTTCTATCTCTGAAATCATAAGTTGATTTGATGGCAGCGGCACCCTCTTCTGCAGTCAGGTCTTCATCCGCCTCCGAGGGAGTAGAGCCACTCGATCTGGTTTCTCCTTCTTCCTTAGGTCCCAGATGGTGTTTCAGGAACTCTTTAGCTTTGAAGACAGAGTCAATCTTTTCTCTTTTATCGTTAATTTTAAAGATGACCCCTTCTGGCGTTGCCCGTTTATATGGAATTTGGTTGGTTTGAAGAAAAAGAATTAAGTCCTTATAACTTTTTTTTTTTTTGGACGTATTTCAAATGGAATGTCTTTTAGAGTTTTGATAGTTGAATTCCCCAATTTCAGTGGAGTTGCTGATGCTGCTTTTAAAATTACATCACTGGTTTGTAAAATTACATCTTCTTGAAAATCTGACCATTGTCCACCCAGGCAGGCTATTTTTTTTTTGGTGTAATTAGAGTACACCCTATACACTGCTTCCACGTTGTGCATGATTTCTTCCGCTTTCAAGCCTGTTACTGGTGTGATAATTTCGCTAAGTAATTTCTTCAGATCCTCATTCAGTGATTCAGGAACCCCCTGGAATCTGAGGACCATATTTGCTTTTTCCATTTGTAGTAGCAGTAATCGGTTTTCCTGGTAATTCTGCTTATTCATTAATTCTCCCATCTTTTTCTTCATGCTCTTACTTGTGAAGTACATCTCTTTCACTACTACCTCCATTTGCTCTGTATTTTTAATTGTTTCTGCCAGCTGGAGCTGCTGAGCTGCAAGGTTTTGGTTGAGTGTGGTCAACTGCTGGTTAATACCAGCGAGTTTTTCCATCATGGGCTTGAGCGTATTCGCTAAGAGTTTCATGACGTCTAGTCCCTCTTCCATCCTCAGACTATGGCTGCCCGCTGGTTTCGGTTTCAGTCCTTTCTTCCCTATGCCTGCCATCTTCGCGGATTGTTTACATAAGCCACCCACTATTTCACAACCTCTGAAAATCACTTCCAAGTTAAATCTGCTCTGGTAAGTCTCCCAAAACAAGTCAATCATTTGTTTTCTTCCTTACCCCCTTCTTTTTCACTTGTCTATCATGCAAGTGGGAGGCGTCTCTCCTCTCTCTCGGCTTAGAGATGGGGGGGGGAATAGGGGATTCTCCAGTTATTTCAAAGTTCACTTGTGTCTAATGCTCATTGTCGGCCTCATTTGACCTCGTTTATATTCTCACCATTCCACTCAATCTCCAGTGCTTGTCTGGTCAATTCAGCTAGTGTCCGAAGGCCACACAGCAGCAGGACCGTCAGGGCGGAGGGGTGCCTCAATTCTCTGGCATTATGCCATTGAAGAGGCTACCCCTCAAAAGCCCTATAGCTAGGAGTCCTTCCCTAGGACTCCGTGGGGAAACTGCATCAACAGCTTCCCTCCATGCCACTGGTGTGTGTGTTGCTCCCCTGAGCAAAGGGGAGAGCGACCGCCATTGTTGAGCCAAAAACCGGAAACCAACCCCAAACCTCCTGATCAGCTCCACTAGAGGGCACATATAGATATTAAACAACATCAGAGGTAGGACTGATTCCTGTGGTGCCCCACAGACAAAAAAAGAATAATAATAAGAGGAGGAGGAGGAGATTGGATTTATACCCTGCCCTTCACTCAGAGTCTCAGAGCAGCTTACAAACTCCTTTCTCTTCCCCTCCCCACAACAAACACCCTGTGAGCTAGGTGGGACTGAGACAGCTCTGAGAGAACTGTCCTTGAGAGAATAGCTCTGACAGAACTATGGCTTGTTCAAGGTCATCCAGCAGTGGGAAGTGGTGGAGTCAGGAATCAAACCCGGTCTCCCAAATTAGAGCCACGCACTGAACAACTACACCCAACTGGCTCTCCTATATATAATGCCCCCTGTCCCTGAAGAACACCGTCTGATTGCATTCATCTCTGACTGGAGAAATGAGGCAAAGCAAGATAAGGCAGTGCCATGAATCCCTACAGACGCCAAGATTTAAGCTGTTCTACTCCACAGCTTCATTCAGTCAGATTCACTTTTGTCTCTCTTCACTACAGCCTCCTACTCTCTTAACTGGTGTTTTTAACTCTCCTTCTAATTAAGATTCTGGCAGCTCCCATTAGTAGCTCTTAGGGAGAGGGAGATCCTAAGTTTTCCATCACAACATGGTTGAGTGACCACATTTGGGCTTTGGTGGAGACTGGACTGGATGAACCAGTCCAATATTCATCTGTTATCATGTATATGACTGTGCTGAATGGGGTTAAGAATGTGGAAGAACTGCAGACATTCGATAAAGAAAATCACACCGTGTTAATGTCAAAGTCAACCCAAAGATAAGGGGGTTGGCCTCTTTACCACTGGGCTTCACCCTTGGAGACCTCTGGCCTCAATCCCCACAGCCCACCTGTAAGATTTCAGACAAGAAGACTGCCATCATGAGGAATGTCTGAAAACAACCCATTTCTAGTGCACTTCCAGGCAGTTCTATCCTAATAATCCCATTGACTTCCCTTAGGATGGCACTGCAAACAAAACTACTACTACATGGCTTTTGTTTTGAGACTGAGATATGCACTATGAAGTCAACCTACATTTTTGAAGTCCTTTTCTAACTATGCATGTGGTCCTAAGGAAAGACAAAGGTATGTGAGGTATAACACAATTTGCATCTGGTTCTATGTCCACTATGAAGAAAAAGTGGCTGCGAGGAAGCCCAGAAATGATGCTTGCTAAATATTCAGTGTGTCCTGGAAATACATTCCAGCCGTTTCCCATAACATTAAAATATACAATCTTAATTACCAGCACTTTGCAGGCACATCCCATATCCCGTTGAGCCAGTCTCCCTGTGCTGCCCTGGAGCTCCTGTCTTTGCCTTATAAATGCCACCTGTTCGGCCCCACAGTGCAACATCAGCTGCCTTGGTGGATTCCTCTCTGATCTGAGTCCTCCCCAGCTCTCCCTCTCTTCCTTACCATGAAGGCACTCCTGAGTATCTGCCTCTTTTGGGGCCTCCTTTCTCCAGGTGAGTGGAAAAACAGACCCCCCCCACGCACTCTTTTTATTGCCTCTGGGAAGGGAATAGGCCAGGACCAGTTTGAGATATTTGGTCACCTTAGGCAAGGTAGAATGTTAACACCATCCCCCGCAGTTTCGAACACCAGGGCAGGGATTTGTGGGGGTCGGGGAGATGCGGCAAATCCATTTCAAAGAATTTATTGTGGCACAGTTCCCTTTCTTGCCTCAGTAAGTGATATAGTCAACATTTAAACGGGGAAAGAAAAATAGAGACATGTGCTGGAAATGTCCGTATGGAACTGGGTACTGTCAGGAGGGTGGCTTTGTTGAGTCTGCAAAAGTAGAACAAGGTTTGAGTCCACTCCCACCTTAAAGGTCAACAGTATCTCCTGAGATATAAGCTTTTGTGATTCACTTCACACACTTCAGCAGATCAGAGGGGGCATTTCTGCTCAATCGACACACTCCAGATTTTTTTTTGGGGGGGGGCACTTGACCCACGCACACTGAAAGCAGACTGAGCACAGGTCTTCTGCACATCTGACCTCCTTCTGCATTTTCACAGTAGCGGAGTCCGTTCATTTTCTTCCGCATGTGCCTTAAATAATTCAGATTTTCAGGAGAGTGTGCTATCGTCACTGGTGGCATCATTCGTGGGGTCAAAGCACCCTTCCCTTTTCTTTTCTTTTTTTGCATGTTTATATTGATATATTGCTGTAATGGCTGAATCTTTTTTTAAATAAATCCAAAATGAACACATAGGTAGGGATGAAGAGAAAGAGTGCCTGGCTCCAGTGACATACATAAGGCTGCTACTGGGGGAGGGTGGTATTTGAGGGGTGGGTTGATGCCAGTTGCCCCCAGTCCTGCCTTGTCTCTGCACGGGGAAGCCTAAAAGGGAGCGCCTCCACCGCCCATAGGTTTATGAGCCATATGGGAAGGGTTATGTTCCTTTCAAGCCCCACCAGGTCTTTTGCATTTTTTAAAAAAATATTGGCACTAAAATATAGTAATATCAATATACCAATATAATGAAAGGGTTAGCAGGTGCTCTATATTCCCAGCTTTCCTTCTTGATCGGGTGAACATGAAGGGCCAGTCCCTTGCAGCAATTGCAGAAAGTAGCATGAGAGAAGATAATCAACCACACATTACCCTGCCTTTTAAGTCATCCAGAGTTAACATTGCACACACATGGATATATTTTAAAGCACAGATTCCCCAAATGTATTGTGTTATTCCTGTGCAGTGTTAGCCCTGCCAATGGAAGCTTTCTTTTCAAACAGAAGCATATTGTTCACACCTCAGCCCAAGAAAACCTTTAAACTCTGCCCTATTATGGAAAAAAAATCCAATTTCTGTGCAGGAGAGATAATTTGTACCACTGGGATCTCTTAACTAGAAATGTTAGTACTATTTGTCAACTATTATGTCACCCTACGTAGTTGGCAGTGAGCTGTTGCAACCCCCCCCCATTCCCTCTCTCTCATTTCTGCAGGGGCACCAATGAGCTGTTATCAGTGTATGGGAGAAAACTGTGCAAGCCCAGGAATTCAGAAGTGTAAACCTCACGAAAAGGCCTGTGTTTCATCCATTGATGAAACCACACTCGGTAAAATGAGAAGAACTTTAACAAGTGCCTTTTTCATCACTTGGTCCCTTCAGCATCAAATGATATTTTGTCAATACAAATGAGACATTTCAGAACGTTGACCCCCAACTCCTGTAAATTCAATCTGCCACTTTCAGTGCAGAGCCTCAGCACATTTAGGGCCTATGTCCATGATAGAGGAGTTCTGGGATGGGTTCAAGTGTTTCATGAGGATTATCAGACATGCCGTTGCGAGTTCCCCACTTGGACCTCAATTCCCAGACATGCAGGTTACGATTCTGATCAGGACCATGACAGATGAGGGATCAGAATAAGGAAGCAGCAGAGTTTCAGATGAGAGTAGGGTTGAATAAATCAGGGGTTTTCATTGTTTTTTTCTTATGTTTGGAACTGCAGAGACAGCAAGTTCACACCCAAACACACACACACCCCAGTTCCTGGTGAAAGTTGGGGTGGTCTGATACATTAGACATGGTTAGAGGAAAAGAACTTATGCCTTTCCATCCCAGGCCATTTCCCTAAAACTAATTAATAATCCTGAGGGTTTCCCCAGCAGTAAGATCGATGTGCACCTCATCAGTGCAGGTGGATCCACCAATCAGGTAAGCAGTGACAGCAGCAGACAGAAATTGCTGTTTATGAAGTTTTCTGTTGACAGCTCTGTTCCTTCAACCCAGGGCCCTCTTTATGGCAGGAAATCCTTTGCATATTAGGCGACACACCCCTAATGTAGCCAATCCTCCAAGAGCTTGCAGTAGCCCCTATAAGAAGAGCTCTGTAAGCTCTTGGAGGATTGGCTACATTAGGGTGTGTGTCGCCTAATATGCAGAGGACCTCCTGCTACAAAAAGAGCCCTGAAATTTCGATATATGTCTAATGTATTAGACTGCCCCGATACCCAGAAATGGGGAGGGGAAATGACCTTACTTTCCCTGCAGTTCCACCACAGGGGATACAACCCCCCCACCCAAAAAAACCCTGACTCGTTCAGCTGTACTCCTGTCTGAAACTATACTGCCTTCTTTATTCGGATGCTTACCATTAAGAACACAACGCTCTTTTCAGCTGTTCCTCTTACTAGCTAGTTTGGCTGATTCCTACTATGCCGAGTGATTTGGGGGTAAAAGCAGCTCCTCACAGTTCTTGGCTCTTTGGGGAACATCGGATATATCTTGCCATTCCAGCATAAAAAAGTCTGTCGTACAGACTGACTGATTGATCTCTCTCTTTGTGACCCTGAATCTGCTCTGAGCTGTACTGGAGAGACAAAGGGAAACCCTAAGAGAGGATTTGAGGCTACCCATTACTGCTTTCAAAGCACAAACATCCTGCCAAAGATCCATTTGATGTTGGTAATAAAAATGGGATGGAAATTGCATCACTGACTCCTTGCCCCCACCCAATCCACTAATTTCTATGTTTTAGTTTATTTAAACTTTAGTAGCCCGTAGGCCTTACACCATTTAAAAAAATATATTTAGGAATTTAAAAGGACAGTAAAACAGAAATTTGCCATGTCCACGATGCAATTTTGGTAGTCTTAATCTTGATGCATCGGGAAAAGATGAATATTTCGACAGCCGTTTTCTTAAGAATCTTTCTCTTGCTGCTGCATGTTTTGGACAACAGAAGAAAACATGACACGGCGAGTCACGTTCTATCACAGGACGGTCAAAACAGCGCTGGTCCAGAGGGGTCTTGAGAAAACGGCCCTTCATCTGGAAATGCATTGCAGCATGTAATCCTATATGAGAGCCTCAATTTTGGAATGGTCAGCATGTTTAAGTAGAGAGGCAGGACAAATTTAGTGGAATATTGAATTCCTAGATGAAGTGGGGAGCATTTTCATCTAGCATCTGTTTTAAGGGCATCCCAGTCAATTTAGAACAAGTTTTCTGTGAGTAGTGTGTGTCTTCTTTTAGTTAAATTCTCTGTCTTCCTTAAGCCCAATTGGCTTATTTTCGCATCTACAGCATCATTCCATTTCGACCAGCAACGTTCGTATTCTGTCTGTATGGTAAAGGCTGGAAGGCTGTCAGCATTTAACGGTCTATGTTTGTAACTAACTATGGCCCTCCAGATCAAAGTTGAGATTCTTGGGAGGCCTAACTCCAGCCTAATGACTGCAGAAGGGTTGCATGGTGGTAAAGTTAATATTTTATGGAAGAAGGCTTGCTGTAGTTGGACCTAAGAACCAGATTTGGGAACCATATAGCATGCACAGTAGTATTAAGCATCTTATATGCTTTCAGGAGCTCTGGCACATATTGAGCTCCTTGGATATAGAAAAAACTTCTTCCAGGCTAGTAAGGCTAGGTCGACTTTCTGTTTAAGATATTTAATGTGCCCCCTCGCCCAGGTTGCCTGGAGTTGTGGGCTTGGGTGTCATCAATATGCAGATGACACCCAGCTCTATCTGATGCTGGGCAGCTGGTTGAACTCTACCCCGGATGACCTGCATCGGGCGTCACAGGCTGTGGCTGGATGGCTCAGACTGAGCCAGCTGAAACTAAACCTGGCAAAGACGGAAGTCCTGGGCCTAAGTCGGATCGGTTCAGGGTTGGGGTACCCTCCCCCGACCTTTGGTGGGGTGCTGTTGGTGCCAGCATCAGAGGTTAGAGTTTGGGTGTGCTCCTGGACTCCTCTTTAACGACGGAGGCTCAGGTAGCAGCCACTACCAAGTCGGCCTTTTACCATCTTCAACTGGCTTGGCAGTTGGTCCCCTTCCTTGACCGCGATGACCTGGCCACTGTGATCCATGCAACGGTCACCTCGAGGCTAGATTACTGTAACGCTCTCTACTTGGGGCTGCCTTTGTCGCAAATCTGGAAGCTGCAGCTGGTGCAGAATGCTGCATCCCAGGCTGTTGATGGGTCTCTCTAGGAGGGATCACAGTCAGCCTGTGCTGAAAGCACTGCACTGGCTGCCAATAGCATACCGGATTCGCTTCAAAGTGCTGGTTTTGACCTTTTAAGCCCTGTAATGCCAGGGTCCGGCCAGGGCCGGCTCGCTCACTAGGCGAACTAGGCATTCGCCTAGAGCGCGCTATATCTTAGGGGAAACAAAAGCCCCGCCAAAAGCCCTGCCAACCCCCCCACCCCTTCCCTGGCTTGCTGGCACTCAGACGGAAGGGATGGGTGTTTAAACCCCCATCCCTTCCCTGGCTTGCTAGCGCTCAGATGGAAGGGATGGGGGTTTAAACCCCCACCCCTTCCCTGGCTTGCTGGCATGCCCTGGTGGTGGGTGAGAGGGGGAAAGAGGAGGAGGAGGAGAACCCTCCCTTACCCTGGGAGCCCCAGCGGTGGAGAGGTGGGAGGTTGGCAACCCCTGCACTGGGCACACGCCAGGGGGGGCAGAAGGTAGCCCCACCTAGGGTGCAAAAAATCCTCGGGCCGGCCCTGGGTCCGGCCTATCTGAGGGACTGCCTTTCTCCATATGTTCCCCCAAGGGCACTTCGGTCAAAGGGCCAACATCTCCTGGAAATTCCAGGCCCCAGGGAAGTGAAATTTGCTGCCACTAGAGCCAGGGCTTTTTCGGTGGCGACTCCTACCTGGTGGAAGGAGCTCCCGGAGGAGATCCAGGCCCTGTGGGACCTTGCTCCATTTCCGCAGGGCCTGCAAGATGGAGCTCTTCTGCCAGGCCTATGATTAGGAGCCGCCATTACTGCTTCATCATTGTCAGCCACCCGCCATCACCTGTCATCATTAAGTGCAGGGAGGGAGGGGATGACGAGCTACTATTCGGCTACCGGGGGTTCAATTCTGCCGGGGGTTACGATCTGCCCCATCTTGTTTTTACTTGCTTGTTCTAATAATGCTTGGATGTTGTTTCATATGTTTTTTGTTTTTACACTGTTTGAATCTGTTTTAAAGTTGGCATGCATGTCTCGCTGTTAGACGCCCTGAGCCTCCGGGGAGGGCGGGATGTAAATCCAAACAAACAAACAAACAAATAAATAAATAAATAATGTGCTTCGGCCATGATAAGTTTGGCTGGAAAACAATTCCTAGATATCTGAACTCATTGACCTCTTGTGATTTGTACCTTCCGATTTTTACAAAATCAACAAGAAGATCAAATAGAAGATGGAAAATTGGAAGGTACTAATTCCTATGGTTGTTAAACACTGAGATTTGTGGAATATCTCAAGCAATGTTCCCTGTAAGCTGTGGAGTCTTGTGAGCAAAAATTCTACTTTGTGAGATACTGGCATTGACATTGTGAGCGAGCAATTTGGCTCCCGCATAAATGAGTTTGCCCTGGAGCTATCCTTCCTGTGCTAAGGCAAAAATGTGTGAGCCAGAGGCTAAAAAACTGTGAGCTAGCTCACACTAACTCAGCTTAGAGGGAACACTGATCTCAAGCCTTGTAGTAGCCTGTGGTGTCACCTCCAGGTTTTCACCCAGAAATGATGCCATGGCACCAGTGATGACCTTGTCTGAGCCTCTGCCCACAGAAAGCTCTCAAGGGTTGTCTGCAATGGGCTGGTAGCCCTAGATGTAACTGTTGGTTAAGATATCCGTGGGTCTCTGCAAGTGTTCATCAATGAATGTATTCCCAGAGTTCAGGGATTTCTTCCTATAGATGTTTGCAACACTGCATCAAACATGTTTTTTTTCGAACAGCAAAAACTTCAAGCCACACATTCCACATTTTTACCCCAGAATTCCACTTTCAAAAGTCGAATTAAGAGATGATTGCCTTGAAATGTAGCTGATCTAAGATAACAGAAAGGATATCTCCATCCCCTTTCACAGTCAGTGCTTACAAGCCGGAATACAACCTGACTACCAGGTTTTGTGCTCCAGCCGATATATGCTTGCAGAGCTACACAAGCATTTCTACAGTAGATGGTGGGAACTACCGTATTTCTCTCAACTGCTGCTATACCAACCTGTGCAATGACCAGCCAGTCTCATGTAAGTGCCTCTCCTTTATATTGAATAGTTGCCATTAATGAAGGCCTGAGCCTGGGGACTCTGTTGCTACGGGATGGGAAAGTTCTTTACTCTCAATACTGATTGGGCCAACCTCCACTTAGGGTCCGTCTTCCTGAAACAAAAATGTCTATTTTCGTTTTGAACTGACACAGCAGCAGAGCTACCTAGGATATTTTAGGGCCGCAAACTTGATTCTTCTTTCCTCCAATGAATCTCGCAACGACCATGTCAGGGAGTTTAGGCTGAGAGAGTGAGTGACTAGAAGAGGTGTCCCCAACCCTAACCCAGTGGCCTTCTTGGGAATTTTTATACAGGGTGGTGGTTGCAATAAAAAATGGATGCCGCTTAGGGTTCCCATTCCCCCGATGGGAGTGGGGGTTTGCCCACTTTCATGGCCCTCGATCTGCCAGCCCCGATTCGGCCAGTGGGGTAAACCCTGCCCCAAAGTGTCTGGTTTGTGCCAACGTGCCCAGCTTAATGACACCACCCAGAGGTGATGTTATTGCACCTGGCACCTTGTGGGAGCGGGAACGACGAAACTTGATCTTTTAAGGAAAGCCATAGAGTTTTGCCTTAAATGATCGAGCATTCCCTGCAATGTGCCTTGCGTGATGACGTCACTTCTGGGTGATGTCATCGTGGCATCTCATTTTGTATGCACGCACTGAAGAGGCTCCAGAGAAGGACCAGGACCCCCACACACACCAGCAGGCAGGTAAGACCTGGCATCCCTACGGCTGCTGGAGCTGATGCCACACAAGCAGAGGAAGGCCAAGTGCCAGGGAGAAGACAGGACTGAGAAAGGGAGAGACAACGAGACAAACACAGTGGTGGCAGCAGTTGCCAGTGAAACAATATCATTTAAATCATACTAACCAATCAGATCTTGAGTGCCACCTCAGAAGCCCTGCCGGGCAAGAGCCCCACGTGGCCCTGCCCACTTCCTAAAAACGTTTGGCAGGTATCATGGCCCTTATGGGCATCACAATGGGTCCTAGATCTTCCACGGCCAAGTTGGAATTCGAATCTGGATCTCCATGGTACTATTCAGTTGCTTGGACTCCTCCAGTACTCTGGATTATTGAGACTTTTCTGCTTTTCTTTCTAACTCTCTGTGTTTTGGTTGGTTCATTTCCTTTTTGGTCTTCATTTTGATTTGTAAAAAAAAAAACCCTCTTAAAACAAGGTAAAAGTGTGTGATGGAACCATGATATATCTGGGTTCATTTCTGCAGTGCCTGAGACTGAGGATTCTTCCCCCAATGGGGTGAAATGCCCGGCCTGCTTTGTCTTTAATTCAGCTGAATGCCAAGAAGAGGAGACCATCAACTGCACCGGTGGAGAGACCAAATGCATTGAGGCAGCTGTTGATCTCTCTCTAGGTGAGCCAGGCGCTCTGTTTGTACAGAAAGTTGATTGGTGCATATGTGTCACTTTTCTGTGAGGAAGAACAGCTTTCTATGGGCCATAACTTCTGTGTATAACTCGGTAAGTTAATTGAGTTCTGCTCCTCCAGGAAACAGGAATCGGCAGAAATTACCAATGTTCTCTGAAGCCGACCCTTTTACAGTAAGGATCATACAAATGTTCATACAAACTACCTCTCTATCCACATCCGTAAAATATGAGTGTGAGAAAAATGGGGTTGCAGTTACCTGTAATCGTTCATCAAGTTGTCTGTGCAGTCCTACATGGGGACTAAGACAGAAAGATTGCCCAAGGGCTCTTGGATAAGGAATACTTTGCAGAGGAAGGCAATGGCAAACCACCTCTGCTTCTCACTTGCCTTGAAAGCCCTTTGCTGGGGTTGAAATCAGTCTGTTGTAACTTGAGGGCTCATATGTCCATACATAAATAAATAAATAAATAGGGAACCCAGTGGAATGGCTTGAGGTGAGGTGAGGTGAGGCTGCAGCAGGAAACTAGAATCCGCAGAAATTACCAATGTTCTCTTTACAGTAAAGATCATACAAATATTCATACAAATTACCTCTCTCTCCACATCTATAGCATAGGAGCACGAGGAAAATGGAGCTGCAATTACTTGTAATTGTTCATCAAGTTTTCTGTGCAGTCCTCCTTGGGGACTGCCCATGCACCTAGGCCTGCTGTGGAGGTTTTACTAGAAAGCTCTTATCTTCTGGTGCTCTCCTTGGCGGGGGAGGGTGGGCTATACATGGAATGAATGAATGAATGAATGAATAAAGAAATAAATGGAAGCACTTCCTGCCCCCTCCTGGGCTCTGCTTTCCTGTCTAAATTTGCATGTGACCAGGGGAAATGGAGCCATCCCTCCCTCAGTTCCTCCCTCATCACTGTGGAGAAAAGAGCTGGTCTTCTCATCTCAACTCATGGGTTCTTCCCAGGTATGAAGGAGATTTAATTTCCTTTAGCTAATCATTTCTGAAGAGACAATACCTCTTCTCTGTACTGTTTTTCAGAGAGAGGGAGGAGGGAGGGAGAGAGAGAGAGAGAGAGAGAGAGAGAAGAAGAAGAAATAGCAAGGAGGGTCACGTGGAGTGTAGCTCTTGCGAGCTGTGGTGTCGCCAGGCAGAGGTCCTCAGCACAGTAGCTGTTGATCCTGGAAGCTTGATGTGGTGTTTGGAAAGTTGTGGTGATGTTGTGCTTGGTGAGGGCTTGCCATTGCCCCAGGGGGCAGGTGTTGCCCACTTTTAGGGCCCTCGATCCGCCGGCCCATATCCAGCCAGTGGGGAACCCCACCCGCATAGTGCTGGGATTGTGCCAAAGTGTCCAGCATGATGATGTCTCCCGGAGGTGATGTCATCATGCCGGGCATGTCATCAGGGTGACGCTCTAACACTTGGCTGAATGATAGAACATCTCCATGGCAATGGGCCTAGCATGATGACGTCACTCATTCCCCCCACAAACCAGGAAAACGTAGGGACCTAGGAACCCTAATTAAGGCTTGATGTGGGTGTTTGTACAGAGAAAGAATGTCTTGAATAAAAACTCTCGGGGTTTTTTCCAGCTATGCTACTTGCCCAATTTCCATGCCTGGTCCTCCGGTGGCAACACTTCAAGGCCATATACTAGAAACACAGGGACAGGTTGTGGTCAACCTGAGACCAGTTCAAGATTTGGGAAATTCCTTGAGATTTAGGGATGGTTCCTGAGGAGTGTGGAGACTGGGGAGGGGAGGAGCCTTGGTAGAGCCAAAGCTGCCATTTTCTCCAGCGGAGGAGCTGATCTCAGTAGTCTAGATATCTGATGTAATTCTGGAAGAACTCCAGCCTCCACCTGGAGACAGGCAACCTGAGACAGCTTCCCTGCCTGTCTGCTTGGAAATTAACCGGGTCTTCAGTTCTGACCGGCCCCTGCCTTCTGCGGGGGCAGCATACCTCTCCAACGGCCTTTGCCAAACTCATGCAAGGGGCTCAAAAGGAAAGAAATCACTGGGGGGACTAAAAGGGTAAGGCTGGATTATTAAGCAGGAGAAAATTCCACTTGTGGTGGGAAATGTTTTGACTCTGGGGCTCACGAGAGTCATACTTCCCGTTCTGATCCATGCCATGCTCAGGGCTCTGGAGAAAGAGACTGATGTTGATGCTCTTTTTTCTTTCACAGATCATCTTGGAGATAAATTTAATGTATATTTGAAAGGATGTACAACACCCAACACATGTTTCTTTCCAATTGTACACTTAAATCATACCAAAGCTAAACTCAATTTCATCGTCACCAAACGGAACTGCACCCAAGGGTTGTCAGGGGAAACAATGGAGTCTAAATCCCTTTCCTCTTTGGATTCCTCCATTCCTGGACAAGGAGCAGGAAGTTGGGGACCATGGGATTAAAATGCAGAAGGTCTGGCACTCCTGGGTTCCCTTCTCTGGGGAGGGGGCAGTGATGGGGGAGAAGAAGATTGTTCATGTTTTGGAGGCTGGAGCTAGTGATAACCATACGTGTGGGATAAATCTTCACTGAACCACGATTAAAATAAACTGATATGACTAAAACAGCATACTCCATGTGTGTGTTTCTGAAACAAATCAAATGTTGGGAGACAGAAGGAGCTGGGAGATGTAATAAAGGGAATGTTCATATTTTGCACGCCCATCGCAGATTCATGCAAGTAGGGGGTTATCAGCACAGGCACTTGATTTACACACCCTCTGTGATGTAGCCAGAGGATACCCCTCACCAGCTCTAGGGAAACAACCAAGGGGTAAGTGGTGGGAACAAGAAGATACAATAAAACAGGATTAAACAGGATTCAGGGAGCACAGACTGTTTTGCTATATTACCTTCTTGGGTACATTTTGTACTCCTCTGTTCCTCCAAGGCACTCAGGGTGTTGTTCATGAATTCCCCATCATCCCTTTAATCTTCAGAACAGCAACTCTGTGATGTGGGTTAGGATGAGAGTAACTGGGACAAGGTCCACCAGCTGCCCACCTGGGAAATCTTTCATTTTGGGGCAGGAAAATGGCATGAGAGGGAAAGGTGAAGCCCCCTCGTGTGCCGTCATCCTGATCTGAATTGGGCCCCATGCTGATGCGAACTGAATTCCCAGCAGGGAACTCTAAATTGCAGGTGGATTACAGAGACTTGGCGGGAAAACAAGAATGTCACGGTCAGCCAAGAGTTATCAAAGAGCTGAGTGGTCCAGCAGTTGCACATGCATGACTGAACCATCTTGAAGAACTTGTCTATAATATATGAATTCGTGTTTATATCATGGCCTGTCCCCTGAAACTGCAGGTGCTGTAGATTTACAAATAGGCCCCAGAAATGATAGATTCTGCGTAAAAGAAAACTCTGAACCTCAATATGATGAAACTGAATTTATAAAGGACCACTATGGCAGCACCATCCCACTCTGACCTGCAGTCCCTATTCCACCGTGTCCCCCCCCCAAGCTTTCCCCAATACCTGGAGGGGCTTTTCTCTCTCTCAGTTCTATCTCTGCCACCACCTGGCCTTTGTAGGAATTGTTCACTGGGAGGGTCAGGACTCCTGGCTTCCCTTCCAAGCTCTGCTGCCTTGCCTATAGGTCTCCCACTCTCCAGCATCTGGTTTCCATGGGGACTCCTTAGTGCTCGGGGGACAGCCACCGGCCAGCTGATTGCCCCTCCCCTTTCTCCTGATGCTCCCTTTACAATAGCATGTCCAAGATCACGGAGATCTGTGTGGTCCCAAGTACCAGTACTGGTATAAAAAGCTATTAAATATAAGTATTTAGTTTAAAAAAAAATGTTCGCAAGCATCTGACTGAGCTAGGGATTCAAAAGGAAAAGGTAAAATAACATCCCTCTGATCCTTCCTCTATTCATGTCCTAGCAGATGTGAAATATAAGGCAGGCTACTTCCCTTGAAAATTACAGATGTTCTACAGAGTGGCCATTACCTTGAAGCCTCTTTCAGGCATGCAAGCCAGCACACGGTAATGGCTACTTCCTACAGACATCAGAAGAGATCGGATTTATAGCCTGCCCTTCACTACCCTAAGGAGCCTCAGAGTGGCTTACACTCTCCTTTCCCTTCCCCTCCCCACAACAGACACCCTGTGAGGTAGGTGGGGTGAGAGAGTTCTTTGAGAGCTGTTCTTCGGAGGACTTGTGACTGACCCAAAGTCACACCAGCAGCTGCATGTGGAGGAATGGGGAATCAAACCCAGTTCCCCCAGATTAGAGTCCACACTCTTATTTATTTATTTATTTAGATTTATATCCTGCCCTCCCCTTAATGGGCTCAGGGCGGGTTCTAACAATATAAATACAATGCAATTAAAACCACATTAAAACACAATATAAAATAACATAACTTGTAAGTGCCATCCAACTCTAATAAGAACCAGATACCTCAGTGGTTGGTGGTATTAAGATTGAAGTAAAATCTTAACACTGTGTGAATGGAGAGTGAAGGAGGAACCCTTCCCCTGGTGGTGGGGGGGAATATAGTGCCTCAGGGATGCCACCGAACAGAGATGGAAGGCACGTTTCTCCAGTCTGGCAAACAGCTAGTGCTGAGAAAGCAGGAGTAACGCAGCCTAACTGTGCTGCATGTGCAACTCAGGGTCTGGTGAGTAGATTAATATGTTGTCAAGGTAACTACTGACAAATTGGTCCAGGAGATCTCTGGCCACCCTTTGAATTCTCCAAGCTACGGTAGTCTATGATATGGATCCAGAGTTTTAACAAAGAGATTGATTAAAATTTATGCAGTCTTCTTATGACGTATCCTTGGATTACCCATCTCTGTTACCTGTTATTCCCTCTGTGCTGAGCTGGGCTTACATCTCTTAGACTCGAGGGCATGGATCACCACTATTAAATATTGGCTTCATATCCATTTTAGTGCCCCTCAAAATAGCCTTCTTGCACTTTCGACTATGGATCCATATGTATCCAAGGGATCGCAGGTTATAATTCCTACAATACGTTCAATTGGACATCTTGGAAAATCAAGATGAGAATTTTATACACCAGACAATCCGTAGAAGAATTTGGGACACCGAAACCCAAATAATCCAGACTGGTCCCAGAGGTGCTTGTTCCCCCTTTCCCTTGGCCTCAGATATGTACCAAACAGTATGGCACAATACTTCTTTAACTTGGTGATCCCGCTGCAACACAGAGCCCTTATGCTAGCCAGATTTAATGTTTTCCCCTCTTCTTGGGTTTCAGGTAGATGTAGAGGTATCCCGAAATGTGACACAATCTTTAACTGCTCATCTAGGTAACCTGATACTTTAGATCATATTCTATTACGCTGCCCCCTTCATTCACATCTCCGATTACTTTTGGTTAAGCCCTTACTGTCTAGGACTAACTCTGGCAACACAACTAGGTACCTTCTAGCAGATAAGTCAACAGAAGTTACTGCACAGATTGCTGAATTCTTGCTCAAGATTTTGGCAGCAAAGAACCATTTTTAATATTGACGTGTTTTAAGATTTGCAGGTAAGATTTGATGAGGCTTTATTTTATTTTTTTATATGCCAATAAAGGTGTATTGCATTGCATTGCATTGCATTGCATTGCATTGCATTGCATCGCATCGCATCGCATCGCATCACATTGCATTGCATTGCATTGTATTGTACTCCCTCCAGAGCTAGAAGCTGCCCTTTCCCCTCATGCCCAGCCTGACCTAGCCACATGACTTCAGTCTTCAATGGATTAAGTTTCAACCAGCTCTGCTTCAACCATCCTGCCACAGTGTCCAAGCACCGGGTCAGATAAGAGAAAGCCACTTCTGGTTGCTAATCCAACAGGAGGAAGAGCTGAGTAGCATCAGGATATTGGTGGCAAACAACCCCAAACCTCCTGATGAACTCCACTAGAGGGCGCACATAGATATTAAACAACATCAGAGGTAGGACTGATTCCTGTGGTATCCCACAGACAAAGAAGAAGAAGAAGAGGAGGAGGAGGAGGAGATGGGATTTATACCCTGCCCTTCACTCAGAGTCTCAGAGCAGCTTAAAAACTCCTTTCTCTTCCCCTCCCCACAACAAACACTCTGTGAACTAGGTGGGACTGAGACAGCTCTGAGAGTACTGCCCTTGAGAGAACAGCTCTGACAGAACTATGGCTTGTCCAAGATCATCCAACAGTGGGAAATGGAGGAGTGGGGAATCAAACTCAGTTCTCCCAGATTAGAGTCCACGCACTGAACTACTACACCAAACTGGCTCTCCTATTTATAATGCCCCCTGTCCCTGAAGAACACCATCTGATTGCATTCATCTCTGACTGGAGAAATGAGGCAAAGCAAGATAAGGCAGTGCCACAAATCCCTACAGATGCCAAGATTTAAGCTGTTCTTCCCCACAGCTTCAGTCAGCCAGATTCACTCTCATCTCTCTTCACTGCTGTCTTCTACTCTCTTCATTGCTGTTGTTAACTCTCCTTCTCACTGACATTCTGTCAGCTTTTCACAGAAATCCATCAGTGGCTATTAGCCACAAGGTATAGATAAGGACTTTGGGGCAAGTGACGCTCTGTATTCTTGGTGCTGGGGGGGTGTCAACAGTGGGAGGGCTTCTAATGTCCTGGCCCCACTGGTGGACCTCCTGATGGCACCTGGTATTTTGGGCCACTGTGTGACACAGAGTGTTGCACTGGATGGGCCATTGGCCTGATCCAGCATTGGCTTCTCTTATGTTCTTATGTTCTCCCATCAGTTGCTCTTAGGGAGAGGGGGATCCTAACTTGTCTATCACAACATGGTTGAGTTACCACGTTTGGGATTTGGTGGAGACTGGTCTGTACTTACCCGCCCAATATTCATGTGTTATCATGCATATGAATGAGTTGAATGGGGTTAAGACTGTGGAAGGACTGCAGACTTTAGATAAAGAAAATCCCACCATGTTAATATCAAGGTCTACCCAAAGATCAGGGGGTTGGCGTCTTTACCACTGGGCTCCATCCTTGGAGACCTCTGGCCTCAACCCCCACAGCCCACCTGTAAGATTTCAGACAAGAAGACTGCCATCATGACAAATGTCTGAAAACAGTCCAGTGGTAAAGAGGCCAACCCCCTTATCTTTGGGTTGACTTTGACATTAACACGGTGCGATTTTCTTTATCGAATGTCTGCAGTTCATCCACATTCTTAACCCCGTTCAACACAGTCATATACATGATGACACATGAATATTGGACTGATTCATACAGTCCAGTCTGCACCAAAGCCCAAATGCGGTAACTCAACCACGTTGTGATGGAAAAGTTAGGATCCCCCTCTCTCTAAGAAGTGATGTCATCGCGCACGGCACATTGTGGGGATGCTCTGTCTATTTTTTTTTCCTTCAATGATTTGAGGGTTTCTCCCCACCCCCCAATGTGCCCAGCACGATAATATCGCCTCTGGGTGATGTCATTAGGCTGGGAACATTGGCACAAACAAAATGGTTTGGGGCGGGGTTCTTCCCACTGGCCCAATTGGGGCTCCCGGATCAGAGGCCACAAAAGTAGGCAAACCCCCACCCCCACTGGGGGAATGGGGATTTTAAGAGGCATCCATTTTTTGGTCCCAACCACCACCCTGTACAAAAATTTCCAAGATGCCCACAGGCTCAAAAAGTTTGGGGACCCCTCTTCTAGTCACTCACTCTCTTGGCCTAAACTCCCAGACATGGTTGTTGCGAGATTAACTGGAAGAAAGAAGGATCAAGTTGGCTGACCTCTAATATCCTAGATAGCTCTGCTGTGTCAGTTCAGAATGAAAATAGACATTGTTGTTCCTGAATTAGAGACTGTACGGCTGAGCTCAGACTGGCAGTTTGGCCCAAAATAGGCATGTTTCAGAGACGTTTCACCAATGGATTAAAGGGCTGGTTCACACAGGCACATCTGTCAGGCGTTCCCCAGCCGTACTCAACCCGTCTTGTAACGCTTCCCTCCCAAGTTTAAAAGATACCAGGTGAAAGTGGTAGCAAACCCTGGAGAGCACATCCTGCGTTCATCCTGCTTCCCAGAAGTGTGAACGCAAACAGGCTGATCCGGTAGGGATGCTCTTATGCACACAAGCGCTTAGGTGCATGAGCACATAAGTGCATACCATCAGATTACATTACAAAAAGCCACTTGCAGTTGCACCTCCTCCAGTTGCGCCCCCTTGCACGTCCTCCCTGGTATGCTCCCGCATCAGTTGGTGCAGTGTGTCCGGGAAAACCTGGGAACAAGCTATTCCAGGTCTTTTTGCCACGACTCCCTCGCGCTTCAAACTGCCAGTCTGAACTCAGCCTAAGTAATTGGAAGCTGGCCCAAGCAGTGTTGAGAGAAAAGGACATTCCCATCCCATAGTAACAGAGTCCCAAAGCTCAGACCTTCATTAATGGCAACCGTTCCATATAAAGCAGAGGCACTTATGTCATTGCACAGGTCAGTGTAGCAGCACCGGGCATTCGTACGAAAGTTCCCACCATCTACTGAGGAAACGCTTACGTAGTTCCGCATGCAGAAAGTGGCTGGAGCACACTGCTTGCTAGTGAGGTTGTATTTCGGCATCAGTGCATTGACTGTGGAAGAGAATGGAGATATCCTTTCTGTTGTACTAGATCGGCTACATTTCAAGGTCATCATCTCTTAAGTTCAGCTTTTGAAGGTGGAAGTCTGGAGCAAAAATGTGGAATGTGTGGCTTGAACTTTTTGCTCTTGGAGAAAATAAACATGTTTGATGCCGTGTTGTCAACACCTGTGGGAAGGAATCTCTGAACTGTGGGAATATATTTATTTATTTTATTTACTTATTTTATTTATTTTGAGATTTATACCCTGCCGTATCCGGTAGCTCAGGGCGGCTAACAAGCGGCCAAGCCAAGTTTCAGAACTAAAAACAATAAACAATATTACATACAGTAAAAAATTCAATACAACAGTAAAATTCAGTACAACAGTAAAATTCATATAAAACCAAGATGCACGATGCACGATATCCCACATTGGCAGCGAATTTCTTAATTCCATGGGCACCAGGAATAGTATATCCCAGCTCACGGGCGGCATCCATCTCTCCAGATAATGGGGCAGATGGATGATAGGCTCTCAATGATGGAATGATAGCGGCGGCGGCTCCTCCTCAAAGGCCTGGCGGAAGAGCTCCGTCTTGCAGGCCCTGCGGAACTGCACTAGGTATATTCAGTGATTGGCTCTTGCAGAATTTTGTTTCCGTTTTAAGCCCCGTGGATATTTTATCCGACAGTTACATGTAGGGCTACCAGCCCATTGCCTGCAACCCTTGAGAGCTTTCGGTGGGCAGAGCCTCAGAAAATGGCATCACCAATGCCATGGCATCATTCCTGGGTGAAAATCTGGTGGTGACACCACAGCCTACTACAATGCTTGCGGTATTCCATGAATTTTTTTGAGTGTCCAGGAACCAGCAATGCGATTTCCGGCCCATTTTTTTGACCACCACCAAATAGATCTGTGGCAGGATATTTGTGCACTGGAAGCAGCAACGGGAGCCTCAAATCTTGTCAGGGTTTTCATTTTCCTCAGTGGTTCAGCTCAGGGCAGAGTCAGGGTCACAAAGTCAGTCTGTACGACTGACTCTTCTATGCTGGGATGGCACGGAGAGAAGATATAGCTGACGTTCCCCAAAGAACCAAACAAGAAGTGTGAGGAGCTGCTTGCTGGAGAGGCCTTTTACCCCCATATAGCTTGGCACAGTAGGGATTAGCCAAACTAGGAAGTGAGAGGAACAGCTGAAAAGAGTCTCGTGTCTTTAATGGGAGGCATCAGAATTAGGAGGCAAAATAGTTTCAGACAGGAATACAGTTGAATAAGTTGCGGGGGGGGGGGGTTATTTGTTTTTTGTATCCCCTTTGTTGGAACTGCTGGGACAGCAAGTTCATTTCCCCTCCCCATTTCTGACCACAAATCCTGGTGAGAATCGGGGCAGTCTGATACATTAGACACGGCCGAAGGAACAGAGTTGTCAACAGAAAAACCCATAAACAGTGATTTCTGTCTGCTGCTGTGACTGGTTACCTTATTGGTAGATCCATCTGCACTGATGGGGTACGCAAAGATTTCACTGGTGGGGCAAACCGTTCTCCTTCAGGATTTTTTCGGTTTGGGGAAATGGCATGGGAAGGGAAGGCATAAGCTCTGCTCCTTTAAACGTGTCTAATGTATTAGACCAGCCCGATTTTCACCAGGACTTCTGGTCAGGACCTTGTTGTCCTTGAAGATTCACACACAAGAAAAAACAACAACGAAGACCCATGAGTTTTTCGACTCTACTCTCATCTGAAACTATGCTGCCTCCTTGTTCTCATGCCTACCTTATTCCGATACTCCATCTGTCATGGTCCTGATCCAAATCACACCCTGCATTTCTGGGAATTGAGTTCCAAGTAGGGAACTTGCAACTGCATGTCTGATGATCCACATGAATCACTTGAACCCACCCCAGAACTGCTCTGTGATGTACTTGAGAGAAGAAAAGATACAAGGACTTCCAGTGAAAAACAGTAACAGTCATTCACAACACCAGAGGGAACACGCAGTTTCTCTTGCCGAGCCGTTCTGAAAGGTAAACACTCTCAGTTCGGCCGCCTGACTCCTTTTGCTTCCAAACAAATTATCAACACACGGTTCTTGCTAATTGATATACTTGACAGTCCAAGATACAATGAAATCAGTCGAAGTCATTCCGTTTAGATAGACTTTTCAAAAAATCCTTTATCAAGACTGGGCTTATCATGAAGCCACGGCTACAAACTCAATTTCCAGGGCTCAAGCTCCTGATTCTGGCACAGCATCAATCTCTCTAACGAGGCCTTTTGGCTTCCTAGGAACTGAGGTCCAAGTGGGGAACTTGCAACGGCATGTCTGATAATCCTCATGAAACACTTGAACCCACCCCGGAACTGCTCTGTCGTGGACTTAGGCCTTAATAGTGCTCAGGCTCTGCACTGAAAGTGTGAGGTTGAATTAACAGGAGTTGGAGGTCAAAGCTCTGCAATGTCTCATTTATACTGACAAAATATCATTTGCTGCTGAAGACACCAAGTGATGAATTTGTCAGTTGTTGACGTTCTTCTCATTTACCGAGTGTGGTTTCAGTCAGTGATTAAAAAAACAACAACAACAGGCATCTTCGTGAGCTTTATACTTCTGAATTCCTGGTGTTGCACAGTCATCTCCCCATACAATGATAACAATTCATTGGTGCCCGTGCAGAAATGAGAGAGAGAGGGGTGGTTGTAAACACTCAGTGCCATCTATGTAGGGTCACAGAATAGTTGACAAATAGTACTAACACAACGGTGAAACTTGCAGTGAGGAGGCATTCCCCCACCTTCTCTTCCTTCTCTCCCTGCCTCCCCTTTCTTTCTCTCCCCAAGCCATTCCCTCCTTTTCCTTTACAACCCTCCACCAAGTCAGTCCCTTCCTTCCTTCCTTCCTTCCTTCCTTCCTTCCTTCCTTCCTTCCTTCCTTCCTTCCTTCCTTCCTTCCTCCCTTCCTTCCTCCCTTCCTTCCCCTCTCTCTTTCTCTCTCTCCATCTCCCCCAGCAAGCCATCCCCCTTCTTCCCCCCCCAGGAAATACCCCCATCTTTCCCTTTCTTTCTCCCCCCCAAGCCAATCACCCCCTTCTTTCTCCCCTCCTTTCCCCCTAACTTTGAGCCTGGCAGTGGTGGCAGTGCCCGGGTGGCCGAGGCAGTGCAGGCTCAGCCATAAAGCCACCCGCCGATTTCCATTCCTCTTTGCTCCTGGCTTCCCAAAAGTAGAAAAGCCGGTGAACAGCAACTTATACCAAGCTAGACCTTTGGGGGGGGGTCATAGGTTGGCCACTATCTGCCCTGGAAATGAGTGGGAAACAACCTTTTGTACCTAGTATGGCCAATATGAATAAGTGGTGATGCCATTCGACCTCTGCAATGTCATTGCTGTGTTCTAGCAGTTCATAAACAACAACTTCTGAAACCTTGTGGACCCCTTTGTCAGTAACGACCTTGACAACATTTTAATTTACTCACAAGACCTTGAGTTGCATACCCAGCACATTTAGGCTGTGTTACTCCAGCTTTCTCAGCACTAGCTGTTTGCCAGACTGGAGAAATGTGCCTTCGATATACGTTTGGTGGAATTCCTGAGGCACTATAGCCCACCCCCCAAGGACGAATGTCTGAAAACAGCCCATTGCCAGTGCACTTCTAGGCAGAGTTATGTCCCTCTAAGCACATTGACGTCCCTTAGGATTGCACTGCAAATAAAAATAAAACCTACTGCGTGGCTTTTGTTTTCGATTGTGGTATGCACCGACAAGGCTATTTCCGTTTTTGAAGTCCTTTTCTAGCTATGCACTTGGTCCTAAGGAAAGACAAATGTATGTGAGGAACACCACAATTTGCATCAGGTTCTACGTCCACTACGAAGAAACAGTGGCTGCGAGGAAGTCCAGAAAGGATGCTTGCTAAATATTCAGGGTGCCCTGGTAATAAATTCCAGTAGTTTCACAAAGCAGTAGAATATATAACCTTGATTACCGGCACTTTCCAGGCACATCCCATACCCCATTCAGCCAGTATCCCTGTGCTGCCCTGGAGCTCCTGTCTTTGCCTTATAAATTCCACCAGTTTGGCCCCATGGTGCAACATCAGCTGCCCTGGTGGATTCTTCTCTGATCTGAGTCCTCCCTTCTTCTCTGATCTGAGTCCTCTGATCTGAGTCCTCCCTCTCTTCCTTACCATGAAGGCACTCCCTACAGCCCATCTGTAAGATTTCAGAAAAGAAGACTGCCATCATGAGGAATGTCTGAAGACAACCCATTTCTAGTGCACTTCTATTTCCCAGAAGTTTTTTTGTTTGTGCGGATATCTATTTCCACCAATAGGGGGCTCACTCTCCCCCAACAGCTTTTCGTCCATAGTCAGGAAACTTCCTGGATCTGCAGAAAAATCCAAAAATTGGAAAAAAAATCCCTTCAGGGACGGTTGAATTCCCCCAAAACCTTTTGACATGGCCTCTGCAGGGACCTAACCCAAGGCATCAACCGTTAGAGATTAGAATGGGGAGGGGGAGGCTTCTAACTGGCTCTGTCAGTAAAAGGGTGGGGGGAGGGCCCTTTCCAGGCCTCTTTCGGCCTTGGAGGGAGGGAGGGAGGGAGCCTTGGGGCCAGGCTGGGGGATTTCTAGAGGTTTTGTGGTGGAGTGGAAGGGGGGCAGGAATAGGGGAAGGGAGAGGCCTCAGCTGGATATCATGCCACAGAATCCACCCTCCAAAGCAGCCATTTTCTCTAGGGAGACAGATCTCTGCTGTTTACTCTCCAGGTCCCACTTGGAGGTTGCCAACCATAGGTCTGGCAGCAGTCTAGGGTTGCCAGGTCCCCCCATGGGCACTGGCAGGGGATGGGGGGGATTGCCAGCTCCAGGTCTGGAAACTCCTGGAAATTTGGGGATGGAGCCTGGGGATGGACAGGGATCTCAGTAGGGCACAATGCCCTAGAGTCCACCCTCCAAAGCATCCATTTTCTCCAGGGGAAGTTATTTCAGTAGTCTGGAGCTGAGCAGTAATCCCAGGGGATCCCCAGATCCCACCTGGAGGCTGGCATCCCTAGGCAGAACCCTCTGGGTGACTTGATACCACCTAATTTGCATGACTCAACTTGGCCTGACTGCTTGCTGCTGTTCAGCAACCACCCTATGAAAGCCAGCAGTGGTGCAGCAGTTAGGGCTTCAGAGTAGGGTCTGCAAGACCCAGGTTCAGATCCCCATATTGCGGTGGAAGCTGACTGGGAGATTTTGGACCAGTCACATACTTTCAGCCTAACCAACCTCACAGGGTTGTTGTTCAGATAAAAAGAAGGTGAGAATAATGTAAGCTGCTTTGGTCCCCACTGTGGAGAAAGACTATAATTTTCCTTGGTAGAAGCTGTGGGGAAGGGGGGTGGAGATGAAAAGCTGAAGACAGATAAAGGTAGGTTGGCGGTTGGGTGGGAAGGAAATAGGGTTGCCAACTCCAGATTAGGAAACTCCTGGACATTTGATACGTGGATCCTGGGGAGGGTGGAGTTTGAGAAGTGGAGGAACTTCAGACCGGTATAATGCGATAGACTCCACCCTCGAAACCAGCCATTTCCTCCATGAGAATTACCATTGCCAGCTTCTGGGTGAGGGCTGGAGATCACCCAGAATTACAACTGTTGTCTGGGTGACAGAGATCACTTCCCCTAGATAAAATGGCTGCTTTGGAGGGTTGGGTCTATGGCTCCACCCCCAGAAGGGAGAAAGAGTATGAGATAGGTAAGGGTAGAGAGGAGGAAGCAAAGGTGGGAGGAATGGGATGACCATCCCGCAAGTTTCTTGCGCATCCCCACTTGTATCCTAATAATCCCATTGACTTCCCTTAGGATGGCACTGCAAACAAAACTACTAATACATGGCTTTTGTTTTTGGATTGAGATATGCACTAAGAAGTCAACCTACATTTTTGAAGTCCTTTTCTAACTATGCATGTGGTCCTAAGGAAAGACAAAGGTATGTGAGGTACAACACAATTTGCATCTGGTTCTATGTCCACTATGGAGAAAAAGTGGCTGCGAGGAAGCCTGGAAATGATGCTGCTTGCTATATATTCAGGGTGTCCTGGAAATATATTCCAGCTGTTTCCCGAAGCAGCAAAATATGCTGCCCTGGAGCTCCTGTCTTTGCCTTATAAATGCCACCTGTTTGGCCCCACAGTGCAACATCAGCTGCCTTGGTGGATTCCTCTCTGATCTGAGTCCTCCCCGGCTCTCCCTCTCTTCCTTACCATGAAGGCACTCCTGAGCATCTGCCTCTTTTGGGGCCTCCTTTCTCCAGGTGAGAGGAAAAACAGACCCCCCCCCCTGTGCACTCTTTTTATTGCCTCTGGGAAGGGAATAGGCCAGGACCAGTTCGAGATATTTGGTCACCTTAGGCAAGGTAGAATGTTAACACCATCCCCCTCAGTTTCTAACACCAAGGCATGGGTTTGTGGGGATTGGGGAGATACTGCAAATCCATTTCAAAGAATTTATTGTGGCACAGTTCCCTTTCTTGCCTCTGTAACTGGTATAGTCAACATTTACTCGGGGAAAGACAAGTAGAGACATGTGCTGGAAATGTCCGTATGGAACTGGGTACTGTCAGGAGGGTGGCTTTGTTGAGTCTGCAAAAGTAGAACAAAGTTTGAGTCCACTCTCACCTGAAAGGTGAACAATATCTCCTGAGATATAAGCTTTTGTGATTCACTTCACACACTTCAGCAGATCAGAGGGGGCATTTCTGCTCACTCGACATACTCCAGATTTTTTTTTTTTTTTGGCACTTGACCCACGCACACTGAAAGCAGACTGAGCACAGGTCTTCTGCACATCTGACATCCTTCCGCATTTTCACAGTAGCGGAGTCCGTTCATTTTCTTCCGCATGCGTCTTAAATAATTCAGATTTTCAGGAGAGTGTGCTATCGTCACTGGTGGCATCATTCGTGGGGTCAAAGCACCCTTCCCGTTTTCTTTTCTTTTTTTGCATGTTTATATTGATATATTGCTGTAATGGCTGAATCTTTTTGTAATGTTTTTTAAAAAATCTAAAATGAACAGAGAGGTAGGGATGAAGAGAAAGACCGGTCCCCGGTGACATATATAAGGCTGCTGGTGGGGGATGGTGGTATTTGAGGGGTGGGTCGATGCCAGTTGCCCCCAGTCCTGCCTTGTCTTTGCACGGGGAAGCCTAAAAGGGAGCGCCTCCACCGCCCATCTGTTTATCAGCCATATGGGAAGGGTTATGTTCCTTTCAAGTCCCACCAGGTCTTTTGCATTTTTTTTAAAAAAATATTGGCACTAAAATATTGTAATATCAATATACCAATATAATGAAAGGGTTGGCAGGTTCTCTATATTCCCAGCTTTCCTTCTTGAACGGGTGAACATGAAGGGCCAGTGCCTTGCAGCATTTGCAGAAAGTAGCATAAGAGAAGAGAATCAACCACACGTTACCTTTTAAGTCACCCAGGGTTAACATTGCACACGCATAGATATTTTTTTAAAGCACAGATTTCCCAAATGTATTGTGCTATTCCTGTGCAGTGTTACCCATGCCAATGGAAGCTTTCTTTTTAAGCAGAAGAATATTGTTCACACCTCAGCCTACCATTTAGAAACGGGAGAGGAGATCATCCAGAAGTACCCCTGCAAAGGAGTGTAGGGTCTCAGAGAGGGGTTTTAAAGGGTACTGTGTTACCTCTATAGAACATTACCCAATGGGAGGGCAGAGAATTCTGAGGATCACTTGAGAACACAGCAATGTCAAGGGCTCAATGCATACCAGGTGTGAAATGGATTCCCTCTTCCCTCTAGAAACTTCTTGCAAGGGCAATTCCACGGACATTTTCATCAGCAATGTGGCCACCATGGAATTCACCTTGGTTTGGAAGCAGCCCCCAAAAACCTTTAAACTCGGCCCTAGAAGGGAAAAAAAATCCAATTTCTGCGCAGGAGAGATAATTGGTACCACTGGAGTCTCTTAATTAGAAATGTTAGTACTATTTGTCAACTATTATGTCACCCTACGTAGTTGGCACTGAGCTGTTGCAACCCCCCCCCCCCACATTCCCCTCTCTCTCATTTCTGCAGGGGCACCAATGAGCTGTTATCAGTGTATGGGAGAAGACTGTGCAAGACCAGGAATTCAGAAGTGTAAAGCTCATGAAAAGGCCTGTGTTTCAGCCGTTTTGGGAACCACACTCGGTAAAATGAGAAGAACTTTAACAAGTGCCTTTTTCATCACTTGGTCCCTTCAGCATCAAATGATATTTTGTCAATACAAATGAGACATGTCAGAACATTGACCCCCAACTCCTGTAAATTCCATCTGCCACTTTCAGTGCAGAGCCTCAGCACATTTAGGGCCTATGTCCATGATAGAGGAGTTCTGGGATGGGTTCAAGTGTTTCATGAGGATTATCAGACATGCCATTGCGAGTTCCCCACTTGGACCTCAATTCCCAGACATGCAGGTTACGATTCTGATCAGGACCATGACAGATGAGGGATCAGAATAAGGAAGCAGCAGAGTTTCAGATGAGAGTAGGGTTGAATAAATCAGGGGTTTTCATTGTTTTTTCTTATGTTTGGAACTGCAGAGACAGCAAGTTCACACCCACACACACACACCAGTTCCTGGTGAAAGTTGGGGTGGTCTGATACATTAGACATGGTTAGAGGAAAAGAACCTATGCCTTTCCATCCCAGGCCATTTCCCCAAACCTAATTAATAATCCTGAGGGTTTCCCCAGCAGTAAGATCGATGTGCACCTCGTCAGTGCAGGTGGATCCACCAATCAGGTAAGCAGTGACAGCAGCAGACAGAAATTGCTGTTTATGTGGTTTTCTGTTGACAGCTCTGTTCCTTCAACCCAGGGCTCTCTTTGTGGTGGGAAATCCTTTGCATAATAGGCGACACACCCCTAATGTAGCCAATCCTCCAAGAGCTTACAGTAGCCCCTGTAAGAAGAACTCTGTAAGCTCTTGGAGGATTGGCTAAATTAGGGGTGTGTCACCTAATATGCAGAGGAACTCCTGCTACAAAAAGAGCCCTCAAATTTCGATGTGTGTCTAATGTATTAGACTGCCCCGATACTCAGAAATGGGGAGGGGAAATGACCTTGCTTTCCCTGCAGTTCCACCACAGGGGATACAACCCCCCACCCCCCCAAAAAAACCCTGACTCGTTCAGCTGTACTCCTGTCTGAAACTATTCTTCCTTCTTTATTCGGATGCTTACCATTAAGGATACAACGATCTTTTCTACTGTTCCTCTTACTAGCTAGTTTGGCTGATTCCTACTATGCCGAGTGATTTGGGGTAAAAGCAGCTCCTCACAGTTCTTGGCTCTTTGGGGAACATCGGCTATATCTTCTCCCTGTGCCATCCCAGCATAAAAGAGTCTGTCGTACAGACTGACTGATTGATCTCTCTCTTTGTGACCCTGAATCTGCCCTGAGCTGAACTGCAGAGACATAGGAAAACCCTAAGAGAGGATTTGAGGCTACCCATTGCTGCTTTCAAAGCACAAATATCCTGCCAAAGATCCATTGGATGGTGGTAATAAAAATGGGATGGGAATTGCGTCACTGACTCCTTGCCCCCCCCCCCCCAAATCCACTAATTTCTGTTTTAGTTTATTTAAACTTTAGTAGCCCGTAGGCCATACACCATTTAAAAAAATATTTAGGAATTTAAAAGGACAGTAAAACAGAAATTTCCCACGTCCACAAT
Organism: Gekko gecko; assembly: GCA_029375565.1. Classification (NCBI taxonomy): domain Eukaryota; kingdom Metazoa; phylum Chordata; class Lepidosauria; order Squamata; family Gekkonidae; genus Gekko; species Gekko gecko. The sequence continues at coordinate 223,919,785 of JAPDNY010000005.1, forward strand.
GCAATTTTGGTAGTCTTAATCTTGATGCATCGGGAAAAGATGAATATTTCGACAGCCGTTTTCTTAAGAATCTTTCTCTTGCTGCTGCATGTTTTGGACAATAGAAGAAAACATGACATGGCAAGTCAAGTTCTATCACAGGACGGTCAAAAAATTGCTGGTCCAGAGGGGTCTTGAGAACACAGCCCTTCATCTGGGCTGCTGGAAATGCATTGCAGCGTGTAATCCTATATGACTGCCTCAATTTTGGAATGGTCAGCATGTTTAAGTAGAGAGGCAGGACAAATTTAGTGGAATATTGAATTCCTAGATGAAGTGGGGAGTATTTTCGTCTAGCATCTGTTTTAAGGGCATCCCGGTCATTTTAGAGCAAGTTTTCTGTGAGTAGTGTGTGTCTTCTTTTAGTTAAATTCTCTGTCTTCCTTAAGCCCAGTTAGCTTATTTTCGCATCTACAGCATCATTCCATTTTGACCAGCAACGTCCATATTCTATCTGTATGGTAAAGATTGGAAGGCTGTCAGCATTTAATGGTCTATCTTTGTAACTAACTATGGCCCTCCAGATCAAAGTTGAGATTCTTGGGAGGCCTAACTCAAGCCTTATGATTGCAGAAGGGTTGCATGGTGGTAAAGTTAATATTTTATGGAAGAAGGCTTGCTGTAGTTTCTCAAGTTGCTCTGTTGGACCTAAGAACCAGATTTGGAAACCATATAGTATGCACGGTAGTATTAAGGTCTTACATGCTTTCAGGAGCGCTGGCACATATTGAGCTCCTTGGATATAGAAAAACTTCTTCCAGGCTAGTAAGGCAAGGTCGACTTTCTGTTTAAGATATTTAATCTGCTTGAGCCATGATAGGTTTGGCTGGAAAACAATTCCTAGATATCTGAACTCACTGACCTGTTGTAATTTGTACTTTCCGATTTTCACAAAATCAACAAGAAGATCAAATAGAAGATGGAAACTCGGAATGTACTAATTTCTATGGTTATTAAACACTGAGATTTGTGGAATATCTCAAGCCTTGTAGTAGGCTGCGGTGTCACCTCCAGGTTTTCACCCAGAAATGATGCCATGGTGCCAGTGATGCCCTTGTCTGAACCTCTGCCCACAAAAAGCGCTCAAGGGTTGTCTGCAATGGGCTGGTAGCCCTAGATGTAACTGTTGGATGAGATATCCGTGGGCCTCTGCAAGTGTTCTTCAATGAACATATTCCCAGAGTTCAGGGATTTCTTCCAATAAATGTTTGCAACACTGCATCAAACATGTTTATTTTTTTAACAGCAAAATCTTCAAGCCACACATTCCACATTTTTACCCCAGAATTCCACTTTCAAAAGTCGAATTAAGAGATGATTGCTTTGAAATGTAGCTGATCTAAGATAATAGAAAGGATATCTCCATCCCTTTTCACAGGCAATGCATTGCTGCCGGACTACAACTTGAATGGCAGGCTCTGTATTCCAGCCAATATATGCTCGCAGAGATACGTAGGCATTTCTACAGTAGATGGTGGGAACTTCCGTTTTAATTTCAACTGCTGCTATACCGACCTGTGCAATGACCGGCCAGCCTCGTGTAAGTGCCTCTCCTTTATATTGAATAGTTGCCATTAATGAAGGCCTGAGCTTGGGGACTCCATTGCTACAGGATGGGAAAGTTCTTTACTCTCAATAATGATTGGGCCAGTCTCCACTTACAGTCTATCATCCTGAAACAAAAATGTCTATTTTCATTTTGAACTGACATAGCAGAGCTACCTAGGATATTTTAGGGCCACAAACTTGATTCTTCTTTCCTCCAATGAATCTTGCAACAACCATGTCAGGGAGTTTAGGCTGAGAGAGTGAGTGACTAGAAGAGGGGTCCCCAACCTTTTTGAGGCTGTGGGCATCTTGGGAATTTTTATACAGGGTGGTGGTTGAAATTATAAAATGGATGCTGCTTAGGTTTCCCATTCCCCCGATGGGGGTGGGGGTTTGCCCACTTTCACGGCCCTCGATCTGCCAGCCCCGATTCGGCCAGTGGGGTGAACCCTGCCCCAAAGTGTCTGGTTTGTGCCAATGTGCCCAGCTTAATGACACCACCCAGAGGTGATGTTATTGCACCTGGCAACTTGTGGGGGCGGGAACGACGACACTTGATCTTCTAAGGAAAGCCATAGAGTTTTGCCTTAAATGATTGAGCATTCCCTGCAATGTGCCTTGTGTGATGACATCTCTTCTGGGTGATGTCATCGTGGCATCTCATTTTGTATGCACGCACTGAAGAGGCCCCAGAGAAGGACCAGGACCCCCACACATACTGGCAGTCAGGTAAGACCTGGCAGCCCTACTGCTGCTGGAGTTGATGCCACACAAGCAGAGGAAGGCCAAGTGCCACGGAGAAGACAGGACTGAGAAAGGGAGAGACAACGAGACAAACACAGTGGTGGCAGCAGTTGCCAGTGAAACAATGTTATTTAAATCATACTAACCAATCAGATCTCGAGTGCCACCTCAGAAGCCCTGCCGGGCAAGAGCCCCACGTGGCCCTGCCCACTTCCTAAAAACATATTGCAGGTGTTATGGCCCTCGTGGGCACCACAATGGGCCCTAGATCTTCCACGGCCAAGTTGGAATTCGAATCTGGATCTCCATGGTACTATTCAGTTGCTTGGACTCCTACAGTACTCTGGATTATTGAGACTTTTCTGCTTCTGTCTAACTCTCTGTGTTTTGGTTGGTTCCTTTCCTTTTTGGTCTTTATTGTGATTTGTAAAAAAAAAAACCCTCTTAAAACCAGATAAAAGTGTGTGATGGAACTATGATATATCTGGGTTCATTTCTGCAGTGCCTGAGACTAAGGATTCTTCACCCAATGGGGTGAAATGCCCGGCCTGCTTTGCCTTTAATTCACCTAAATGCCAGGAAGAGGAGACCATCAACTGCACCGGTGGGGAGACCAAATGCATTGAGGCAGCTGTTGACTTCTCTGTAGGTGAGGTGTTTGTACGGAAAGTTGATTGGTGCATATATGTCTCTTTTGTGTGAGGAAGAACAGCTTTCTATGGGCCATAACTTCTGTGTATAACTCGGTAAGTTAATTGAGTTCTGCTCCTCCAGGAAACAGGAATCGGCAGAAATTACCAATGTTCTCTGAAGCCGACCCTTTCACAGTAAGGATCATACAAATGTTCATACAAACTACCTCTCTATCCACATCCGGAAAATATGAGTGTGAGAAAAATGGGGTTGCAATTACCTGTAATCGTTCATCAAGTTGTCTGTGCAGTCCTACATGGGGACTAAGACAGAAAGGTTGCCCAAGGGCTCTTGGATAAGGAATACTTTGCAGAGGAAGGCAATGGCAAACCACCTCTGCTTCTCACTTGCCTTGAAAGCCCTTTGAAATCAGTCTGTTGTAACTTGAGGGCTCATATGTCCATAAATAAATAAATAAACAAACAGGGAACCCAGTGGAATGGCTTGAGGTGAGGTGAGGCTGCAGCAGGAAACTGGAATCGGCAGAAATTACCAATGTTCTATTTACAGTAAAGATCACACAAATATTCATACAAATTACCTCTCTGTCCACATCTGTAGCATAGGAGCACGAGGAAAATGGGGCTGCAGTTACCTGTAATTTGTTCATCAAGTTTTCTGTGCAGTCCTTCTTGGGGACTGCCCATGCACCTAGGCCTGCTGTGGAGGTTTTACTAGAAAGCTCTTCTCTTCTGGTGTTCTTCTTGGCGGGGGAGGGTAGGCTATACATAGAATGAATGAATAAAGAAATAAATGGAAGCACTTCCTGCCCCCTCCTGGGCTCTGCTTTCCTGTCTAAACTTGCATGTGACTAGGGAAGATGGAGCCATCCCTCCCTCAGTTCCTCCCTCATCACTGTGGAGAAAAGAGCTGGTCTTCTCATCTCAACTCATGGGTTCTTCCCAGGTATCGAGGAGATTAGCTAATGATTTCTGAAGAGACAATACCTCTTCTCTGAACTGTTTTTCAGAGAGAGGGAGGGAGAGAGAGACAGAGAGAGAAGAAATAGCAAGGAGGGTCACATGGAGTGGTGCTCTTGAGAGCTGTGGTCTTGCTAGGCAGAGGTCCTCAGAACAGTAGTTTTTGATCCTGGAAGCCTGATATGATGTTTGGAAGGTTGTGGTGATGTTGTGTATGTTGAGGGCTTACAATTGCCCCAGGAGGCAGGGGTTGCCTACTTTTAGGGCCCTCGATCCGCCGGCCCATGTCCAGCCAGCAGGGGAACCCCACCCACATAGTGCTGGGATTGTACCAATATGCCCAGCATAATGATGTCTCCCAGAGGTGATGTCATCATGCCGGGCACGTCACCAGGGTGGCGCTCTAACACTTGGCCAAAAAACTCTGTGGTACCATCGAGTTTCTGGCTGAATGATAGAGGATCCCCCTGGCAATGTGCCTAGCATGATGACGTCACTCATCCCCCCCCCTACCAGCAAACATAGGGACCTGGGAACCCTAAATAAGGCTTGATGTGGGTGTTTGTACAGAGAAAGAACGTCTTGAATAAAAACTCTCGGGTTTTTTTCCAGCTATGCTACTTGCCCAGTTTCCATGCCTGGTCCTCCAGTGGCAACACTTCAAGGCCATATACTAGAAACATAGGGACAGGTTGTGGTCAACCTGAGACCAGTTCAAGATTTTGGAAATTCCTTGAGATTTAGGGATGGTTGCTGAAGAGTGTGGAGACTGGGGAGCGGAGGGGCCTTGGTAGAGCCAAAGTGTGAAAACTGCTGATCTCAGTAGTCTGGATATCTGATGTAATTCTGGAAGAACTTCAGCCTCCACCTGGAGACTGGCAACCTGAGACGGCTTCCCTGCCTGTCTACTTGGAAATTAACCAAGTCTTCAGTTCTGACTGGCCCCTGCCTTCTGTTGGGGCAGCATACCTCCCCAACGGCCTTTGCCAAACTCATGCAAGGGGCCCAAAAGGAAAGAAATCACTGGGGGGACTAAAAGGGTAAGGCTGGATTATTAAGCAGGAGAAAATTCCCCTTGTGGTGGGAAATGTTTTGACTCTGGGGCTCACAAGAGTCATACTTCCCATTCTGATCCATGCTATGCTCAGGGCTCTGGAGAAAGAGACTGATGTTGATGCTCTTTTTTCTTTCACAGATTTTGTGGGAGTGGCATTTAAGCTATCTTTGAAAGGATGTACAACACCCAACACATGCTCCTTTCCACCTGTACACTTTAATCAAAGCACGGCTAAATTCGATTTCAAAATCACCGAAATGAAGTGCATCAAACAGTTGTCAGCGGAAACAGGGGAGTCTAAATCCCTTTCCTCTTTGGATTCCTCCATTCCTGGACAAGGAGCAGGAAGTTGGGGACCAAGGGATTAAAATATGAAAGGTCTGGCACTCCTGGGTTCCCTTCTCTGGGGAGGGGGGCAGTGATGGGGAGAAGAAGACTTTTCATGTTTTGGAAGCTGGAGCTAGTGATAACCATACGTGTGGGATAAATCTTCACTGAACCACGATTAAAATAAACTGATATGACTAAAAAAGCATACTCCATGTGTGTGTTTCTGAAACAAATCAAATGTTGGGAGACAGAAGGGGTTGGGAGATGTAATAAAGGGAATATTAGTATTTTGCACGCCCATCGCAGATTCATCCAAGTAGGGGATTATCAGCACAGGCACTTGATTTACGCACTCTCTGTGATGTAGCCAGAGGATTGTCAGGAAGCGGTGTTAGGGTCTGGTGAAGCCTCACCAGTGCAGAGTGGTACAGCGTGCTGTAGAGCTAAGTCCCACAAAGTCCAATGTCCACACAGGTAGCGGGGAGGTAATATATACAAGGAATTGATTTACACTGTTACGTGATGCAGGTATACACAAGTTAATCCAACAAAGTGCTCCGCCATACATCCACATACAAAGAGAGAGAAGAATAGACTGTACATAGAATGCTTACAAGTGGAGACCCGCAAGAAACTTGCGGGATGGTTATTTCATTCGTCACACCTGTGCTTCCTCTCCTCGCCCCCTACCTCTCTCACACTATTTCTCCCCTCTGCCCCCTTTTCTTACTCTCTATTTCTGCTCCATGCATGTGACTTCCTCTCTCTTTCTGACCTGTCATCTTTCTCTTTGTTTTTCTGCCTCCCCACTTCATCACTCTTTCTCTCTCGTTCTGCCCCCCACCCCATCATTCTTTCTTTCTGCCCCCATCACTCTCCCAGCCTCCTGCCTGCTTCCTCCCCCACTCCGCAGAGCAGCAGTAGCAGTAGTGGCAGTGCTCTCAGCTACCCACCTGCTTCCTGTCCCCCCACAGCAGCAGTGGCAGCGCTCTGGGAATCACAACGGATCTCCCAGCTACAGAGATCAATTCACCTTAGGGCTGCGAGCTCCAGGTTGGGAAATTCCTGGAGATTTGGGGGTGGAGCCTTGGGACAGTGAGGCTTGGGGAGGCAAGCAGCCTCAGCAGGGTATGATGCCATAGACTCAACCCTCCAAAACAGCCATTTTATCCTGGGGAACTGATCTCTGTCTCCTGGACAACAGTTGTAATTCTGGGTGATCTCCAGTCCTCACCTAGAGGCTGGCAATGGTGGTTCTTGTGGAAGAAATGGCTGGAGGGTGGAGTCTATGGCATTACACCAGTCCAAAGTTCCTCCCCTCCTCAAATCCCACCCTCTCCAGGCTTCACCCCTCAAATGTCCAGGGATTTCCCACCCTGGAGTTGGCAACCCTATTTCCTTCCCAATCAACAGCCAACCTACCTTTATCTGCCTCTCTGTCTCTTGTTTTCCATCTCCATCCTCCAGCCTCTACCTAGGAAAATTACAGTCTTTCTCCACAGTGGGGACCAAAGCTGCTTTCATTATTCCTTCCTCCTTTTTATCTGCACAACAACTCTGTGAGGTTGGTTAGGCTGAAATATGTGACTGGTCCAAAATCACACAGTCAGCTTCCACTGCAAGATGGGGATCTGAAGCTGGGTCTTGCAGACCCTACTTTGAAGCTCTAACTGCTGCACCTCACTGGCTTTCATAGGGTGGCTGCTGATGAATGGTAGCAAGCAGCCAAGGCTAGGTGAGTCATGCAAATCAGGGGGGACCTGGCAACCCTAGACTACTGCCAGGCCTAGAGCGGCCAACCTCCAAATGGGGCCTGGAGACCCCCCAGAATTACAACTGGACTCTAGACAGCAGAGGTCTGTCTGTCTCCCTGCAGAAAATGGCTGCTTTGGAGGGTGGACTCTGTGGCATTATACCCAGTTGAGGCCTCTCCCTTTCCAAACCCAGCCCTCATCCTTAGAGTCCACCACAAAATCTCTAGAAATCTCCCAACCTGGCCCTGGCAACTCTAGTGAGGCCTGGCCCCAAGGCTTCCTCCCTCCCTCTCTACCTCCCAGGACGAAAGAGGCCTGGAAAGCCCCCCCCCCCCCTTTGACTGACAGAGCCAGTTAGAAGCCCCCCCCCCCCGAACATTCTAATATCTCACCGTTGCTGCCTGGAGTTAGGTCCCTGCAGAGGCCATTTCAAAAGGTTTTTTGGGGAATTCAACTGTTCCTGAAGGGATTTTTTCACTTTTGGGATTTTTCTACAAACCCAGAAAGTCTACTGACTATGCAGGAAAAGCTGTTGGGGGAGAGTGAGGCCCCTGTTGGTGGGAATAGGTATCCGCACTTTTTGGCTATTAGAATAAGGATATGCACTGACTGACCAATCAGCACTGACTGCTGAGTCACTCTGACACTCCAGCAGAGGTGCTGGTCAGAACCGGTTTGCTCCAGCTGGAGCCTCTAGCCTGAAGCTGTTAACTGTCACTTAGATGCACATGATCTGAATCTGACAGCTCATATCTTTCATACACTGACAAGGATACCCCTCACCAGCTCTAGGGAAACAACCAAGGGGTAGGTGGTGGGAACAAGAAGATACAATAAAACAGGATTAAACAGGATTCAGGGAGCACAGACTGTTTTGCTGTATTACCTTCTTGGGTCCATTTTGTACTCCTCTCTTCCTCCAAGGCACTCAGGGTGCTGTTCATGAATTCCCCATCATCCCTTTAATCTTCAGAACAGCAACTCTGTGATGTGGGTTAGGATGAGAGTGACTGGGACAAGGTCCACCAGCTGCCCACCTGGGAAATCTTTCATTTCAGGGCAGGAAAATAGCGTGAGAGGGAAGGGTGAAGCCCCTCGTGTGCCATCATCCGGATCCATATTGGGCCCCATGCTGATGCGAACTGAACTCTAAATTGCAGATGGATTACAGAGACTTGGTGGGAAAACAAGCATGTCGTGGTCAGTCAAGAGTTATCAAAGAGCAAGTGGTCAAGTAGTTGCACATGCATGACTGAACCACCTTGAAGAACTTGTCTATAATATATGAATTCGTGTTTATATCATGGCCTGTCCCCTGAAACTGCAGGTGGTGTAGATTTACAAATAGGCCCCAGGAAATTATGGATTCTGCATAAAAGACAATTCTGAAATTGAATTTATAAAGGACCACTATGGCAGCACCATCCCACTCTGACCTGCAGTCCCTATTCCACCTTGGCCCCCCCCCCAAGCTTTCCCCAATACCTGGAGGGTCTTTTCTCTCTCTCTGTTCTATCTCTGCCACCACCTGGCCTTTGTAGGAATTGTTCACTGGGAGGGTCAGGACTCCTGGCTTCCCTTTCAAGCTCTGCTGCCTTGCCTATAAGTCTCCCACTCTCCAGCATCTGGTTTCAATGGGGACTCATTACTGCTTGGGGAACAGCCACCAGCAAACTGATTGCTCCTCCCCTTTCTCCTGATGCTCCGTTTACAATAGCATGTCCAAGATCATGGAGATCTGTGTGGTCCCAAGTACCAGTACTGGTATAAAAAGCTATTAAGTATAAGTATTTATTTTTTAAAAAAAACACATTCACAAGCATACTCTCAGCACAGCATCTGACTGAGCAAGGGATTCAAAAGGAAAGGGTAAAACACCATCCTTCTGATCCTTCCTCTATTCATGTCCTAGCAGATGTGAAATATAAGGCAGGCTACTTTCCTTGAAAATTACAGATGTTCTACAGGGTGGCCATTACCTTGAAGCCTCTTTCAGGCATGAAGGCCAGCACACGGCAATGGCTACCTCCTACAGACATCCGAAGAGAAGAAGCAGAGATCGGATTTATACCCCGCCCTTCATTACCCTAAGGAGTCTCAGAGTGGCTTACACTCTCCTTTCCCTTTGCCTCCCCACAACAGACCCCCTCTGAGGTAGGTGGGGTGAAACAGTTCTTTGAGAACTGCTCTTGAGAGAACTTGTGACTGACCCAAGGTCACACCAGCAGCTGCATGTGGAGGAATGGGGAATCAAATCCAGTTCTCCCAGATTAGAGTCCATACTTTTATTTATTTATTTGGATTTATATCCCGCCCTCCCTTTAATGGGCTCAGGGTGGGTTCCAACAATATAAATACAATGCTATTAAAACCACATTAAAACACAATATAAAATAACATAACTTGTTAAGTGTCATCCAACTCTAATAAGACCCAGATACCTCAGTGGTTTTTGGTATTAAGCTTTAAATTATTTAAAGATCTTTAAAATGTCAAAACTTTTAAAATCTTAACACTGTGTGAATGGAGACTGAAGGAGGGACCCTTCCACATGGTGGTGCCAGGTCTCAAATGCAACCTTGATCACAAACAGCTCTGTCCCAGACTGCATAACTGCTTGGAGTATAGGTGCAGGGTCCTTAGAAGGGTTTTGTTTTTTTGGCAACAGGTCTGCCCCTAATGCTATGCTGGAGGCATCTGTTCTCACTACAGTTTGGAAAGCCAGTTTGGTGTAGTGGTTAAGTGCGTGGATTCTTATCTGGGAGAACCATGTTTGATTCCCCACTCCTCCACTTGCACCTGCTGATGTGACCTTGGGTCAGTCACAAGCTCTGGCACAGCTGTTCTCTCAAGGACAGTTTCTGTCAGAAGTTCTCTCAGCCCCATCTACCTCACAGGGTGTCTGTTGTGGGGAGGGAAAGGAGTTTGTAAGCCACTCTGAGACGCCTTTGGGCAATGAAGGGGGGTATAAATCTAATCTCTTCTTCTACTTCTTCTTCTGCTTCTCTACAAATGGGAGCTGGTGGTCCAAGTGGTGCAGCAGGGTCTCTGAGGCAAACTGGGCCTCCAAAGTCTGGAAAGATCTGTTGTACTACAGAAGTCCTCGAAAATGGATTATGGGGGCACACTAACAGGTCTACCCGCCCCAGTCCACTATATTGGTAGACCTGGCCTTGGAATGTTGCCCTGTACAGAGTCTTAGAAAACAAACCAGCACTTGGTGGTGGTGGGAGTCTTACAGTGTACTTTGTGTTTTTTAGTGAAATATGACAACCAGCATTACAGGTCAAGTATACCAGAAGAGGAACGGTCACCGTCAGAACCATGCCTAATCTGTGTGGTCCCAAGAAGCATTACTGGTATGCTTAAATGTTATCAACCTTCCCAAATACTTAATTATTCAAATATTTACATCCCACTTTTCCCTGTGACTCAAGATAGCTTACAAATCATACTGAAAAGCATAATAAGGGTGTGCAAATATATATACACACACACACACATATATATATTCCCCCACTGGCTCCATTGTAGCCTATGAGGACCATTATAATCAATTGGCGCCATAGGCTATAATGGAGAATCAGTCTGGGGGTATCTGGGGCTCTGGGGGGTTGTTTTCTGAGAGGCAGCTAGTGCATTTCCTTAACCCCCTCCCCCCGAATTTCAAAAAGGGCTCCAATTCCATGGTGTCGTGGTCCATTCTGCTTTAATGGAAGAGCGCTCAGCTGATGCTGATAACAGCCCCATCAGCAAACCTCTGAGACTCAGCCAGTTGTTGTTTCTAATGACCCTGAGACAGCAGAGGCAGGTCCTAGTGCCCCAGTGGATGAAGACAGCAGGCACTCCAGCCCCATGAACACTAGGAACATGGAAGAAATAACCCAAGATCGCGGGGGAACCTCACAGGCCGCCTCGCCTCCTCTGTCCCCAGTGCCAGGGGAAGACAGGAGGAGGTTCTAGGAGCTGATCTGCAAGGCCTGGGGATCTGGCACCATGACTCAAGCCCTGTCCTGTCCTGGGGCTCCAAGTTTCCCACTGATTGTTCCTGAGGGCAATGCCTCACATACTGGCCTGACCCATCACAGTGGAAGCACAGGTGGGCTTGACATGGATAGGCCTTTTGGGCATGGGTGAGGGGCATGGGTTTATCTACACCCCCCAGTTGGACCCCTTGGTGATTGGTGATTTCATGCCTCCATGTGGGCTCCTAGTACACATGGCAGCCATCCCCTTGGGCCTGCCAATGGGCAGAAATTGCTGGGAGTTCCAGAAATGCATTTCATTCATTGCTAACCATCAGTTTTGAATCACTGTAAAAAATGAGACAACTGCTGGGAAAACACTTCTCATTTAATTCACTTCCCTGCAGCTGGCAAAACCAGTCCTTTGCAGAGGTTGCCCAAGGGCTCTTATCTAAGAAACACATCCCTTTCTGTTCCCAAGTTCTCATCATGTTCCCATGTCTGCCGACAGACCTCGCAAATTCATGAGGGTTCTCAGCTATGTGTGCAAAAGGTTTCTTGGAGTGTTTGTACTTAAATCATCAATTGTGCACGTGGAGAACAGGCAGATGCAGGAGGTACAACTTTTTGAGATGCTGAATTATTTGCTCACATCAGGCCTGTTTGGACATGTAATGCTCATAGCCTATGCCTAAGTTGGATCCCTTTCTTGAATGATTTTCTTTGTGGGGTTTATGAATTCCCTATGAGGGTCACTGTGATTGTCCGTTGGACTACAAGTCTCCCACTCTCAGCATTTTTCATCTGTAAAATGAATTGATCATATTCTAGAAGGCACTCTACATGCTTATCTGCATAACATTAACATTAAGGTAAAGGTTTCCCTTGCTCAAAAGCCATTCAAATCCGACTCTAGGAATGCGGTGCTCATCTCCATTTCCAAGCCGAAGAGACAGTGCTGTCCGAAGACCTCTGTGGTCATGTGGCTGGCATGACTAAATGCCAAGGTGCACGGAACCCTGTTACCTTCCCACCGAAGCAGTACCTATTTATCTACCTGCAATTTCTTGCTTTTGAACTGCTAGGTTGGCAGGACCGCACCAGAGATGGGAGCTCACTCCGTCATGCAGCACTAGGGTCTCAAACGGCCGAGCTACTGACCTCCCAGTCTGCAACTCATCATCTCAACCTCTGAGCCAACATTGCTGTTTTCAACCCCAAATTCTCTAAGCAGCGATAGGTTTCAGCAGTGGTGCTTTCCTGAGTTGGTTTTCTTTAAAGGAGACAGCACAGGACACTCTGCATGATAAGAACATAAGAACATAAGAACATAAGAGAAACCAATGTTGAATCAGGCCAATGGCCCATCTAGTCCAACACTCTGTCACACAGCGGCCAAAATATACCAGGTGCCATCAGGAGGTCCAGCAGTGGGGCCAGGGCACCAGAAGCCCTCCCACTGCTGCCCCCTCCAGCACCAAGAATAGAGGGCATCACCTGCCCCAGACTGAGAGTTCCCATCTATACCCTGTGGCTAATAGCCACTGGTGGACTTCTGCTCCATATGTTTATCTAATTTCCTCTTGAAACTTTCCATGCTTGCAGCTGCCACGACCTCCTGTGGCAGTGAATTCCATATGTTAATCACTCTTTGGGTGAAGAAGTATTTCCTTTTATCTGTTCTAACCCGACTGCTCAGCAATTTCATAGAGTGCCCACAAGTTCTTGTATTGTGAGAAAGGGAGAAAAGTACTTCTTTCTCAACCTGCTCAATCCCATTCATAATCTTATAAACCTCGATCATGTCACCTCTCAGCCGTCGTTTCTCCAAGCTAAAGAGCCCCAAGCATTTTAACCTTTCTTCATAGGGAAGGTGTTCCAACCCTTTTATCATTCTAGTTGCCCTTCTCTGCACTTTTTCCAATGCTATAATATCCTTTTTGAGATGTGGTGACCAGAACTGTACACAGTATTCCAAATGAGGTCGCACCAATGATTTATACAGGGGCATGATGATACTGGCTGATTTGTTATCAATTCCCTTCCTAATAATCCCCAGCATAGCGTTGGCCTTCTTTATTGCAGCTACACATTGTGTAGACATTTTCAGCGAGTTATCCACTACGACTCCAAGATCTCTCTCTTGGTCCGTCTCTGCCAGATCAGACCCCATCAACGTGTATTTATATTTAGGATTTTTGGCTCCAATGTGCATCACTTTGCACTTGGCCACATTGAACCCCATTTGCCACGTTGACGCCCACTCACCCATCCTCAACAGATCCCTTTGGAGTGCCTCACAATCCTCCCTGGTTTTCACCACCCTGAACAACTTTGTGTCATCTGCAAATTTAGCCACATCACTGCTTACTCCCAATTCCAAATCGTTAATAAACAAGTTAAAAAGCATTGGACCGAGTACTGATCCCTGTGGTACCCCACTGCTTACCACCCTCCACTGAGAAAGTTTCCCATTTATACTCACTCTCTGTTTCCTATTTATAAGCCAGTTTTTGATCCACAAGAGGACTTGTCCTTTTATCCCATGATTATTGAGCTTACTTAGGAGCCTTTGATGAGGAACTGTATCAAAAGCTTTCCGGAAGTGAAGGTAAATAATATCTATTGGGTCCCCCTTGTCCACATGTTTGTTCACTCCCTCAAAAAACACTAACAGGTTAGTGAGACAAGATCTTCCCTTACAGAACCCATGCTGAGTCTGCCTCAATAGTTTTTGTTCATCAATGTGCCTACTAATTCTTTCCTTAATAACAGTTTCCACCAACTTACCCGGTATCGATGTCAGACTGACTGGCCTGTAATTTCCCGGATCTCCCCTGGAGCCCTTTTTAAAGATGGGAGTGACATTTGCTACCTTCCAGTCCTCAGGAATGGAGGCAGATTTTAAAGAAAGATTACATATTTTTGTCAGGAGATCCACAAGTTCACATTTGAGTTCTTTCAGAACTCTCGGATGAATGCCATCCGGGCCTGGTGATTTATTAGTTTTTAAATTGTCCATCAGTCGGAGGACTTCCTCTCTTGTTACCGCAATCTGATTCAGGTCTTTCAAACCCCCTCCCGAAATCGGTGCTTCTGGAGTGGGCAAACACTTCTCCTCTTCCACAGTGAAGACAGAGGCAAAAAATGCATTCAGCTTCTCAGCCATTTCCCTATCATCTTTCACTACTCCTTTTACCCCTTGGTCATCCAAGGGCCCCACTGCCTCCCTGGCTGGCTTCCTACTTCTAATGTATTTGAAGAAAGTTTTATTGTTGGTCTTTATGTTTTTTGCAATATGCTCCTCATATTCCCTTTTTGCTTGCCTGATCACAGACTTGCATTTTATTTGCCATAGTCTGTGTTCCCTTTTATCAACCTCACTAAGACTAGCTTTCCACCGCTTAAAGGAATCCTTCTTACCTTTTACAGCTTCCATTACTTTATTTGTTAACCATGCAGGCTTTTTTCTATACCTATTTGTACCTTTCCTAACCTGTGGTATATATTTTTTCTGAGCTTCTATGATTGTCTTTTTAAATAGTCTCCAAGCTTCCCCAATGGTTTTGACCTTCTCCACTCTTCCTTTCAATTTCTTCCTCACATGTCCCCTCATACCAGAGAAGTTACCCCTTTTAAAGTTAAAAGTGGTCGCGTCAGTCTTTTTGGGCAACTCCCTATCTGTACAAATGTTAAACTCAATGACATTATGGTCACTGTTCCCAAGTGGTGCAATCACTTTTACATCTCTCACCAGGTCTTGGGTGTTACTTAGGACCAAATCCAAGATCGCCTCTCCCCTGGTAGGATCTGTGACCATCTGTTCCACAGCACAGTCATTGAGAGTGTCTAAGAACGCAATCTCTTTTTCCCGACTAGAACTCATATTGACCCAATCAATGTGTGGGTAGTTAAAGTCGCCTATTACAACACAGTTATTTCGTCTAGCCGCTATCTTTAATTCATTCATCATTTTATAATCCTCCTCTATCTTTTGATCTGGTGGGCGATAACAAACTCCCACTGTTAAGCCTCCTTTTGGACCCACTATTTCAACCCATAGCATTTCCAGAAGTGAATCCAATTCTCTTACCCTCTCAATCTTACTGGACGGTATACCCTCTCTGACATACAGAGCCACCCCACCTCCAACCCTTTCCCCCTATCCTTCCGATATAATTTATAACCAGGAATCACTGTATCCCGCTGATTTTCCTCATCCCACCAAGTTTCTGAAATACCCACAATGTCTATTTTCCCCCCCAACATGATGTATGATGTCTTCTGTAGTATTTCCTTTATTTGAAAATGTATAAGAAGAGCACAGGTGGGGCAGGCAGAGCAGCGTTCCCATATAGGGCAGTTGATCTGCTATCTCAAATCAGTTTGCAAAAAACCAGCTTTTGCACTCCACGGATATTTCAGCGAACTCCCAGGCATGCCCTTCTGTTTCTCTATCAGAATCTAGACAGCTGTTTCTTCACACGTCTACAACAGCCCCCTCCCTTAAGCCATGACTGAGGGCTCCATCTCTTCCAGCCCCTGAGATCTGATAAGAAAGAGCCACTTAAGGCCCATGAGGTTAATGAGCATCACAATTCCTTTTGTCATGTCCCTGTCAGGTGGTACCTCAGGAGCAGCTTCTAGCTCTTGATGGAGAGCAGGGAGAAAGGGGGTGGGGGGAAGTGTTCTTAGCTATCAGTACCCAGCCACCCCTTAGGGTAGAGAAATGGGAGTGGCCTTTGTTCTCCTTGTTGGGTTTTGTAACCAAGTGCTTGCTCAGTGGTGCTAAGGGCCCTCTCTGTGTTTTTACCATCACCGAGGTGCCTTGGCACTCACTCCAAGTCCGCACAACAGAGAGCCGCTGCGTGCCCTACCTTGTGAGTTGTGGGCCATACTGGAAGAAGCCTTGCAACCAGGCCCGGCCCCAGGTTTCTGGGCGCCCTAGGCAGGACTGCCTGGGGCGCCCACCCCACCGGGGATGCCAACCTCCCGGTGGGGCCTGGACATGGCCCAGTACTTGGAAGAGCCAGGGAAGGGCGGGCTTAGAAGCCCCCCTTTCCCTCCCAGCAGGGGCGGCGTGCGCGGCTCTCCTGGGTGTCTCGCAGCCGCGAGGCACCCGGGACAGCCGGGGAAGGGGCGGGCTTAGAAGCCCCCCTTCCCTCCCAGCAGGGCGGCGCGCGCGGCTCTCCCGGGTGTCTCTGTTGGTAACTTGCAACGCCCGCCCCTTCCCTCCCAGCAGCGGCGCAGGCTCTCCCGGACCCCTCGCAGCTGCGAGGCGCCCGGGGAGAGCCGGGAACGGGCGGGCTTGGAACGCCCGCCCCTTCCCTCCCAGCGGCGGCGCTGGGCTTGGGAGGGCCGTGGGGGGGGAGAAGCCGCTCCACCGCCGCCTGCCCGCCCCGCGGCCCAGCCCAGCAACCGCAGACCCGCGGTGGGCTTGGGAGGGCGGGGGTGGGGGAGAGAAGCCAGCTTTGGGGAGGGCGGCGAGCTCCGCTGCCGCCTCCTGAGCCCCGGCGGGGCGCTCGGGGAGGCGGTGGGAGCAGCGGGGGGGACTTTTTCTGGGAGGGGCCGGGGCGCGGTTTGGTGCCCCTGCAGCCGGCGCGCCCTAGGCGAGCGCCTAGCTCGCCTAGTGGGTGAGCCGGCTATGCTTGCAACTGCCTTGCAACTGTAGACCCCTGCTTCTTCAAGGTAAGAGAGGCATCCAGCCAGATCCTCAGACTCTTCATGGAGAATTTCATATTTCCGTAAATGTATAGTGATGATATTAGGATGGTATATCGAGATAGATGACAGGTGTGAGCCTTGGATAATACAGAATACTTAGTTTTACAAGTCTTTATTAGTATTTAGCTATGGTTTGTCCTAGTTTCTTGCTTCCTGGTCACACAGATAGAAAAGAGACTGCCTCGTAAGTGTAGACACCGGCTAGTCCAAGGTAAGAAAGGAATCCAGCCAGACCCCCCCAGCCAGACTCTTCACAGAAGCTACTAATGAGAGGTGTACTCCCTCCAGGGCTATAAGACTTCACTCTTAGATAGATTAAGTTTCAACCAGCTCTGCCTCAACCATCCAACCACAGCGTCCAGGCACTGGGTCAGAGAAGAGAGAATCACTTCTTGTTGCTTATCCAACAGGAAAAAGAGCTCAGTATCATCGGCATATTGGTGACAATCATCCCCATACCTTCTGAAGAGCTCCGCTAGAGGGCACATATAGATATTAAACAACATCGGGGAAAGGACTGATCCCTGGGGCACTCCACAGAGCAAGGGACACATATAATACCCCCTGCCCCTGAAGAACACCCTCTGATTGCGTCCATCTATAACTGAAGAAATGAGGTAAAACATTATAAGGCAGTGCCATGAATCCCTAGGGAGGCCAAGATTTAAGCTGTTCTTCTCCACAGCTTCAATCAGCCAGATTCACTCTCATCTCTCTTCACTGCTGTCTTCTACTGTCTTCATTGCTGTTGGTAACTCTCCTTCTCACTAACATTCTGTCAGCTCTTCACAGAAGTCCATCAGTGGTTATTAGCCACTAGGTATAGATAAGGACTTTGAGGCAAGTGATTCTCTGTATTCTTGGTGCTTGGGGGGGGGTCAACAGTGGGAGGGCTTCTGGTGTCCTGGCCCCACTGGTGGACCTCCTGATGGCACCTGGTATATTTGGCCACTGTGTGACAGAGTGTTGGACTGGATGGGCCATTGGCCTGATCCAACATTGGCTTCTCTTATGTTCTTATGTTCTCCCATCAGTTGCTCTTAGGGAGAGGGGGATCCTAATTTGTCTATCACAACATGGTTGAGCTACCACGTTTGGGGTTTAGTGGAGACTGGTCTGTACTTACCTGCCCAATATTTTTGTGTTATCATGCATATGAATGAGTTGAATGGAGTTAAGACTGTGGAAGGACTGCAGACTTTAGATAAAGAAAATCCCACCATGTTAATATCAAGGTCTACCCAAAGATCAGGGGGTTGGCCTCTTTACCACTGGGCTCCATCCTTTGAGACCTCTGGCCTCAATCCCCACAGCCCACCTGCAAGATTTCAGACAAGAAGACTGCCATCATGAGGAATGTCTGAAAACAGTTCATTGCCAGTGCACTTCTAGGCAGAGTTATGTCCCTCTAAGCACATTGACGTCCCTTAGGATTGCACTGCAAATAAAACCTACTGCGTGGCTTTGTTTTCAATTGTGGTATGCATCAACAAGGCTATCTCCATTTTTGAAGTGCTTTTCTAGCTATGCACTTGGTCCTAAGGAAAGACAAATGTATGTGAGGAACACCACAATCTGCTTCAGGTTCTACATCCACTATGGAGAAACAGTGGCTGCGAGGAAGTCCGGAAAGGATGCTTGCTAAATATTCAGGGTGTCCTGGTAATCAATTTCAGTTGTTTCCCAAAACAGTAGAATATATGACCTTGATTACAGGCACTTTCCAGGCACATCCCGTACCCCACTGTGCCAGTCTCCGTGTGCTGCCCTGAAGCTCCTATCTTTGCCTTATAAATGCCACCTGTTCTGCCCCACAGTGCAACATCACCTGCCTTGGTGGATTCCTCTCTGATCTGAGTCCCCCCTGGCTCTTCCTCTCTTCCTTACCATGAAGGCACTCCTGAGCATCTGTCTGTTTTGCGGCTTCCTTTCTCCAGGGGAGTGGAAAAACAGACACACACAAACACCCCGCACACTCTTTTTATTGCCTCTGGGAAAGGAATAGGCCAGGACCAGTTCGAGATATTTGGTCACCTTAGGCAAGGTAGAATGTTAACACCATCCCCTCAATTTCTAGCACCATGGTATGGGCTTGTGGGGGTGGGGGAGATGCCGCAAATTCATGTAAAAGAATGTATTGTGGCACATTTCCCTTGCTTGCCTCTGTAACTGGTATAGTCAATATTTACACGGGGAAAGGAAAAGTAGGGGCATGTTCTGAAAGTGTTTAAATGGAATGGGGTACTGTCTGGAGGGTTGCTTTGCTAACTCTGTTATAGTAAAACGAAGTTTGAGTTCACTCCCATATTAAAGATCAACATTTTTTTCTGAGATATAAGCTTTTGTGATTCAAAGCTCACTTCAGCAGATCAGAGGGGGCATTTCCACACATTCGACTGACTTCTGATTTCTTTGGCATTTGATCCACATACACTGAAAGCAGACTGAGCATGGTTCTTCTGTACAACTGACCTCCTTCCACATTTTCACAGTTATGGAGTCCATTTATTTTCTTCCTCATGTGCCTTAAATAATTAAGATCTTCAATAGAGTGTGCTATCGTCATTGGTGGCATCATTCATGGGGTCAAAGTACCCTTTCCTTCCTCCCTTCCTCCCTTCCTCCCTTCCTCCCTTCCTCCCTCCCTCCCTCCCTCCCTCCCTCCCTTCTTTCTTTCTTTCTTTCTTTCTTTCTTTCTTTCTTTCTTTCTTTCTTTCTTTCTTTCTTTCTTTCTTTCTTTCTTTCTTTCTTTCTTTCTTTCTTTCTCTCTCTCTCTCTCTCTCTCTCTCTCTCTCTCTCTCTCTCTCTCTCTCTCTCTCTCTTTTGATATCTTGAGATAATGGCTGAATTATTTTTTTAAAAAAATCAAAAATGAACACACATGTAGGGATGAAGAGAAAGAGTGCCTGGCTCCAGTGACATATATAATGCTGCTAGTGGGGGAGGGTGGTATTCGAGGGGTGGGTTGATGCCAGCTCCCCCCAGTCCTGCCTGTCTTTGCATGGGGAAGCCTAAAAGGGAGCGCCTCCATCCCCTATATGTTTATGAGCCATATGCGAAGGGTTATGTTCCTTTCAAGCCCCACCAGGTCTTTGACATTTTTTAAAAAAACAATTGGCACTAAAATGTAGTAATATGAATATACCAATATAATGAAAGAGTTAGCAGATTCTCTGTATTCCTAGTGTTCCTTTTTGAATGGATGACCATGATGGGTCAGTCCCTTGAAAAAACTGCAGAAACTAACATAAGAGAAGAGAATCAGCCACACATTACCCTGTCTTTTAAGTAATCTAGAGTTAACTTTGCACACACACGGACATTTTTTAAACACAGATTTCCCAAAAGTACTGTGTTATTCCTATGCAGTGTTACCCATGCCAATGGAGGTTTTCTTTTTAAACAGAAGAACATTGTCCATATCTCAGCCTACCGTTTAGACATGGGAGAGGGGATCATCCCGAAGTACCTCTGCAAAGCAGTGGAGGGTTTGAAAAAGGGGTTTAAAATGGAATTCTGTTATCTCTATAGAACATTACCCAATGGGAGGGTAAACAGTCCTGAGGTTCACTTGAGAACATAGCAGTGTCTAGGGCTCAATGCTTATTGGGTGTGAAAGAATCGAGAAAAGAATGGGTTCTCCTCTCCTGTCTAGAAACTTCTTCCAAGGGCAATTCCAGGTACATTTCCATTGGCAGTGTGGCCACCATGGAATTCACCTTGGTTTGGAAGCAGCCCAAGAACACCTTTAAACTCTGCCGTAGAATGAAAAAAAAATCCAATTTCTACACCGAAGAGAAATTTTGTACCACTGGAGTCTCTTAATTGGAAATCTAATTCCCAACATGGCCTCCTGTGTGCGGATACTTATTTCTGCAAATCGGAAGCACATGGAGGGAAAAGAGATTATCCTGCACATTTGGGGCACTCTCCAGGTGTGCAGAAATATCTAAAAACTTTTTAAAAAGTATACGGGGAATACTTATATCTCCCCAAAAGTACAACAGCTTTTTCTGCTCATGCATAGAGAATGGACTTAGCAATGACTTACCCACTACCGACCTTTGGTTGGGCACCATTGGTGCCAGCGCCAAACATTAGGAGTTTGGGAGTGTTCCTGGATGCCTCCTTAACAATAGAGGCCCAGGTAGCAGCCACTGCCAAGTCAGCCTTTTACCACCTACGGCTGATTAGGCAGTTGGTTCCCTTCCTTGAACGCAATGACCTAGCAACAGTGATCCACGCAATGGTCACCTCGAGGTTAGGCTACTGCAGGGCTCTCTACATGGGGCTGCACTTGTCCCAGATCCAGAAGCTTCAGCTAGTGCAGAATGCCATGGCCAGGCTGTTGATGGGTCTCTCTACATGGGACCACATCCAGCCTGTGCTGAGGACACTGCACTGGCTGCCCATAATGCATTGGGTTTGGTTCAAGGTGCTGGTTTTAACCTTTAAAGCCCTATATGGTCAGGGGCCTGCCTACTTGAGGGACTGCCTTTTCCCATATGTGCCCCAGAGAGCACTGAGGTCAGGGTCACAACATTGCCTGACTCTCCCTGGTCTGAAAGAAGCCAGACTGGCTATCACCAGAGCCAGGGCATTCTCAGTGAAGGCTCCACACTGGTGGAATGAGCTCCCGGAGGACATCAGGGCCATGTGGGACCTCTTACAGTTCTGCAGGGCCTGTAAAACGGAGCTCTTCCACCAGGCTTTCTATTAGGAGCCGCCATTGATGAGTGTGCCACTGATGAATGTGCCCTAGAACATCTTCTGGCCCGGGACCCTGCTGGATGCTATTTTTACCACTGGGTTGACTTGGAGCATCTTATCATCTGACTTTGTTGGATGTTATCTCTACCATTGGGTCAACTTGAATACCGCCATCATTTGCTGCTTTTATCTGTAGAATGATGTTGTTTTTAACTGTTTTAACTTTGGATTGTTTTATGATATTTTGATCTTGTTAGCCGCCTTGAGCCAGTGTGTCCGGCAAGGTGGGATACAAATAGAAACTGTAAATAAATAAATAAGACAAGGAGCCTTCTCTCCCCTTCCCTCTCTATCCTTGGAAAGTGACTGTTCTGTATACGACTTCCCTTAGCAACAGCCTTCCTAGTGACGAAGCAGAAATCTCTGCACTGTCTGTTAAAATTTTGTGCACCAGCGCCCTCTAGCATATCTCAGAGGGAACTATGTTCAGGTACAGTGATGGTAGAACTGTCAATTATAGTTTGCAAACCTTAGGAAGCATTGGACATCCTTCCAGGAATGAGGAAGTATCCAGGAGATGACAGCCTCAACTTTGTGTGTATCTATATGAAATCCTTGGGGGTGGGCTATAGTGCCTCAGGAATTCCACCAAACTTATATTGAAGGCACATTTCTCCAGTCTGGCAAACAGCTAGTGCTGAGAAAGCTGGAATAACACAGCCTAAATGTTCTGGGTATGCAACTCAAGGTCTTGTGAATAAATTAAAATGTTGTCAAGGTCATTACTGAGAAAGGGGTCCACAAGGTCTCAGAAGAAGTTGTTTATGAACTGCTAGAAAACAGCAATGACATTGCAGAGGTCGAATGGCATCACCACTTATTCATATTGGCCATACCAGGTACAAAAGGTTGCTTCCCACTCATTTCCAGGGCAGATAGTGGCCAATTTATGACCCCCACCCAAAGGTCTAGCTTGGTATAAGTTGCTGTTCACAGACTTTTCCACTTTTGGGAAGCCAGGAGCAAAGAGGGATGGAAAGCGGTGGGTGGCTTTATGGCTGAGCCTGCACTGCCTCGGCCGCCCGGGCACTGCCACCGCTGCCAGGCTCTAAGTTAGTGGGAAAAGGAGGGGAGATAGAAGGGGGTGATTGGCTTGGGGGAGGAGAGAAAGGGAAAGATGAGGGTATTTGCTGGGGGGGAGAAAGAAGGGGGATGGTTTGCTGGGGGGGAGAGAGAGAGAGAGAGAGAGAGAGAGAAAGAAAGAGAGAGAGAGAGGAAGGAAGGAAGGAAGGAAGGAAGGAAGGAAGGAAGGAAGGAAGGAAGGAAGGAAGGAAGGAAGAGACTGACTTGGTGGACAGTTGTAAAGGAAAAGGAGGGACTGGCTTGGCGAGAGAAAGAAAGGGGGAGGCAAAGAGAGAAGGAAGAAAAGGTGGGGGAATGCCTCCTCACTGCAAGGTTCACCCCTGTGTTAGTACTATTTGTCAACTATTCTGTGACCCTACATAGGTGGCACTGAGCGTTTACAACCACCACCACCACCCTCTCTCTCATTTCTGCAAGGGCACCAATGAATTGTTATCACTGTATGGGGAGATGACTGTGCAATACCAGGAATTCAGAAGTATAAAGCTCATGAAGATGCCTGGGTTTTTTTTAATCACTGACTGAAACCACACTCGGTAAATGAGAAGAATGTCAACAACTGACATATTCATCACTTGGTGTCTTCAGCAGCAAATGATATTTTGTCAATATAAATGAGACATTGCAGAGCTTTGACCTCCAACTCCTGTTAATTCAACCTCCCACTTTCAGTGCAGAGCCTGAGCACTATTAAGGCCTAAATCCATGACAGAGCAGTTCCGGGGTGGGTTCAAGTGTTTCATGAGGATTATCAGACATGCTGTTGCAAGTTCCCCACTTGGACCTCAATTCCTAGGAAGCCAAAAGGCCTCGTTAGAGAGATTGATGCTGTGCCAGAATCAGGAGCTTGAGCCCTGGAAATTGAGTTTGTAGCCATGGCTTCATGATAAGCCCAGTCTTGATAAAGGATTTTTTGAAAAGTCTATCTAAACGGAATGACTTCGACTGATTTCATTGTATCTTGGACTGTCCAGTATATCAGTTAGCAAGAACCGTGTGTTGATATTTTGTTTGGAAGCTAAAGGAGTCAGACGGCCAAATTGAGAGTGTTTACCTTTCAGAACGGCTCGGCAAGAGAAACTGCGTGTTCCCTCTGGTGTTGTGAATGACTGTTACTGTTTTTCACTGGAAGTCCTTGTATCTTTTCTTCTCTCAAGTACATCACAGAGCAGTTCTGGGGTGGGTTTAAGTGATTCATGAGGATCATCAGACATGCAGTTGCAAGTTCCCTACTTGGAACTCAATTCCCAGAAATGCAGGGTGTGATTTGGATCAGGACCATGACAGATGGGGTATCGGGATAAGGTAGGCATCAGAACAAGGAGGCAGCATCGTTTCAGAGGAGAGTAGAGTTGAAAAAGTCAGGAGGTTTCGTTGTTGTTTTTTCTTTTGTGTGAATCTTCAAGGACAACAAGGTCCTGACCAAATCCTGGTGAAAATCGGGCTGGTCAAATACATTAGACACGTTTAAAGGAGCAGAGCTTATGCCTTTCCTTCCCATGCCATTTTCCCAAACCAAAAAAATCCTGAAGGAGCACAGTTTGCCCCACCAGTGAAATCTTTGTGTACCCCATCAGTACAGATGGATCCACCACAAAGATTACCAGTCAGAGCAGCAGACAGAAATCGCTGTTTATGGGGTTTTCTGTTGACAACTCTGTTCCTTCGAGCATGTCTAATGTACCAGGCTGCCCCGATTCTCACCAGGATTTGTGGTCAGAAATTGGGAGGGGAAATGAACTTGCTGTCCCAGCAGTTGCAACACAGGGGATACAAAAAACAAACAACCTCCCCCCCCAACTTATTCAACTGTATTCCTGTCTGAAATGACTTTGCCTCCTAATTCTGATTAGGACACAAGACTCTTTTCAGCTGTTCCTCTCACTTGCTAGTTTGGCTAATCCCTACTGTGCCAAGCTATTTGGGGGTAAAAGGCCTCTCCAGCAAGCAGCTCCTCACACTTCTTGTTTGGTTCTTTGGGGAACGTCAGCTATATCTTCTCTCCGTGCCATCCCAGCATAGAAGAGTCAGTCGTACAGACTGACTTTGTGACCCTGACTCTGCCCTGAGCTGAACCACTGAGGAAAATGAAAACCCTAACAGGATTTGAGGCTCCCGTTGCTGCTTCCAGTGCACAAATATCCTGCCACAGATCCATTTGGTGGTGGTCAAAAAAATGGTCCCGGAAATCGCATTGCTGATTCCTGGACACTCAAAAAAAAAAAATGCCACTAATATCTATGGTTGTTAATCACTGAAATTCATGGAATACCGCAAGCATTGTAGTAGGCTGTAGTGTCACCACCAGATTTTCACCCAGGAATGATGCCATGGCATTGGTGATGCCCTTTTCTGAGGCTCTGCCCACTAAAAGTTCTCAAGGGTTGCTGGCAATGGGCTGGTAGCCCTACATGTAACTGTCAGATAAAATATCCACGGGGCTTAGAACAGAAACAAAGTTCTGCAAGAGTCCATCACTGAATATATTCCCACAGTTCAGAGATTCCTTCCCACAGGTGTTGACAACACGGCATCAAACATGTTTATTTTCTCCAAGAGCAAAAAGTTCGAGCCACACATTCCACATTTGTGCCCCAGACTTCCACCTTCAAAAGCTGAATTTAAGAGATGATGACCTTGAAATGTAGCTGATCTAGTATAACAGAAAGGATATCTCCATTCCCTTCCACAGTCAACGCACTGATCCCAAAATACAACCTCACTAGCAAGCAGTGTGCTCCAGCCACTTTCTGCATGCGGAACTATGTAAGCATTTCTAGAGTAGATGGTGGGAACTTTCGTACGAATGCCCGGTGCTGCTACACTGACCTGTGCAATGACATGCCGCTCTCACGTAAGTGCCTCTGCTTTATATGGAATGGTTGCCATTAATGAAGGTCTGAGCTTTGGGACTCTGTTACTATGGGATGGGAAAGTCCTTTACTCTCAATACTGCTTGGGCCAGCTTCCAATTACTTAGGCTGAGTTCAGACTGGCAGTCTGAAGCACGAGGGAGTCGTGGCAAAAAGACCTGGAATAACTTGTTCCCAGGTTTTCCTGGTCACACTGCACTGACTGATGTGGGAGCATACCAGGGAGGACGTGCAAGGGAGCATTTGCGCTGTTGGCCCACCCCTGGCGGAGGCACAGCTGCAAGTGGCTTTTTGGGTTTTTTTCATTAATAGTTTAATTTTATTGAGGAAAATAGCAATACAATATAACCATCAATATTAGAAATAAGAGAAATGTAAAATCATTAAGCTGTGCAAAATACTTAACATCTAAAAAGGTAGGAACATTGTGAAACTACAAATTTTTAAAACTGTAAGTATTCAGCGAGAATGGAATAAATCTAACTATAGAAATTACAGATCATAAGGAGATATTGTGACTGTGCCATAAAATACATGTCATCCATCAAGAATAGGGGTACAGTACATGTTTCAAAAGTTTTACAAAAATACAGAAAGAAGATGTACAGATAACAAATAATAAAGACCAGGTCAGACAAAGTGCCCACAATATATACTAAAGCCATTTTTTAAATTGTGACCAGTGGGGAGGAATAAATTCCTCCGTAGTCAGGTGTTCAAGGATAGGGTCCCATTTTGTCATATAAGTAGTGTTAGCTGGATTTTGTGATGTGTTGTTTATTTTGTTGGTTAACTATCCATAAGGAATTGGTCCCATAGTTTTCGGTACCACAAATGCAGCGTGGGTGGATTAGGATCTTTCCAGCAGGAGGCTACTGATGTGCGTGCTGCATAAATCATTATGTCCAGAGTACATTTATGCTCGTGTTGTTCAATATTAGGTGGCCAAGAATGGAGAGATAGGTTTTCAGGGCATATAGGAATGTCTAACTTCAGGATTTGTTTAACCATTTGCTGTATTTGTGTCTAGAAGGCAGAAATGACAGGGCATTCCCACCAACAATGTGCATAGGTGCCAATCTGTTGGCATTTTTTCCAGCATTTCGGGGAAGCTGTTGAGTTCATATGGGTCAACCTTTGTGGGGTAAGATACCATCTAGCCATTATCTTGAATTCTTGTACTTGTATCGAACTAGGGAAAAGATGTTTCACGGACCATAGGTCCAACCAAAAGTTGTCATCCCATTCTTGTGCACAATCTTCATGCCATGCCCTTTGGTATGGTAAAAGTTTTGTATGATCATCCCTCAACAGTAGTTGGTAAGTAGAGGAGATTAGACCTTTATTCTCAAAAAGTTGAAAAATCATCTCAAATTCGGTACGGGGCTGAGAAAGAACTGATTTTATGTTAAGATGATAAACAGTATGCTAAATCTGTAAATACAAAAACCAAGGTATTGGTAGTCCAAGCTGTGTTCCAGGGCTGCTTTGGGCAATATACCTTTCTTTGATGCAATGTCGCTAAATCTGGCCATTTTGGCTGTTTTCCAGTGCTCTAGGTAAGAGGACTCTACTGCTTCCTTGAACCAGAACTGCTCTACAAAAGGTAAGTATTTAGATATGGTAGTTAACAATTTTTTACGATGAAGTCTCCAAAAGTGAAGAGTAGGGCTTAGGAAAATAGGATTGTTTTTATGCATCATGGACAGATTCAATTTATTATCCCAGATTAGGTTATTAATCATTGTTGTTGTTGTTCAGTCGCACAGTCGAGTCCGACTCTTCGCGACCCCATGGACCAGATTACGCCAGGCCCTCCTGTCTTCTGCTGTCCGCTGAAGTTTGCTCAATTTCATGTTCGTTGCATCGATGACACTGTCTAACCATCTCATTCTTTGCCGTCCCCTTCTTCTTTGACCTTCAATCTTTCCCAGCATCAGGGTCTTCTCCAGTGAATGCTCCCTTCTCATTTGGTGGCCAAAGTATTTGAGCTTCAGCTTCAGGATCTGGCCTTCCAGGGAACAGTCAGGGTTGATTTCTTTTAGGATTGACTGATTTGATCTCCTTGCAGTCCAAGGGACTCTCAAGAGTCTTCTCCAGCACCATAGTTCAAAAGAATCTATTCTTCGGCGCTCGGCCTTCCTTATAGTCCAACTCTCACAGCCATACATTACTACGGGGAATACCATTGCTTTGACCATGCGGACTTTTGTTGGCAAGGTGATGTCTCTGCTTTTTATCATGCTGTTTAGGTTTGCCATCGCTTTCCTCCCAAGGAGCAGGCGTCTTTTAATTTCATGGCTGCAGTCACCATCTGCAGTGATCTGGGATCCTAGGAACGTGAAGTCTGTCACTACTTCTACGACTTCCCCTTCTATTTGCCAAGGAGTGATGGGGCCAGATGCCATGATCTTAGTTTTTTTGATGTTGAGCTTCAAGCCCACTTTTGCACTCTCCTCTTTCACCCTGAGCAAGAGGCTCTTTAGATCCTCTTCACTTTCTGCCATCAGAGTGGTATCGTCTGCATATCTGAGGTTATTGATCTTTTCCCCAGCAATCTTAACTCCAGCTTGTGATTCATCCAGGCCAGCATTTCGCATGATGTACTCTGCATATAAATTAAATAAGCAAGGTGACAATATACATCCTTGTCGTACTCCTTTTCCTATGCTAAACCAATCAGTTGTTCCATATCCGGTTCTAATTGTTGCTTCTTGACCCTTATACAGGTTTCTCAGGAGACATATGAGGTGGTCTGGTACTCCCATCTCTTTAAGAACCTGCCATAATTTATTGTGATCCACACAATCAAAGGCTTTAGCATAGTCAATGAAGCAGAAGTAGATGTTTTTCTGGTACTCTCTTGCTTTCTCCATAATCCAGCGAATGTTGGCAATTTGATCTCTAGTTCCTCTACCTCTTCGAAACCCAGCTTGTACTTCTGGCAGTTCTCTATCCACGTACTGTTGGAGCCTAGCTTGTAGGATTTTGAGCATGACCTTGCTAGCGTGTGAAATGAGTGCAATTGTGCGATAGTTTGAACATTCCTTGACGTTGCCCTTCTTTGGGATTGGAATGTAAACTGACCTTTTCCAATCCTGTGGCCACTGTTGTGTTTTCCAAATTTGTTGGCAAATTGAGTGCAGCACTTTAACAGCATCTTCTTTTAAGACTTTGAATAACTCAGCTGGGATACCATCACCTCCACTAGCTTTGTTGTTAGTAATACTTTCTAAGGCCCATTTAACTTCGCTTTCCAGGATGTCTGGCTCAAGGTCAGTGATTATACCATCGTGGTTGTCAAGGACATCGAGGTCCTTCTTGTATAGTTCTTCTGTGTATTCTTGCCATCTTTTCCTAATCTCTTCTGCTTCTGTTAGGTCCCTACCGTTTTTGTCCTTTATCATGGCCAGCTTTGCATGGAACGTTCCCTTGATTTCTCCAATTTTCTTGAAGAGATCTCTAGTCCTTCCCAATCTATTGTTTTCCTCTATTACTTTGCAATGTTCATTCAGGAAAGCCTCCTTATCTCTCCTTGCTGTTCTCTGGAAATCTGCATTCAGTTGGGCAAATCTTTCCTTTTCCCCATTGCCTTTAGCTTTCTTTCTTTCCTCTGCTATGTGTAAAGCCTCATCAGACAGCCACTTTGCTTTTTTGCATTTCTTTTTCTTTGGGATGGCGGTGAGTGCTGCCTCCTTTACAGTGTCATGGACCTCTGTCCATAGTTCTTCAGGCACTCTGTCTATCAAATCTAGTCCCTTAAACCTATTATTCACCTCTACTGTATATTCATCGGGGATGCGATCTAGGTCAAATCTGAATGGCCTTGTGGTTTTCCCAACTTTCTTCAATTTAAGTCTGAATTTTGCAATGAGTAGCTCATGATCTGAGCCACAGTCAGCTCCAGATCTTGTTTTTACTGACTGGATAGAGCTTCTCCATCTTTGACTGCAAATGATATAGTCAATCTGATTTCGGTGTTGCCCATCTGGTGATGTCCATGTGTAGAGACGCCTCTTAGGTTGTTGGAAAAGGGTGTTTGCTATGACCAGCGTGTTCTCTTGACAAAACTCTGTTAGCCTTTGCCCTGCTTCATTTTGTTCTCCAAGGCCAAACTTGTCTGTTATTCCGGTTACCTTTTGATTTCCTACTTTAGCATTCCAGTCCCCTATGATGATGAGGACATCATTTTTTGGTGTTAGTTCTACGAGCTGTTGTAGGTCTTCGTAGAACTGGTCCACTTCAGCCTCTTCTGCAGCAGTGGTTGGGGCATAGACTTGGATTACTGTGATGTTGAATGGTTTGCCTTGGATTCGGACCGAGATCATTCTGTCATTTTTGAGATTGTATCCCAATACTGCCTTTCTCACTCTCTTGTTGACTATAAAGGCCACACCATTTTTTCTACGGGATTCCTGGCCACAGTAGTAGATATAATGGTCTTCTGAGTTAAATTCGCCCATTCCTGTCCACTTTAGTTCACTGATTCCCAAGATGTCGATGTTCATTCTTGCCATCTCATTTTTGACCACGTCAAGCTTACCTTGATTCATAGATCTTACATTCCAGGTTCCTATGCAGTATTGTTCTTTGCAGCATCGAACTTTCCTTTCACCGTCAGACACATCCACAACTGAGCGTCCTTTCGGCTTTGGCCCAGCCGCTTCACTCTTTCTGGGGTTACTCGTACTTGCCCTCTGCTCTTCCTCAGTAGCATATTGGACACCTTCCGACCTGAGGGGCTCATCTTCCGGCGTCATATCTTTTAGCCTTTTGTTACTATCCATGGGGTTTTCTTGGCAAAGATACTGGAGTGGGTTGCCATTTCCTTCTCCAGGGGATCACGCTTGGTCTGAGTTCTCTGCTGTGGCCTGTCCGTCCTGGGTGGCCCTCCACGGCATAGCCCACAGCCTCATCGAACCACGCAAGCCCCCTCGCCACGACAAGGCAGTGATCCATGAGGGAGTATTAATCATTGTTGGGTGATAAATATCTGAATTTACTTGTATCCAGGCAGGTGGAGAAATCAAGCATTGGAGTTTTACTATATTGGCCAGTAATGTAGCAAGCTGCTTTTTCTAATGTAATCTGATGGTATGCGCTTATGTTTTCATGCACATAAGTGCTTGTGCGCATAAGAGCATCCCTACCGGATCAGCCTGTTCATGTTCACACTTCTGGGAAGCAGGATGAGCGCGGGATGAATGTGCTCTCCAGGGTTTGCTACCACTTTCACCTGGTATCTTTTAAACTCGGGAGGGAAGCCTTACAAGATGGGTTGAGTACGGCTGGGGAATTTCTGACAGATGTGCCTGTGTGAACCGGCTCTTTAATCCATTGGTGAAACGTCTCTGAAACATGCCTATATTGGGCCAAACTGCCAGTCTGAGCTCGGCCTTACAGTCTCTAATTCAAGAACAAAAATGTCTATTTTCATTTTGAACTGACACAGCAGAGCTACCCAGGATATCTGAGGTCAGCAAACTTGATCCTTCTTTCCTCCAGTTAATCTCGCAGCAACCTTGTCAGGGAGTTTAGGCTGAGAGAGTGAGTGACTAGAAGAGAGGTCCCCAACCTTTTTGAGCCTGTGGGCATCTTGGAAATTTTTGTACAGGGTAGTGGTTGAGACCAAAAAATGGATGCCTCTTAAGATTCCCATTCCCCCAGTGGGGGTTTGCCTACTTTTGCAGCCTCTGATCTGGGAGCCCTAGAGAAGGACCAGGAACACACGCACCCCGCCAGCAGCCAGTTAAGACCTGGCAACCCTACTGCCGCTGGAGTAGTTGCCACAGAAGCAGAGGAAGGCCAAGTGCTGGGGAGAAGGCAGGTCATCAAAAAATACAACAGGACTGAGAAAGGAACGAAACTAACACTGTGGTGGCAGCTGCCAATGAAACAATGTTATTTACATCAGCCTAACCAATCAGATCTTGAGTGCCACCTCAGAGGCCCTGCTGGGCAAGAGGCCCACCTGGCCCAGCCCACTTTCTAAAAATGCTTGGTGGGTGTCATGGTACTCGTGGGCACCACAATGGGCACTAGATCTTCCATGGCCAAGTTGGAATTGGAATCTGGATCTCCATGGTCCTATACAATCGCTCAGATTCCTACAGTACTCTGGATTATTGAAACTCTTCTGCTTCCGTCTCTCTCTGTGTTTCGGTTTGTTCCTTTCTGTTTTTGTCTTCATTTTGATTTGCAAAAAAAAGTTCTTGAAACCAGATAAAAGTGTGTGATGGAATCATGATATATCTGGGTTCATTTCTGCAGTGTCCATGCCTGAGGATCCTTCTCCCAATGTGGTGCGATGCCTGGCCTGCTTTGCCTTTAATTTAACTGAATGCGAGGAAGAGGAGACCATCAACCGCACCAGCGGGGAGACCAAATGCATTAAGGTAGTTGGTGTCCTTGATATAGGTGAGCCCAATACACAAAGTTGATCAGTGCATATGTGTCTCTTTTGTGTGAGAAAGAACAGCTTTCTATGGTCATAACTTCTGGGTGTAACTAGTTAAGTTAACTGAGTTCTGCTCCTCCTGGAGAGCTGCTCTAGGCTAAATGGATCCAAGGACTGAGCAAGAAATGGGAGACTATCTTCAGGTGACCCCAACCAGCTGCCTGATACTGAGTCAGACCCCTGGGTTATCCAGGCCAGTGCAGTCGAATGTTCCCTCTAAGCTTCACAGTGTTGTGAGCAGAAATTCTACCTTGTGGGCAAAAAAGGGTAGTAGCATTAAAGTTGTGAGCAAGTCTACATTTTCGCAAACTATTTTTTTAAGACTATTTCCATAACCTTGAAAAAAACTCATAATAATTTTTAAACTATATTTAAACTATATTACAAGAATAAACATTATAAGAGAAAACAGAATCAAGAGCTATTTCATTACACAAATGTTGTTCTCTACAGGAGTAGACCAGGCCTCTGGAGAAGAGGAAGAAGAGGAGAAGAGAAGAGATTGGATTTATACCCCACCCTTCACTACCCAAGGGAGTCTCAGAATGGCTTACAAACTCCTTTCCTTTCCCCTCCCCAGAACAGACACCCTGTGAGGTAGGTGGGGCTGAGAGAACTTCTGACAGAAACTGCTCTTTTTCAAGAACAGCTGTGCCAGAGCTTGTGACTGACCCAAGGTCACATCAGCAGGTGCAAGTGGAGGAGTGGGGAATCAAACCCAGTTCTCCCAGATTAGAGTCCACGCACTTAACCACTACACCAAACAGGTCTACCCACCCCTTCTTGGTAGACCAGGCCTCCACAGAACACTACACTGGTAGACCTGGCTTCCAGAGATCAGGTCTACCCACCCCTTTTCACTCTATGGGTAGACCTGTCCTCCAGAGAATAGGTTAGGGTTAGGTACAGAGAATAGGTACCCACCCCATTCCACTATAGTGGTACACCTGCCCTTCAGAGAACAGGTCTATCCACCCCATTATGCTATAGTGGTAGATGTGCCATTCAGAGAACAGGTCTGCCCATCCCTTTCCACAGTATTGGTAACTTGGCCTCTAGAGAACAGGTCTACCTGCCCCAGTCAACTATATTGGTGGACCTGGCCTTGGATCATCACCTTGTGCTGACCATTAGAAAAGATACCAGCACTTGGGAGGGGGGACTCTGGCTCAATTATAGCCTATGGGGACCATTATACTCAATGGGGCCCATAGGCTATAATGGAGAATCAATCCAGGGGTATTTAGTACTCCTAGGGAGGCTGCTTTTTGAGGTAGAGGCACCATACCTATAGCATAACTGTTGGCGCCTCTCCTCAATGCCCCCCCCGTTTCAAAAAAATTGCACCAGGAGGTCCAATTTTATGGGCCCCAGAAGGATGTGTCCCCATCCTTCATTGTTTTATATGGAAGCTTGGTTGTGAGCAGAAGCAGAAATCCTCTGAGCAGGCCTCTGAAATGTTATGCACCAGCAACCCCTAGTGCAGCTTAGAGGGAACTCTGGTGCGGTCTACTCTGACTGGCAGTAACTCTCCAGGGTCTCAGTTTGAAACTTTTCACATGACCCACAACTTTGTGCCTGAATAATAAAAGTAGGCAATAAATCAGCTAGATAAATCCATGGGGATGTGGAATGGGATTGTATAGCCAGATCTCCTCAGTCTCAGAAGCTAAGCTAGGCTGGTACTTTGATGGGGGAACAACCAAGAAAGACTCTGCAGAGGAAGGCGATGGCGAACCACCTCTGCTTCTCACTTCTGGAAAGCCCTTTGCTGGGGTTGAAATCAGTCTATTGTAACTTGATGGCACCTACGTCCGCACATACATACATACATAAATAAATAAATAAAAAGGGAAACCCGTGGAATGGCATGAGTAGAGGTGAGGCTGCAGCAGGAAACAGCAGAAATTACCAATTTTCTTTGGAGCCAACCCTTCTAAAGTAAAGCTCATACAAATGCTGATTCTAATTACCTCTCTGTCTGGGTCTGTAAAATACTTGGGTGAGGAAAACGGGGTTGCAATTACTTGCAATGATTCATCAAGTTGTCTGTGCAGTCATACATGGGGACTGCCTGTGTGCACAGGCCTGCTCTGGAGGTTTTACTAGAAAGCTCTTCTCTTCTAGTGCTTTCTTAAACTCTAGAAGCACTTCCCTCCCCTGTAGGGCTGTCCTTTCCTCTCGAAACCTGCATGTGACCAGGGGAAGTGGAGCCATCCCTCCCTCAGTCCCTCCTCCTCATCACTGTGGAGGAAGGAACTGCTCTTCTCTCTACTAGTGGATTCTTCCCAGGCCTCAAGCTAATGATTGCTTAAGGCACAATACCTCTTCTCTGTACTGTTTTTCTGAGAAAGGGAGAGAGAGAGAGAGAGAGAGCAAAGAGGGTCACATAGAGTGGTACTCTAGAGAGCTGTTGATGCTGGAGGCCTGATATAGGTATTTGGGAAATTATAGTGATGTGGTGCTTGTACAGCGAAGGAACATCTTGAGTAAAAACTCTTGTAGGTTTTTCCAGCTATGCTACTTGCCCAATTATTGTGCCTGGTCCTCTGGAGGCAAAATTTCAAGGCCATATACTAGAAACATAGGGACAAGTTGTGGTCAACTTGAGACCAGTTCAAGTTTTGGGAAATTCCTTGAGATTTAGGGATGGTGACTGAGGAATGTGGAGACTAGGTAGGGGAGAGGCCTTGGTAGAGCCCAAGTGCAAAAGCTGCCAGTTTCTCCAGCGGAGGAACTGATCTCTGTAGTCTGGGTATCTGTTGAAATTCTGGAAGAACTCCAGCCTCCACCTGGAGACAGGCAACCCTAGACTGCTTCCCTGCCTCTCTGCTTGGAAATGAACCATGTCTTCAGTTCTGACCAGCCCCTGCCTTCCACTGTGGCAGCATGCTTTCCCAACGGCCTTTGCCAAACTCATACAAAGGGCTCAAAAGGAAAGAAAAGCACTGGAGGGAAGTCTAAGTTCCCCTCCTCTTTGAATTCCTCCATTCCTGGACAAGGAGCAGGAAGCTGGGGACCAAGGGATTGAAATGTGGAAGGTCTGGCACTCCTGGGTTCCCTTCTCTGGGGAGGGGGCAGTGATGGGGGAGGAGAAGACTTTTCATGTTTTGGAGGCTGGAGCTAGTGATTATCATATGTGTGGGATAAATCTTCCCTGAATCACAATCAAAATATACTGATATGACTAAAACGGCATACTTCATGTGTGTGTTTCTGAACCAGATCGTATTTTGGGGACGGAAGGGGTTTGCAGATGGAATAAAGGGAACGTTAGTATTTTGTATGCCCATCCCACCTTCATGCAACTAGGGGATTCTTAGCACAGGCAACTGATTGAGGCACCTTCTGTGATGTGACCACAGGATATCCCTCACCTGTGCTAGAGAAACAACTGAGGGGTAAGTGGGGGGAAAGGGAGGCACAATAAAATGGGATCAAACAGGATTCAGGGACCACAGACTCCATTGCTACATTACTTCCTTGGGTAGATCTTTAATCCCACCCTTCCTCAAAGGTACTCAAGGTGCTGTTCGTGAATTTCCTTTAATCCTTAGAACAGCAACTCTGTGAAGTGTGTTAGGATGAGAATGACTGGGATAAGGTCCACCAGGTGCCTTATGACAGATGAGCCCCACCTGGGAAATCTTTCATTTTAGGACCGGAAAGTGGCATGAGAGGGAGGGGGTGCAGCCCCTTCGCACACCATCTTCCTGATCTGAATTGGGCCCCATGCTCATGCGAACTGAATTCCCAGCAGGGAACTCACAACTGCAGGTGGATTACAAAGCCTTTGGGGAAAATGAAAGTATAGTTGTCAGCCAAGAGTTTTTGAGGAATAAGCGATCAAGCATGACTGAACCATCTTGAAGTACCTACCTATAGTATATGCATTCATGTTTATATCATGGTCTGTCCCTGAAACTGTAGGTGCTGTAGATGTAGGGCCCAGAGATTCCAGATTCTGCACAAAGGAATCGTCGGAACCCCAATATGATGAAAATGAATTTATGAAGAACCACTGTGGAAGCACCGTCCCACTTTGACCTGCAGTCTCTATTCCACTGTGCCCCCCAAGTTTTCCCCAATACCTCGAGGGGCTTTTCTCTCTCCCCATTCAATTTCTGCCACCAGCTTGCCTTTGTAGGAATTGTCCACTGGGAGGGTCAGGACTCCCAGCTTCCCTTTTAAGCTCTGCTGCATTGCCTATAGGTATCCCGCTATCCAGCATCTGGTTTTCAGGGAGACTCCTTAGTGCTCGGGGAACAGCCACCAGCCAAGTGGGGACTCCTTAGTGCTCAGGGAACAGCCACCACCCCTCCCCTTTCTCCTAATGCTCCTTTTACAATAGCATGTCCAAGATCATGGAGATCTATGTGGTCTCAAGAACCACTGCTAGTATCAAAAGTTATAAAGTACTGATTTTTAAAAAATGTTCACAAGCATACTCTCAGCACAGCATCTGACTGAGCAAGGGATTCAAAAGCAAAAGGTAAAATGTGATCTTTCTGATCCTTCCTCTATTCATGCCCTAGCAGATGTGAAATATAAGGCAAGCTACTTTCCTTGAAAATTACAGATGTTCTCCAGGGTGGGCATAACCTTGAAGCCTCTTTCAGGCATTCAGTCCAGCACATGGCAATGGTTACCTCCTACAGATATCAGAATAGAAGAAGACGAAGAAGAATATCAGATTTATACCCCGCCCTTCACTACCTGAAGGAGTTTCCAGAGTGGTTTACAATCTCCTTTCCCTTCCCCTCCCAACAACAGACACCCTCTGAGGTAGGTGTGGCTGAGAGAGTTCTTTGAGAACTGCTCTTGAGAGAAATTGTGACTGACCCGAGGTCACACCTGCAGCTGCATGTGGAGGAGTGGGGAATCAAATCCGGTTCTCCCAGATTAGAGACCATGCTCTTAACACTGGGTGAATGGAGAGCAAAGGAGGGACCCTTCCATATGGTGGTGCCAGATCTCAAATGCAACCTTGAGCACAAACAACTCTCCCAGAC
This sequence comes from Gekko gecko, assembly GCA_029375565.1. Classification (NCBI taxonomy): domain Eukaryota; kingdom Metazoa; phylum Chordata; class Lepidosauria; order Squamata; family Gekkonidae; genus Gekko; species Gekko gecko. Next base: position 223,956,754 of record JAPDNY010000005.1, read on the forward strand.
TGTCCAGTTGCATTCTGTAAGGGTTAACTGCCTGGAGTAATAGGTACAGGGTCCTTAGAAGTGTTTTGTTTTGTTTTTTTTTGCAACAGGTCTGCTCCTAATGCCGTGCTGGAGGCATCCATTTTCATTACAAATGGGAGCTGATGATCCAAGTGGTGCAGCAGTGTCTCTGAGGCAAACTGGGGCTCCAAAGTGTGGAAGACCTGTTGAGATTTAGGAGGCCCCGAGAATGGATTATGGGGGCACAGTAACAGGTCTACCCACCCCAGTCCACTGTATTGGTAGACCTGGCCTTGGACCATTGACCTGCGCTGAGTCTTAGAAAACATTCCAGCCCTTGGGGGGGGGGGTGTGCTTGCAGTCTACTTTGCATTTTTTGTGTGAAATACGACAACCAGAATTTCAGGTCAAGTATAACACAGGAGGAACAGTCACTGTCAGAACCCTGCCTAACCTTACAAACAGGATGTCACTTAAATGTTATCAATCTGCCCAAACTACATATTTATCCAAATATTTATATACCACTTTTCCCTGTGACTCAAAGCAGCTTACAAATCATACTGAAAAGTATAATAGGGGTGTGCAAAAAAAAAAATCTTTTTTTCTGGCTTCCTTGGTACCCAGGGTGGGGGCATTATAATCAATGGGCCTTGTAGGCTATAATGAAGAATCAATCTGGGGGCTCTGGCGCTCTGGGGGGGTCTGTTTTCTGAGAGGCACCAAATTTGCAGCATAGCTGCCGGTGCATCTCCTCGACCCACCCCCATTTCAAAAAGATAGGATCAGGGAGTCCAGTTCTGTGGGCCCCAGAAGGAGGTGCCCTCATCCTCAACTTTTTCCAATGGAGGGGAAAATGCCTTGTTGGCTGAAGCAGAAATCCCTGCACTGCCTGTTAAAATTTTGTGTGCCAGGGGCCCAAGTACATCTTAGAGGGAAGTACTGTGATGGTAGCGTACCCTGGGATGAACTGCCAATAATAGTTTGCAAAACTGAGGAAGCACTGGACATCCTTCCGGGGATACACTTTGTGTGAATATATCTGAATCCCTTTTTTTTTTTTTTGGGGGGGGGGGGTTATAGTGTCTCAGGAATTCCACCAAACTGAGACTGAAGGCACATTTCTCCAGTCCGGCCATCAGCTACTGCTGAGAAAGCAGAAGTAACACAGCCTAAGCATTCTGGGCATGCAACTCAGGATCTCGTGAGTTAATTAAAATGTTGTCAAGGTAGCTACTGACAAAATAGTCCAGAAGGTCTCAGAAGATGTTGTTTATGAACCACTAGAACCCAGCTACGTCATTGCAGAGATCGAATGGCATCACCATATATTCATATTGGCCAAACCAGGTGTAAAAGGTAGTTTCTGGCCCCATGCAGCCACTTCAGATGGCATTATGGAAGACTCTTAAATACAACTGCTTTGCTGAACTGTGAAAAGAGTGTGTCAGGGCAATGGACAGGACTGTAGCCCCAGAGCAGTACCCTGATGCTGGACTGAAGGGATGTGCTTTGGCCAAGGGGAGCCTTGTGCCTAAGCAGCATGCCAAGCCAGATGCGGACCCCTGGACTACAGAAGCCTCCTGCTGCTGCATCTCCACAGCCTTGCCAGCACCAGAACACAGACCAGCAGCCCTGACTGCCATGCATGCAGAAATAGCAGCAGATCACAGAGGGAAGCCGTGCTCTGCAAAAAGGACAGGACGTTCCTGCACAGATGCCATGAAAAACTCCCTTCTCCATCATGCAGGCCTTTCCCACACCCCACCTCCACGTATTAACATCACTAGGAGAAACACACGTTCCTCTCCTGCCTAAGAAAAAAGGACGTGCTCAGCAACAACAACAGCGAGTCATCACGTCTTCCTGCTACCCGTCAAGATAACACAGCTGTCAAACATCTGGCCCTTAATCCTAAATAGGGTCTGCATGTTTGCTGGGGATTATTAGGAAGGGAATTGAAAACAAATCAGCCAGTATCATAATGCCCCTGTATAAATCATTGGTGCGACCTCATTTGGAATACTGTGTACATTTCTGGTCACCACATCTCAAAAAGGATATTATAGCATTGGAAAAAGTGCAGAGAAGGGCAACTAGAATGATAAAAGGGTTGGAATACCTTCCCTATGAAGAAAGGTTAAAACGCTTGGGGCTCTTTAGCTTGGAGAAACGACGGCTGAGGGGTGACATGATCGAGGTTTATAAGATTATGAATGGGATTGAGCAGGTTGAGAAAGAAGTACTTTTCTCCCTTTCTCACAATACAAGAACTTGTGGGCACTCCATGAAATTGCTGAGCAGTCGGGTTAGAACAGATAAAAGGAAGTCCTTCTTCACCCAAAGAGTGATTAACATATGGAATTCACTGCCACAGGAGGTGGTGGCAGCTACAAGCATGGACAGTTTCAAGAGGGAATTAGATAAACATATGGAGCAGAAGTCCATCAGTGGCTATTAGCCACAGGGTATAGATGGGAACTCTCAGTCTGGGGCAGGTGATGCACTCTATTCTTGGTGCTGGGTGGGGCAGCAGCGGGAGGGCTTCTAGTGTCCTGGCCCCACTGCTGGACCTCCTGATGGCACCTGGTATATTTTGGCCACTGTGTGACAGAGTGTTGGACTAGATGGGTCATTGGCCTGATTCAACATTGGCTTCTCTTATGTTCTTATGTTCTTAAGTACCGGTCCTGCAACCTGATTGGTTCTCTTCCTTTTCTCTGTTGTCCATCCCATTCTTAAGAGGTGTCACTCCCAGCCAAACCATTACTTGCAATTGCCCATCCATTAATCCCTTTTTCTGCTCCATTCATCGTTTAAGTTTTCTTAATATCTCCTGGGGACCAGGTGACCAAAGCAGCCCTGCCTTAGGTCACCTTTTCAGGTATAAAAGAAGAGCTTTGTGCCATTGCTCTCTCTCTTGCTTTTGCCTTTCCTAACCCCACCCTATCTTGCTGGTTCCATTCCTAGCACTGTTCGGAACTTCCCACATGTGTTGCTGGTCAACCCACGACCCCCTCCACTTATTTTAGCCCTTTTTTGATGCAGAATCACCTCGTCTCACCAGACAGGTACAATTTCACCCCACGAACAATACTACCTGCTAATGCAAACGTCTCTGTACTTTTCCTATCTGACTTCTTAGCTCTATATTGATGGTGTGTATGCTTGATTTTATATTTGTACACTTGATAAGCCTTCAGTAAAGAAATCACTGCTTTAGTAATCTAGCCTCAGTGTCTATTCCTGGGTGCTGGGAACTCAAACTCTGGTATACACAGGTTATGACCCTATAATTAGTGCCTATTGCCCTTTAATACTCATAATTCCCCACATTTATTAATAAAATAAGGCAATTGGGCTAACAGTTTCCCACTCATTTCCAGGGCAGATGCAGGCCAAATTATGAGCCCCTCAAAGGTCTAGCTTGGTATAAGTTGTTGCACTTTGAACCCATTGCAGTAGTTTGGGGATCAATGGGAGGAGGTCCTGGTCTTGGATTGTGATCTTATTGAGGGCCTTGTAATTGTTTCAGAGTTGTAGCTCCTCACATTTTATTTTTACAAACACAACAGGTATAACAATAGAAGGGGACAGACCAATGAACCCCCGTTAGAAGTTCTTTGGGAGAAAGTCCTGTAGTGCAGTTCAGTTTGGTTTGGACAAGGATACAAGCTCCCCACTGGGATAGGAGCACACAGGCCCCAGATTTATGGCACAGTTGTAGAAATGGTGCAGGGAAGGCGATCTGCTCTTTTTTCCTTGAAGGCATTTGCAGGGTCTGCATGTTTGCTCTGGAGCGGAGGTTTACCAGAGAGCTGAGGAGAGGCTAGAGAGCAGGTTGCTTTCAGTTGACACGTGCCAATGGTGAGGTGAAGCAAAGTTTGTCACATTGCCAACAGATGGCGTGGTGGCATAGGGTAAGCCAGGAAACCCCCAGGACAACTGGAAAGTGGGGTGTCTTCACCACATCCAACTGGAACTGCTCCTAATGGTGCTGGAGCTGGAGAGATAAGGGCTGAGTCTAATGCACAACAAAACCAGATGTCGGGTAGCAGCCATCAAAGGTTTCTACCAGCAATGTTCCCTCTAAGCTGTGGAGTCTTGTGAGCAAAAATCCTACTTTGTGAGCTACAGGCATTAAAGTTGTGAGCTCATGGTTTGGTTCCTGCATCAATTAGTTTTCTCTGGAGCCCTCCTTCCTGAGCTAAGACAAGAGTGTGTGAGCCGGAGGCTAAAAAGCTGTGAGCTAGCTCACACTAACTCAGCTTAGAGGGAACACTGTCTACCAGAGTTGGTGTGGGTTTGGGGCTCAGAGGGACACGATTCTGGGCAGCAAAGGTGGAATCTAAAACACAGTGGAAAGCACCTAAATCAAGCAGGGCCTGGGTATGGATCTCATGTCCATTCAGCAACCACAAGGTCACTGGGATAAACAAGTGTTCTAGGAGCTGATCTGCAGGACCTGGGAGTCTGGCACCACAGCCCAAGCCAGGTGGCTCACCCTGACCTGGGGCTCCAAGGTGCCCACTGGTGGTCTTGGGTGTTTCTGAGGACAATGCCTCACATATTGGCCTGACCCATCACAGTGGAGGCACAGGTGGGCATAGGAACACGATGCCCACATCATGGCCTTTTGGGCAGGGTATAGCAGTGACCAAGTCTCTCTTAACTGCATGGGTTAATCTGCACTGCCTCGATGGGACCTCTTGGAGCAGGGTGATTTCCTCCCTCCGTGTGGGCTCCTGGTTCACATGGCAGCCCTTCTCTTGGGTCTGCCGATGTGCGGAAATTGCTGCGAGTTCCAGAAAGACATTTCATTCACTGATAACGATCTATTTTGAGTTACTGTATGCCTTTTCCATAGGGCATACCAGTGAGTTTGATTTCATGCCAGCTGAGCCACATCAACCTGCTAAGTGACGACATCATGGCAGAAGCGTAGATAAGATATGCTGAGCCATTTATCTATCCTGTTCTATCTTACTGTACTTTAGTTAAACTGTTTTATATGAATTGCTTGTGCTTTAAGCATACTGGTTTTATTGATGTTGTAAGCTGCCCTGAGCTGCCTAGGTGGGAGGGCGGGATAAAGAATCGAACAAATAAAATAAAATAAATACTGCAAAAAATTAAATGACTTCTTGCAACTCACCGAACCAGCCCTCCGCAGAGGTTGCCCAAGGGTGCCAATCCAAGAAACACAACCCTTTCTGTGCACAGGTTCTCATCATGTTCCCATGTCTGTCAACAAACCTTGTGATATCATGAGGATTCTCAGCTGTGTATGAAAAAAAGGTTTCTTCTAGTATTCGTATTTAAATCATGGTTTGTGCACATGGAGAAGAAAAAGATGCAGGTATATCTTTTGGAGATGCTGTATTCTTTGCTCATATCAGGTCTATTTCGACATGTGATGTGCATAGTCTATGCTTAAGTTGGATCCATTTTTTGAGTGATTTTCTCTGTGTGGATTTTGAATTCCCTGTGATGGACACTGTGATTATCCTTTGGACTACAAGCGTCCCAATCCCAGCATTCTGAATGTGTAAAATTAATTAGCTATGTTCTCGGGCACTTGAAATGTTTATCTCCCTAACAATGCTCGTATGCATCCCCAAGTTCTCTCAGCAGTCATAAATTCCAGGGATGGCCCTTTCCCGAGTTGGTTCCCTTTAAAGGAGACACCACAGGACACTCTGAATGACGTTTTCTGCAGTATTTCCTTTATTTGAAAATGTATAAGAAGAGCACAGCTGGAGGAGGCAAAGATGTGCTCCTATACAGGGCAGTCAATCTGCTAACCCACATCAGATTGCAAACAAACAGCTTGTGCACTCCCCAGATACTTCAGCCAACTCCCGGCAATGCCCTTCTGTTTCTCACTCAGAATCTAGATGGCCGATTCTTCACACACCCGCACCAGCCCCCTCCCTTAAGCCAGGACAGTGGGCTCCATCTCTTCCAGTCCCTGAGAAGTGGTAAGAAAGAGCTACTTAAGGCCCATGAGGTTAATGCACATCACAATTCCTTTAGTCAAGTGCGGTTGCGGTCACACGCACAAGATAATGTGGGGTGGGGGGAAGCGAGTCTATTTGCTCCATAGGAATTTGACCCACATTTGTGTGATCACAGAGTCCCTGGGAGCTGAGGGGGCAGCCTGCCCCTGTGTGATCATATGCAACCACGATGAATCGGGGGTTTTTTGCCACGTGTTTCTGGTGCACTTCAATAAGTGATCAATGATTCGCATCCCCACACTGAGGGCTCCCTGTGCAGTGTGCAATGATACGCATACCAAAACGGGGGGGAAAAACAATGGCACAGACTCGGGATGGCCTGATCAGACCATCCTGATGCCATGGGAGTGTGCTAGAGCACACAGGGGAAAGTCCATTCCTGGCCCATAGCAATCTGTTTGCTACTGGACTTTCCCTAGTGTCTTTTTATTCTGCTTCCGCAGCTGAACAAAACGGGTTGCTGACAGGTGCAGGGTACACTCAGCAGATGTTCTCATGTGATCATGCCCTTAAAATCTACCCAGATTTGTACCTATAGTATGGCTAATTCTGTGTGTGATTGTGACCTACCTTCAGTTCTCCCACTCCATAAATTTATCAGGTGGTACCTCAGGAGCATTGAGTTCAACTTAACAGGGCAGTTTCCAGTTACTGATGGAGGGCAAGGAGGAAAGGGGGCTGGGGGAAGTGTTCCCTTCCTAGCTATCAGTGCACGGCCACCCCATTTGGGTCCCGGCTGAGGAGATGGGGAACCTGTTGAGGTTGAGAACTGGGAGTGGTCAGCCACAGAATGTGGACTTTGTTCTCCCTGTTGGGTTTTGGAGCCGAGTGCTTGCTCAGTGGTGCTAAGGGCCCTCTCTCTGTTTTTTACCATCACTGAGGTGCCTTGGCGCTCACTGAAAGTCTACACAGCAGAGAGCTGTCAGAGAGCATCCCACTCTGAGTGCCCTACCTTGTGAGTTGTGGGCCGTCCTGGAAGAAGTATTGCAACTGCCTCGCAACTGTAGACCCCTGCTTCTTCAAGGCCAAAGAGGCATCCAGACAGACCCTCAGGCTCTTCATTGAGAATTTCATATTTCTGTAATTGTATAGTGATGATGCTTGGATGGTATACTGAGATATAGGCCGAGGACAGACTGGCAATTTGCCGCGGGATGGGACCCGGGCTGACAACGACTCAATATCGGATTAAATGGAATGTTCACACAGGCACATCTGCCTGGCGTCCCCCACCCGTAGCCTACCGGTGCTCTCGCGCTTCATTGCCGGATTAAAAAAACACCTGATAAAAGCCGATGCAAATCTTGAAAGCCTGCGTTTGTCGCGCGTTTCTCCGCTTCCGGGGAGTCTGAACGCGCAGCCGAAAAGCCGGGAGCAACCCGCGTTGGGCATGAGGCAGCAGTGGTGTGATTGGCTGTGCTCCGCTCCACTGCCCAATGCAGTGCCGGCGTTGCAGGGCAAAAAAAAAATCGCCAAAATGCGCTTATGCGCACATACACCCACAGCCGAAATAATGGGGAAACAGCGAATATAGCGTGCCTCTGGCGCAGCAGTCTGAACGCTCCCGCGCGCCTCCGTCCAGTATCTTCCGGCAGAGGCCCCCGCTGTGTGGACGGGAAAACCCGGTATCGTTTACTCCGGGTTTTTTTTGCCGCGACTCGATACCGGGGCAAATTGCCAGTCTGTCCTGGGCCATAATATGACCAGTGTGATCCCGTAATGGCATATTGAAAAATATAGTTATGATAAGTCTTTGAGAAAACAATACAGAATACTTAGGCCCCGGTCACAAGGGAGGATTTGCCCCGCAAAATGGAAGGGTTGAGGGTGCATCAAACGGGCGCGATCATACGGCAACATCTGGGAAGTGTAGTGCATCCATCACCAACCTGTACCATCAGCCCAAAGAAGCAGATTTAAAAAGTACCAGCAAAAGGGTAGTAGCAACCGGAAAACGTGGGTCGCAGGCGAGCACTGGATCGCGGAAGCGAAGTTAATCCAGCGCATCCAGCACACGCATGCGTCCCATCGCACCGGATGTGTTTTTTCCAAGCCTCCACAGTATGCGAAGAAACATAAGAGTGTGCATGCGCGAGACCCTTTGATGCCCTTCAACAGCGCCGTGTGATCGCTGGCTATCGGCGTCTGCATGGCATCTCGGGGACCCAGCTGATCATGTTACCGCACATCTTTTTGCTCCAGCTCTAATTTGCCTCCCTTCAGCAGCGCAGTATCCTGCTCGTGTGACCAGGACCTTAGTTTTACAAATCTTTATCAGTATTTAGCATTGGTTTGTCCTAGTTTCTTGCTTTCTTGTCACAAAGATAGAAAAGAGCCTGCCTCACAACTGTAGACCCCTGCTACTCTGAGGTAAGCAAGGAATCCAGCCAGACCCCCAGACTCTTCATGGAAGCTACTAATGAGACCTGGACTCCCTTATGGGCTAGAAGCTGCAATTCCCCTGTAATGTGGCCCTGTAAACTGGACTCAGACTATGGCTAGGTTATGACTGATGATCGATTCTTTCTTGGGATACCCTGTTCAGGACAAGTCTCTTTATACTGCCTGTGGGTGGAGAACATATCTGTCAGACATGAACGCTTCTCAAGAAGTCAGGCACCACTTTTTTTTGAACAGCAAAATGCACAACTATTTATTCACATAAACATAGCGGGGGTGGGAAATTTACACCGGGTAGACTGTTGCTTTTTGTATAAGTGCTTCATTTTGAATTAACATATGCAGGAGTTATATGACTCTGACTTGGACACATACTGTTATGTATTGCGGCTGGAATGTCCTAGGATAGTCTTATCAGAGATGGGCTGAGCTTAAAGCTCTATAACAATAGCCCACCAGGATTCTAGAGGTGACCAGTGAGGAAGTAATGTAATGCAAATAGCCTATCATTGGGAGTAAGGTGTGTTTGGGTGTGGTTCTTGCATGCTATTTAAACAGGGTTGCTGCCCTGGAGTTTTGCCTTGTACCTGCTGAAATCCCTTAATAAAGTAGAGCTGATCACTAGTAGCAGGGTTTGCTCATCCATGCAACTCTGTTAGACTGAGTCCATTTGGTATTCTACTTCTTCTGTCACTATCTGTGGTTATACATAAGACTTTCTCCCTCTGGCTCTCTCAATTGACTGGTGAGGCTATTCTAGCAGTTCTCTTGCTTCCCTGCTGCTTACCGACAAGCCTTACAGTCTGTCACATGTCCCTCCCTTCTGAACAATTGCGCAAGGTGAAAGGTTTTCTCCTTTTCCTGAGCAATGAGTACATGTGAGGTATTCTTACTTTATATTATATCACTACAGCACTGTATCCTTATCTATACACATCTTCTCTCCATGTTTATCTATGTCTACAAACAGTATTAAATAAATTAATCGATAATCCAATACAAAAACATTTCCCAGATTTTTTCCTTCTCATATGTCCATTCCCGTCTTACTTTTGCATTGTGCTCGATAATGCATCAGCAATCACATTTTGTTTACCTGGGATGTGCTGTTAAGGGCTCTGTCTAAGCTAGACCCTAATTGAGAGTATGTCTCCCCTGGCTTCCTTTTACTGCCCCAGCTTTCCTTTGCTCAGCAGTGAACCCATATCTAATCCTAACTCTTTCTTTGAATAGCTCATAGTTGGATGTCTCTTCATCCCATGTTTCTGGATATATTTCACTCAAGCCTCCACAAATCTGGGGTCTTAAGTACAATATCCTATCGCCCTCATCTATATGTAAATCATGACAGGTTCTCTCAAAACTAAATAGAAAAGGTTCGACATCATGCCCTTTCTGGTATCTGGGGATTTTTTTCTGTTCTACTGAGGGGTGGTTTTCATTCCTAGGATTAATATGAAGCTCTGTCCTCAACTGTATTTCACGTAATTTCAGATTTAGCCATTTGTATTACCTTCTCTGCTTCAATCCAGGTTAACTCTAATTGTATCCTCATAACTTCCCTATTCTGACTGGGATTCTCCTCAACTGTTTTCCCTCCTGCCTGCCCATCCCCTGTAGCCTTCACATTTTTCTGTGGAGGTGCCATTTTTCTGACAGGACTTTTCTTTTAAACTATTCCAATATTTATAATGCAGTGTCCTCTTACTGTTTATGTCCTTCTGTGACACTTGCTTGTGGATTTTATTCAAAATCCTGACACTGCCACCACTTTTGTAATGTGGCCAGTTGGCTGTTTAAAATTGGACTCAGACTATGACTAGGTTATGACTGATCATCGGTTCTTTCTTGGGATAACAGCTGTGCCAGAACTATGGCTTGTCCAAGGTCATCCACTAGGTGCAACCTGGTTCTCCCAGATTAGAATCAGTGCCAAGAATTCCAAGGGAGGCCAAGATTTAAACTGTTCTTCTCCACAGCTTCAATCAGCCAGATTCACTCATCTCTCTTAATTACTGTCTTCTACTCTCTTCATTGCTGTTTTTAATTTTCCATCTCACTAACATTCTGCTCCCATCAGTGGCTCTTAGGGAGATGGGGATCCTAACTTGTCCATCACAACATGTTTGAGTTACCACGTTTGGGGTTTAGTGGAGACTGTACTGTATGAACCTGCCCAATATTCATGTGATATCATGTATATCAATGTGCTGAATGGAGTTAAGAATGTGGAAGAACTGAAGACATTAGATAAAGAAAATCCCAACCAGTTAATGTCAAGGTCTACCCAAAGGGGTTTCACCACTTTACCACTGGGTTCCATCCTTTGAGACCTCTGGCCAGTGTTCTCTCTAAGCTGAGTTAGTGTGAACTAGCTCGCAGTTTTTTTTAGCCTCCAACTCACACATTTTTGACTTAGCTCAGGAAGGATGGCTCCAGAGCAAACTGATTTATGCAGTGGCCAAATCGCTTCCTCACAACTTTAATGTCAGTAGCTCACAAAGTAGAATTTTTGCTCACAAGATTCCACAGTTTAGAGGGAGCACTGCCTCTGGCTTCAATACTTACAGCCCACCTGTAGGTTGTCAGAAAAGAAGACTGCCATTATGAGGAATATCTGAAAACAACCAATTTCCAGTGCTCTTCTAGGCAGAGCTATATCCTTCTAAGCCCATTGACTCCCCTCAGGAATGCACTGCAAATAAAAACGACTGCATGGTTTTTGTTTTTGGATTGTGATATGCACCAACAAGACTATCTACATTTTTGAAGTCCTTTTCTAGGTATACATGTGGTCCTAAGGAAAGAAAGAATTATGTGAGGCACAACACAATCCTCCTCCTCCTCCTCCTCCTCCTCCTCCTTCTCCGTCTTCTATAAAGGCACTCCTCAGCATCTGCCTATTTTGGGGCCTCCTTTCTCCAGGTGAGTGGAAAAATAGATCCCCTGCACTCTTTTATTGCCTCTGGGAAGGCAATAGGCCGGGATCAGTTCAAGGTAGTTTGACACCTTAGGCAAGGTAGAATGTTAACACCATCCCCTGAGTTTCTAACACCGTGGCATGGGTTTGTGGGGGAGAGACTGTCAATCCATTTAAAAGAATTTATTGTGGCACATTTCCCTTGCTTGCCTCAGTAACTGATATAGTTAACATTTACACAGGGAATGGAAAAGTAGGGACATGTTCTGGAAGTGTTTATATGGAACAGGGTACTGTCAGGAGGGTGGCTTTGTTAACTCTGTAATACTAGAACAAAATTTGAGTCCACTGCCATCTTAAAGATCAACAATATTTTCTGAGTTATAAGCTTTTGTGATTCAAAGCTTACTTCAGTAGATTAGAGGGGGCATTTCCACACACTCAACTTACTCCTATTTTTTTTTTTGGCATTTGATCCACATGTTATTATTTTGTACTTGCATTGGATTTATTATTGTGTCTGTATTTTAACTGTTGTGACCCACCCTGAGACTGCTTGTGTTGAAGGCGGGATATAAATCAAATAAAATCAATCAAAATCAATCAATACATTGAAAGCAGTTTGAGCATGGTTCTTCTGCACATCTGCCCTCCTACCACATTTTCACAGTTGAGTAGTCTGTTTATTTTCTTCCACATGTGCCTTAAATAATTAAGATTTTCAGGAGAGTGTGCTATCATCATTAGCGGCATCATTCATGAGGTCAAGGTTTCTTTCTTTCTTTCTTTCTTTCTTTCTTTCTTTCTTTCTTTCTTTCTTTCTTTCTTTCTTTCTTTCTTTCTTTCTTTCGTCTCTTTGTCTCTTTCTTTCTTTCGTCTCTTTGTCTCTTTCTTTCTTTCTTTCTTTCTTTCTTTCTTTCTTTCTTTCTTTCTTTCTTTCGTCTCTTTGTCTCTTTCTTTCTTTCTTTCTTTCTTTCTTTCTTTCTTTCTTTCTTTCTTATCTCTTTCTTTCTTTCTTATCTCTTTCTTTCTTTCGTCTCTTTGTCTCTTTCTTTCTTTCTTTCTTTCTTTCTTTCTTTCTTTCTTTCTTTCTTTCTTTCTATCTCTTTCTTTCTTTCGTCTCTTTGTCTCTTTCTTTCTTTCTTTCTTTCTTTCTTTCTTTCTTTCTTTCTTTCTTTCTTTCTTTCTTTCTTTCTTTCGTCTCTTTGTCTCTTTCTTTCTTCTCACTCTCTCACTCTCTCTTCCTTTCTGCATGTTTATATTGCTATATTGGGATAATGGCTGAATGTTTTAAAAAATCAAAAATGAACACACAAGTAGGTATTGCTCCAGTGACATTCCAGTGGTGGGGCAGGGTAGTATACAAAGGGTGGGTTGATGCCAGTTGCCCTGAGGCCTGCCTCTCTTTGCATGGGGAAAGCTAAAAGGGAGTATCTCCACCATCCATATGTTTATGAGCTATATATGAAGGGTTATGTTCCTTTCAAGCCTCACCATGCCCTTTACATTTTTTTTTACTGTTTTATTTGTGTGTGTTTTTTTGCTTTACAATACAAACACATTGTTTATACATTAGTCATGTATCACTGAAGTCTATTATATACATTTTGCTTCTAACCATTTATACACTCCAGACCGTCTTTTCTGAAATAACTTTCCATCTTTTCTTTGCAATACCATGTTAAGTTTGTCCATTTCAGTGACTTCTAATAATTTCTTAGCTAGAACATCTCTTAATGGTATTTTTTCTGATTTCCAGCTCTTGACTACCAGTATTCTGGCAGAAGTAAGTATATATGTCAGTAAATATACATCATTTTACTCATAACAATTGGATATTATGTTCAACAGATAGGTTTCTGGTATTAGGTCTAAATTAATGTTCATTATTTCTAATATTATTCTTATTAACATTTTGCCAAAAATTTTGTATTTTGCCGCATTTCCACCACATATGGAAGAAGGTTCCAATATTAGACTTACATCTCCAACAATTCCTGGAAACAGCTTTATAACCTTTAGCAATCCTATCGGGGGACCAAAACAATCTGTGGGATAGTTGATATATATATATTTTCTTTGAAGGAGGTTGCTCTTAAAAGTTTCACATTCTTCCATATTTTTAGCCAATCATCTAATTTGATATTGTGCCCTATATCTCGCATCCACAACATCATTGGAGTTTTTATTATCTCGACCTGCATATAGTCTTCCAGGAAGAAATTATATATTTTTTGTATCAATTTATCATTGGTTGAAAGCCACAGTTTATCTAGATCAGTTTTCTCTGTTCGAAAGCCAATTATTTTGTCTTTCGTAAATCTTGATTGTAATTTCATACTTTTCCACCAGATAAGAGTTATATTAATCAATTTTAGATTTTCTTTCATTCTTAAGTTGTTAATTTCAAAATAATTGGCACTAAAATATTGTAATATCAATATACCAATGTAATGATAGGGTTAGCAGGTTCTCTGTATTCCCAGCTTTCCCTTTTGAATGTGTGAGCATGAATGGCCAGTCCTTCACAGCAGTTACAGAAACAAGCATAGCAGAAGAGAATCAGCCACACATCATCCTGCCTTTTAAATCATCTAGGGTTAGCATTGCACACATGTGGATATTTTTTAAAAGACAGACTTACCAAAGGTATTGTGTTATTCCTATGCGGTGTTACCCATGCCAGTAGAGGTTTTCTTTTTAAGCAGAACATTGTTCACATCTCAGCCTACTGTTTAGACATGAGAGAGGGAATCATGCAGAAGTACCTCTGCAAGTACACCTTTAAAGTCTGTCCTAGAATGAAAAAAAAAAATCAAATTTCTGCACAGGAGAGAAATTCTGTACCACTGCAGTCTCTTAACTGGAAATGTTAGTACTATCTGTCAACTATTCTGTCACCCTACATTAGGTGGCACTGAAATTTTGCAACCCCTACCCTCTCAAATTGGTGTAGTGGTTAAGTGTGTGGACTTTAATCTGGGAGAACCGGGTTTGATTCCCCATTCCTCCACTTGCACCTGCTGGATGTCCTTGGGAAAGCCATAGTTCTGGCACAGCTGTTCTTGAAAAAGAGCAGTTTCTGTCAGAGCTCTCTCAGCCCTGTCTACCTCACAGGGTGTCTGTTGTGGGGAGGGGAAGGGAAAGGAGTTTGTAAGCCACTCTGAGACTCCCTTGGGTAGTGAAGGGCGGGGTATAAATCCAATCTCTTATTCTTCTTCTTTCACATTTCTGCAGGGGCACCACTGAAGTGTTATCACTGTACAGGAGATGGCTGTGCAACACCAGGAATTCTGGAGTGTGAAGTTCATGAAGATTCCTGGTTTTTATCAATGACTGAAACCACACTAGGTAAATGAGATGAAATTTAACAAGTTAACATATTCATCATTTGGTCCATCCAGCATCAAATGATATTTTGTCAGTATAAATGAGACATTTCAGAACTTTGAGTCCCAACTCCTGTTAATTCTATCTCCCTTTTTCAGTGCAGAGCTTCAACACATTTTAGGGCCTAAGTACATGATAGAGCTGTTCTGGAATGGGTTCAAGTACTTCATGAGGATTATCAGACATGCAGTTTTACGTTCCCCACCTGGAACTCAATTCCCAGACATGCAGGCTGTGATTAGGATCAGGACCATGATAGATGGGGCATTAGAATAAGGAAGCAGCATAGTTTCAGACAGGAGTACAGTTGAATAAGTCAAGTTTTTTTGTTCGTTGTTTCTCCTGTGTGTGGAACTGCAGGGACTGCAAGGTCATTTTCCCCTGTTCCTGGTGAAAATCAGGGCGGTCTAATGCATTAGACATGGTTAATGAACAGAGCTTATGCCTTTCCCTCCCATGCCATTTCCCCAAACCTATATAATCCCAAAGGCCATGGTTTGCCCCACCATTGAAATCTTTGCATACCCCATTAGTGAGGATGGATCCACCAATAAGGTAAACAGTGAGAGCAGAAGATTGATCTGGCTGTTTATGAGGTTTTCTGTTGACAGGTCTGTTCCTTCAACCATGTCTAATGTATTAAAATGCCCTGATACTCACCAGGACTTGTGGTCAGGAATGAGGGAAATGACTTTGCTGTCCCTGCAGTTCCACACATGGGGGGTGGGGGCAATGGAAAACCCTGCCTTATTCAACTCTACTCCTTTCTGAAATCATGCTGCCTCCATATTCTGATGCCTACTATTAATGTCACAGCACTCTTGTTAGCTGTTCCTCTTACTAGCTAGTTTGGATAATTCCTACTATGCTGAGCTATCTGGGAGTAAAGGGCCTCTCCAGCAAGCAGCTCCTCACACTTCTTGTTTGGCTGTTTGGGGAACATCAGATATATTTTCTCTCCGTGCCACCCCAGCATAAAAGAGTCAGTCATACAGATTGACTGACTGATCTCTTTTTGTAACCCTGAATCTGCCCTGAGCTGAAAATGAAACCCTAAGAGAGAATTTGAGGCTACCAGTTACTGCTTCCAATGCATGATACCCTGATACAGATCCATTTGGTGGTGGTAGAAAAAATAGGATGGAAATTGCATTGCTGATTCCTTGACACTCAAAAAAATTCCACTAGTTTCTATGATTCTGTTCATTCATTATTAAGACAACAAGCCATAAGGTGCACATACTTAGATGAACAGTATATATAAAAAAGATATAAAAATAAAACTATGTAAAAATACAGTGGTCTGTAATAAAGCAAGTAAGAAGAACATGAATCAGAGACTATTAGGGAGCTATTGGCCCCGGTTAGATGTGCAAGCTAACGCGCGGGGGGAGGGAGGCTATTGGTAGCGCGGTAATTTGACCCGCCGCTGCATGATCCCATGCAACGGCGGGTGAGGTGGTGTAGTTACCATGCAGCCTGCTCCCTCGAGGGCTCAGTGATGCCAGCCTGCTTCCTTAAGGGATCACTGACGTCACCGGAGCGCGCTGGGGTGATCACCCCAGGAACTCCATCCTTGGCCGTTGCACAGTCACTTGATACTGCAGTTTCCGTAGTGTTTTTTAAGTGCGCTTCTTTGCCTCCCTCCTATGGGTCTCTGACGGGTGCAGGACGCTGGCCAGATGTGCCAGTGTGAATGCACCCGTAAAATCCGCCTGCCACTCGTCGGACTCCCGAGGTAACTATTGCGTGTGATCGCAGCCATTGTTACGTATTTGATCATTTGTTTCAAATAGAATAACCTGCCACCCAGAATTTCACCACAGATTCTGTCATTGTCTGGTTCCCATTGATTAACAATTGGTTACACTGCTCGGCAGCTGTTTATCCCACCATATCTATTATGAGCGGAGTAGTATATTTCTCACAGATCTTGTTATACCGGTTATATCTGAGCATCATGTGCTTGACAGTTTGTATCTCCCCTAAGCCACATTGGCAAAATCTATATTCAGTGGGGATCCTTTTAAATCTGCCCTCAAGCAGCGCAGAGGGGAAAGCCTCACATCTGGTTAATGTGAAGGTTTTCTGAAACGTGTGAATATCAAGCTGCGATAAATAGGACGTGGGTTGCACATGATATTTGACAGAATCCGGGGCTCTAAACTTAGGACATCTACTGAGATCTGCCTGTCTCTCCATGTCCATCATTCTCTGCTTTAGGACTAATTTCGCTATGTCCCAACACATACTCAAAATTGCTTGGGGGGAGATTCCAAGAGCATGTAGTTTGTTATGAACTGCTCTCAGCCATCTGGATTGAGAGTTGTCTGAGAGTAGCAGGTGGGTTAGTCCCTGAGGGCAGAAATTTGATTTAAGCCAATACTGGAGTGAAGTTGAAGTAATTTTGGCTTCCATCAATATAACACCTGTCTCTAAACAGATCACTATATTTGATACACACCTCGGGACCTGAAGAATGGCTCTAAAAAAACTTGGATAGAACCTGCTCTAAGGGGGCAAAACTAGAGGAAGGAGGCCCAATAAAAGTGCCATAAAGCATCTGCCAAACTGCCTTTGCTTGAAAAAGTTTTTGGGCTGCTGGCACATAATAAGTCCTTTTGGTGTGATAAAACTTAAGAATAGCATTGGCTGTTCTTTCCCCTTGGGAGGCAACATACCGTATATGGGCTTTCCTAGCCCCATTTGACTGAAGGACCATACCTAAATATTTAAAGCAGGAAACCTGTTCTAATGAGTGTCCATTTACAGACCAGATTATTTTCTTTTGTCTAGGCCCAAAGGCCATAACCTTGGTGTTTTGAAAATTTATTATTAATTCCTTGTTATTACAGAAGTCTTCAAAGTTACTGAGAGCTCTCTTAAGGACAACCAGTGTTCTTGCTAAGATGACAGCATCATCCACATACAATAAGAGAGAAACATGTTGTTGTTGTTGAAGTTTTGGGGGATGTAAACTGGGGGAGTCCAAATAACTTACTATATCATTAATATATAAACAGGGAAGGGGCTAATAAACAACCCTGCCTAACTCCCATATAGGTGTTGATAGGGTCCAATAAATTTCCTTTCCTAATAAGCCTAACCTGCAAATGAGTGTTATCACAAAGACCTCACAACAAAAAGAGGAGCCTTCTGTCAATTGAGGAAGCTTCTAAACCGGCCCACAATTCAGTCCTCGATATTGAGTCAAAAGCTGCTTGCAGATCAATGAAGGCAGCAAAAAGTGAATTAGAGCCCTAAGCAGCGTATTTTTCTATAAGATGTTGAATAGTAAGACAGTGGTCCAGGGTAGATCTATCCTTTTAAAACAAGCTTGCTCTTCCGCAATCACATTTTCTTGAATCAGCCACTCTTCAAGCTTCACCAGAAGGTGTTTAGCATATAATTCACTACATATATTTAACAGGCTAATAGGTAGATAGTTTGCAGGCTCTTCTCTTGTTCCCTTTTTGAATATGGGGAGTCGACTAGTGCTGTATTCCATTCTAGGGGAATAAGACCTGAGGAATCAATAAAAGTAAAAAGGGCTGCAAGGAAAGGTGCCCACCAATCAATATTTTCTTTAAAAAGTTCAGGTGGCAGTCCGTTAGACCCTGGAGCCTGCTGTGTCATTTTGAACTGACACAGCAGAACTATCTAGGATATTTGAGGGCAGCAAACATGATTCTTCTTTCCTCCAGTTAGTTTTGCAACAACCTTGTCAGGGATTTTAGGCTGAGAGAGTGAGTGACTAGAAGACAACCTTTTTCAGCCTGTGGGCATCTTGGGAATTTTTATACAGGGTAGTGGTTGAAACTAAGAAATGGATGCCACTTAGGGTTCCCATTCCCCCAGTGGGGGTGGGGGTTTGCCTGCTTTCATGGGCCCTGATCCGGGGTCCCGAATTGGGCTGGTGGGAAGAACCCCACCCAAAACCATTTTGTTTGTGCCAATGTGCCCGGCGTAATGCACACTAGGCACATTGGGGCGGGGGCACACAATCAATCATTAATGGAAAAAACAGAGTTCTTCTGAAATGATAGAGCATCCCCTGCAATATGTCCTGCATGATGATGTCACTTCCAGGTGATGTTACAGTAGTATGCATGCTTTGCGCACGCACTGAAGATGCCCCAGTGAAGGACCAGGACAACCCCCAAACCAGCAGCCAGGTAAGACCTGGCAACCCTACTACCACTGGAGTTGGTGCCACACAAGCAGAGGAAGCCAAGTGCTGGGGAGAAGGCAGGTCATCAAAAAACCACACAAATAGATAGACAACCGCAAAAACAGGCTACAAACAACTTTATACTGATATTGAAACTTGGAACATATATTGGAATGTCAACAAAGTTATTGTTGCTTCACTGGGTTGTTGTTTCTTTCCTTCGATGTTATTGCTGTAATGTTATTCCTTTCCTTTAACGTTGTTGCTATAGTGTTATTTGTTGTGATGGTGGTCTTCTAAATGATCTACCGTTTCAATGGTGTTTCCTTTTCCAAAACAAAAAAAAATGTAACACTTTGCCAAAGAAGCTTGTGGGACCTCATCCCATGGGGTCTTAGACTTCAGAAGGATCCGGCTATGTTTCTAGAGAAAGAGGACTTTAAGGCCAAATGGACCGCTATTTTGAACAAATGTTCATACGATCTGATGTTATTATTAATTGATCAGGCTTCCAAAGAGGCTGAAGTAATGAAAAGGGAAATTGAGACTATGAAAAAGAAATTAAAGACCACCACACCAGCAGATATGTTTGAGAGTAAATACAATGATTTGGATGCACAATTAAAACTTTATGATGATAAGATCAGGGAAACTAAAATTAAGAAATTGGAGAGGGACAACAGGGATTATGCCCTTAACAGAGTTTATAAATGGCATTCCCTGAGCACAAGTAGTGTTAGGAGGGTTACATGGGCGGATTCCCATCAGTCAGCATCGGATTATGACACCACTGAGGCGGACGACTCCGTTACTACTTCTGGTGAAGAGTATGTTAGTCAAAGACCTTTTTTAGACCGAAGGACCAAACAAAAGGCAAGGGAAACTTATCAACCAGCCAAACGAGGGAGGAAAAGGAACTTGTAAACTTGTCTAAGAAAATTTTGGGTGCTAATGAAAAAAGAATTTTGAACTTGGGTTTAGGTTTTGTCCCAACCCCAAGGTACAATGCGTTTTGTATGCGAGTAGACTTATTTAAGTTGGTTCGACTTTTAAAGTTGAAGGCTTTTTTTTGGCAAATCTGATTTTTGTACTCCAGCACCATTCAGAAATAAATCTCAATTTGTTCCCCAGACTAATACACCTTCTATTGTGGTGTTTGAAAGGAAGTTATTAGAAAACGTTAGGAGGTTGGAATCTCAGCACAAATGTATTAAGTACAACCTCTCTCGGGCAAGAGCCCCACCTGGCCCAGCCCACTTTCTAAAACCATTTGGCAGGTGTCATGGCACTCATGGGCACCACAATGGGCACTAGATCTTCCATGAGCATCTTGGAATTGGAATCTGGATCTCCAGGGTCTTATTCAATCGCTCGGACTCCTACAGTACTCTGGATTATTGAAACTTTTCTGCTTCTCTCTCTCTCTGTGTTTCGGTTCATTCCTTTCTGTTTTTGTCTTCATTTTGATTTGTTAAAAAAAATCTTAAAACCAGATAAAAGTGTGTGATGGAATCATGATACATCTGGGTTCATTTCTGCAGTGCCCAAGCCTGAAGATCCTTCCCCCAATGGAGTGGAATGCCTGGCCTGCTTTTCCATTAATTCCAATGAATGCCAGGAATAGGAGACCACCAGCTGCGCCGGTGGGGAGACCAAATGCCTTGAGGCAGCTGCTGACATCTCCATAGGTGAGCACAGTTGCTCTGTATGTATGCAAATTTGATCGGTGCTGGTGTGTCTCTCTGTGTCTTTCTATGGGTCATAACTTCTGTGTATAACTCGGTAAGTTAATTGAGTGCTGCTTCTCCTGGAGGGCTACTCTAGGCTAAGTGGATCCAGGGACTGAACAAGAAAGGGGAAACTAACTTCAGGGGACCCCAAACAGCGGCCTTATACTGAGTCAGACCCCTGGGTTATCCAGGCCAGTGCACTACAGTCTACTCTGAAGGGCAGCAACTCTCCAGGGTCTCAGTTTGAAACTTTTCATGTGACCCACATCTTTGTGCCTGAATGATAATAGCATATTTAATTAATTAATTCCATTTATACCTTGCCCTCCCCGTGAGCAGGCTGAGGGTGGCTTACACAATTGGTACAGAATACCAATAAAACCACATAAAATCACATTAAAACAATTTAAATACAAACAGTCATAAAATCATAGGTGCTAATAATCCTTCATTAGTTAAATTGAGATGGCGTAATAAAATTATTGCTTGCAGACAAGCCAGCTCGTAATCTTCTTAAGTCACACAGTGGTATAGGCTGGATATTGGACTAAGGGCCAGGCTCATTGATGGTAATGGTCAGGGCGGCTCCTAGTCGAAAGCCTGGTGGAAGAGCTCCGTCTTACAGGCCCAGTGGAACTGTAAGAGGTCCTGCAGGGCCCTGATCTCTTCTGGGAGCAAATTCCACCAGCAAGGAGCCACTACTGAAAAGGCCCTGACCCTGGTAGTGGCAAGCCTGGCATCTTTAAGGCCCGGGAGACAATGCTCCCTCTAAGCTGTGCAGTCCTGTGGGCAAAAATTCTACTTTGTGAGCTGCTGGCATTAAAGTTGTGAGTGAGTGATTTGGCTACTGCATAAATTAGTTTGTTCTGGAGCCATCCTTCCTGAGCTAAGACAAAAATCTCTGAGCTGGAGGCTAAAAAACTGTGAGCTAGCTCACACTAACTCAGCTTAGAGGGAACATTGCCGGGAGGGTCAGTCAATTTTGTGACCCCAACCACAGAGCTCTCTGAGATACGTATGGGGAAAGGTGGTCCCTCAGGTATGTCAGACCCTGGCCATATAGGGGTTTAAAGGTAAGCACCAGCACCTTGAAGCAAATTCGGTATGCTAAGGAAACTGGATAAATCCATGGGGATGTGGAATGGGGTGATATAGCCAGTTCTCAGAAGCTAAGGTAGGCTGGTACTTTGATGGGGGACACCCAAGAAAGCCGCTGCAGAGGAAGGCAATGGCAAACCACCTCTGCTTCTCACTTGCCTTGAAAGCCCTTTGCTGGGGTTGAAATCAGTCTGTTGTAACTTGATAGAACCTATGTCCGCATATAAATAAATAAATAAATAAATAAATAAATGGGGAACCCAGTGGAATGGCATGAGGTGAGGTGAGGCTGCAACAGGAAACAGGAATTGGCAGAAATTTCCAATTTCCTTTGGAGCCAATCCTTTTAAAGTAAAGCTCATACAAACGTTCGTACAAATTACCCTCTCTGTCCGCATCTGTAAAATACTTGCGTGAGAAAAACAGGGTTGCAATGAATGCAATCGTTCATCATACACGGGGACTGCCCAAGCACACAGGCCTCCAGGGGAGGTTTTTCTAGAAAGCTCTTCTCTAGCACTCTCTTAAGCTCTAGAAGCACTTCCCCTCCCCTGTTGGGCTGTCCTTTCCTCTCGAAACCTGCATGTGACCAGGGGAAGTGGAGCCATCCCTCCCTCAGTCCCTCCTCCTCATCACTGTGGAGAAAAGAGCTGGTCTTCTCCTCTCTACTCGTGGATTCTTCCCAGGCCTCAAGCTAATGATTGCTTAAGGCACAATACCTCTTCTCTGTACTGTTTTTCTGAGAAAGGGGGGGGGGAGAGAGAGAGAGAAGGGTCACATGGAGTGGTGCTCTTGAGAGCTGTTGATGCTGGAGGCTTGATGCAGGTGTTTGGGAAATTGTGGTGATGTGGTGTTTTTACAGTGAAGGAATGCCTGGAGTAAAAATTCTCATGGGTTTTCCAACTATGTTACTTGCCTGATTTCCATGCCTGGTCCTCTGGATGTGGCACTTCAAGCCAATATTCTGGAGGCATAGGGACAGGCTATGATCAACTTGAGGTCAGATCAAGATTCGGGAAATTCCTTGAGATTTAGGGATGGTGACTGAGGAGTGTGGAGACTGGGGAGGGGCCTTGGTAGAGCTGCCTGTTTCTCCAGTGGAGGAACTGATCTCTGTAGTCTGGGGATCTATTGTAATTCTGGAAGAACTCCAGCCTCCACCTGGAGACAGGGAACCCTAGATGGCTCCCCTGCCTGCCTGTTTGGAAATGAACCATGTCTTCAGTTCTGACCGACCCCTGCCTTCTGCTGTGGCAGCATACCTCTCCGACGGCCTTTCCCAATCTCATACAAGGGCTCAAAAGGAAACGAAAGCACTGCGGGGCAGTAAGGCTGGAATATTAAGCAGGAGAAAATTCTCCATCTTGTGTGAAATTTTTGACTTTGGGGTTTGCTGGGAATATATTTCGCATTCTGATCAAAGACACCCTCAGGGCTCTGGGGGGAAAGGGAGTTATGTTAATGTCTTTTCTTTAACAGATTTTTTGGGAGAAGAGGCTAATGTCTATTTCAAAGGATGTGCAACACCCAACACATGTTTGATTCCATTTCCAAAGAAAAATACAACCTTATATAAAGTGAGCTTCATCATCACCGAACGGTGCCGCATCCAAGATTTGTCAGGGAAAACAGGGGAGTCTAAATCCCCCTCCTCTTTGGATTCCTCCATCCCTGGACAAGGAGCAGGAAGTTGGGGACCAAGGGATTAAAATATGGAAAGTCTGACACTCCTGGGTTCTCTTCTCTGAGGAGGGGTGTGGTGATGGGAAAGAAGAAGACTTTTCATGTTTTGGAGGCTGGAGCTAGTGATAATCTTTTGTGTGAGATAAATCTTCACTGAATCACAATCAAAACAAAGAGGTATGACTAAAACAGCATATTCCATGTGTGTGTTTCTGAAACAAATCATATGTTGGGAGACAGAAGGGGTTGGGAGATGTAATAAAGGGAAGGAGATTTTGCAGATGGAGTAAAGGGAATGTTAGTATTTGGCATGCCCATCCCAATTCCATGCAAATAGGGGATTCTTAGCACAGGCAATTGATTGAGGCACCCTCTGTGATGTAGCCACAGGACATCCCTTACCAGCTTTAGAGAAACAACCAAGGGGTAAGTGGGAGAAACAGGGAGACACAATAAAATGAGATTTAACAGGATTCAAGGAGCACTTCTGAACCCCAATATGATGAAAATGAATTCACAAAGGACCACTCTGTCAGTACCATCCCACTCAGACTTGCAGGCCCCATTCCACCGTGCCCCCTCCCAACTTTCCTCAATACCTGGTGGGGCTTTTCTCTCTACCTGTACAATAGCTGCCACTACCTGGCTTTTGTAGGAATTGTCCCCTGGATGGCTCAGGACTCCCAGCTTCCCTCCCAAGGTCTGTTTCCTTGCCTCCTGCTATCCAGCATCTGGTTTTCATGGGGATTCCTTACTGCTCGGGGAATAGCCACCTGCCAACTGATTCCCCCTCCCCTTTTCCCTGGTGCTCCTTTTACAATTGAATGTTCAAGATCATAGAGATCTATGTGGTACCCAGAACTACTACTCATATCAAAAGTTATAAAGTATTTTTAAAAAAAAAAATGTTCAAAAGCATACTCTCAGCACAGCACCTTACTGAGCAAGGGATTCAAAAGAAAAAGATAAAACACAATCCCTCCAATCCTTCCTCCATTAGTGCCCTAGTAGATGTGAAATACAAGGCAGGCTTACCTAGAAAGTTATACATGTTCTACAGCATCACTATTATCTTGAAGCCTCTTTCAGGCATGCAGGCCAGCACATGGCTGTGACTGCTTCCTTACAGACATCATTTAAGACGTCTGTCTGCCTCAATGGAATCAGCCCCAAAGAGACCCTTCTCCCTGCTTAAAGGAATTTAATCATCTCTTTTTCTCCTCCCACTGGCCAAGCAAAAATGTTAAACAATATATTCTACATTTTTATCCCAAATTCTGCCTTCAAAAGCTGAATTAAGAGAGACAATTGCATTGAAATGTAGTTGGTCTAAGATAATAGAAAGGATATTTCCAGTTTCATTTCGCAGTCATCTCACTGATGCTGAAATATCACCTGAGTAACAAGACATGTAATCCAGAACTATATCAGCATTTCTATAGTATACGGTGGGACCTTTTGTTTCAATGTCCAGTGTTGCTACACCAATCTGTGCAATGACATGCTGCTCACATGGACGTACGTGATTCTTTTCCCCCAAAATCTTCTATATGAATGGAATGAGTCTCCATATATTGAATGGTTGACATGGGGGCCAGTTTCAGGTTTTGGAGGTCCCCATCCAGAGGGTTCCCAAGGCTCCCTTCCTCTGCCCACCAGTAGGCACTCATGCCATCTTTCCTTTCCACCCATCTTAATGCCTCCCACATGCCTTGTACGTCCTTGCCTTTCTGCTCACAAGCACTTCCACTGCCCATGATCTGAGCTTCCCGCAGACCTTTCCGCAGTGGCACTGGACAGTATATGCAGCAGGGCTCATGGGTGGTGGAACACTAGGAAGTGAGTGGGCAGGGGGTTCTGGTAGTAGTGGCCCCTGCAGAAAACCCTGGCCCCTGGCCCCTACCCCATCTCAGCATTAGTTGATGTTGGACCTGGTTGCCGATGGTGGTGGTGGTGGTGGAGGAGGAGGAGAAGAAGAAGGAGATGATGAATTGTCAAAGTCAGATTTTTGACTGGTAGATGGGGTTCTGCAGTTTGAGATCTAGCCACATTCTTGGGAATTGCAGGATTATCTTCACAGGATTCTTGCTGGTCCAAGCAACTCTGTCTTCTGGAGCTGAGTTGGTGTGTTATTTGCTCATTACCCAGAATGTCCAAGTGTTTCTTGAGACTTCTAGCCACTGTTCTGAGGGCTCCAATGACAACTGGCATCATGGTGACCTTCTTCTCCCAGAGACACTCTTAACTATACTTGGTCTTTGTATTTGTGATCTTCTCCTGTTCTTTCTTTTCTATTCTGACATCTCCTGGGATTGCAGTGTCAATTATCTAAACCCTATTTCTTACTTTTTCTACAATTCTGCATTCATTATCAACTTGGTTTACTCATGGTAGTTTTGGTAAACATTATTACAGTTTTGCTGAGGTCTATCGCTTCTACTGTTTTCAGGATCCATGTATGAGGGAGTGAATCAGATGCCTTCTTGTAATCAATCCAATCAACATTCCGATTGTCAAAAGAGGAAAACCAATCTTGTAAGATCATTTTATTCATCAGTAACTGATCTTTAGTGCCTTCGGATTTTTGGAAACATTCCTTTTTGTTCATGCGGTAAAATTGAATTGAGCTGTAGATATTCTTGAATGGAATTGACTACAATTTCTGTCAGTAGTTTAAAAGTTGTTGGGAGGCAGGTAATTGGGGGAAGTTGCTTTCTCTTTGTTCTTAAGAATGAGAAATGTCCTGCCAGTTGTTATCCAGTCTTCTATTTCTTTGGAATGGAGCACATCATTAAGCTGTTGCACCAATCATTGATGAAGACTTGGCAGCTTTTTAAGCCAATAGCTTTGGACTTCATCTCTTCCGGGCACTGTCCAGTTCTTCATTTTCTTCAATTGCTTTAGCAGGCTTTCCAGGGTTATTGTAAAATCTATTTCTTTGCTTCTGTTCACTTTGCTTTCTGTTCACTCTTTCCACCATTTTCTGAGAACACTTTTCTGGGGGATTTTTTTTTTTTTGTACACTTCGAAGTCAAAGTTAGTGTAATGATTCCATAGAATACCCCCCCATCCCTTTTGCCACTCTGTGATGCCTATTTCCCCCCACCCGTATCAAGGCTGTTCCACGTATTCAACCATCTTCTGCCATCCTCCCGCCTTCATTGGTGTACAACAGGGATGGCCAACCTTGCTTCATATAAGAGCCATATAGACTAAATGTCAGGTGTTCGAGAGCTGCAAGCTGACTTTGGAGGAAGAGGTGGGATCGGGGGAGTGACCCGAAAGTGGCAACACAGGAAGGGGTGGGTTTTGGTATAGGATGTGATGTCATCGGAGGGGGTGGTGCTTAGGAAGTGCCATCACCTGACCTCTGAACTGGAAGTGACATCACAGGACATAACATAACAAAGTGATCCTTGTGAGGTGCTACCTCCAGAATCCTCTGGCTCAACCCCCAAAGTAAAAACAGAAAAACAAAAGTGATAAAAACAGATATTGCCGAGATACATTGCAAAACTTTGTGAAATGCAGAGGTAACTCAGCCAGCATGGACAAGCCATCTTCCATGGCACTCTGCCTGCTATTCTTCTCACTAAGGAACCCTTCCTAAGCTTTCAAGAGACTCCAAGGCCTGATCTGAATCTAGCATTTGCTCCACTGTGTTACCAAATCCACACTGGAAAGAAACCCCCATCTACATTGCATGCCACTTTCACGTTGAGTGTCGCATTTTATGGCAGTGTCCAGGCTGCCTGCTGCTTTCACTTCGTTTGATCTCTGGTTTTATTGTGGTTGCCTGCATAGATTTATGGCCATTTTATGGCCATTCGGGGGAAACTCTGCAGTCAGTACGGTGTTGGCCTGGGGTAGCTGAATGTGGTTTTGAAAGGCATCTTTTTCTGTTCCAGTGTGGGTCTGGTAAAAATTTTGTCGATTTTAGCCCCCGTGCCCCCAACTCAAGTTAAAGCATGCAAGCAGGAAATTCCCCCCACACCCCGGTTTCAATCCTTTTTAAAAGAAATACAGTGTGCAAAACCAGAGAAAACTCTTCTGGGCAAAAATGCCCTTAAAAGCAAAAAGTTTTTCCAGGCAGTTGTGTGTAGGAGGGAAGACAGCAAGCTTCTGTACTTCCGACAGAAGAAACAGCTCCAAGGGGGGCGGAGCGAAGATTCCTAGCCCAATCCTAGGCTGTTTTCAGCCCCGGGAAGTTTTGAGCTGTGGCAGTCAGCCAATCCAAAAACTACTCAAGCACTTGTCAAAACTCTGAATGGGTGGAGGTTTTTTCCCAGAAGTTCCGTACACACCCCACTCCCAGCCAAAGTTGGGGTGTTTGGTTTATCTATGAAGATATCTGGCATTAGAGGTAACCGGACAAACAGGAAGATGACATCATTGCTGCTCCAACCTAAAAACAGGATATGCCTAGTGCGAAAAACAGGAAAATTGCATCATTTTAAAAAGATTGGAGGGGGGATTTTTATATCTCTCCACTGATTTCACTCAAAATGTGTGTCACAGTTTTAAAAACCTGTTTTATTTAAGATATGAGAATGTTTAAGCACACTGACCATTTATAGCAATATTCCGTGTCTCTGGTGAAAAAAGGTTAATCACATATGATTGTGGCATAATAGCACGAGGCATTTTAGGGTCCCCATTGATCAGAACCCACCCACAATGTGTGAAGGAGAGAATGACATCGATACTGCACACACACACCAAATACCAGCACATGTATTTTGAGACAGGGACAATATAATGAGAAAATGTGGCCACTATTGTGTTCATGCCCACCCTCTTTCCCTTCTGTGTGAAGTGAAATAAATCATAGGGGAATTGCAATAAACGAAACGCAGGTCCCGCAGTGTGCGCCGTGGTATAGAGGACCCCAGCCTTCTAGGAGAGGTCAGGGGGAGTGTCCCGAGGCGGCACGTGCAATTTGGGGGCTGTAGGAGCTGTTTTGTCGATTTTAGCCTACGCCGACCCTGCAAGGTAGTACACCCAAGCGGCACATGGTTTCATTTCGGGGTATCGAGTGACCCCTCAGCGGACTCGCCACGACGAGGGGGACCTCTGGGCACTATTATTGGGGTGATTGGGGGTACCCCAAAATTTCGATTTTGGGGCGCCCTCCTCCGTCACGCGGTGGAGTGTCTGGCGACATTTAAACACACCAATGAGCAGCGGAAGGGGGTGGTTCCAGAGGTAACAGAGATAAAAGGGGCAGGCCGCGCTGCACACCTGTCCACGCTTTCTTCAAAAAGCTACCCCTCTCATATAACTCCAAACCCCGCAAAGCGCCAGATCGCTAAACTCTTTCTCAATTCTCTGTGGGGTAAATTTGCACAGAGAACAAACTTGCCAACCACCGAAATCGTGAAAGACACAGATCGCTTTTTTGAGCTGCTATTTTCAGACAATTACGAGGTTGCCTGTTGCAGTTTCATCAGCGAGGATGCTGCCTGCGTATCTTGGAAACACGCTAGGGACCGTGTGACATCTCCCGGCTACACGAATGTGTACATAGCAGCTTTCACCACCGCTTATGCGAGGCTGGAGCTCTACAATTTGCTCGACCGGTTAGGGCAGCGTTGTTTATATCATGACACCGACTCTGTGATATTTGTGAGCCATCCTGGTGACTGGAACCCCCCGCTGGGAGATTATTTAGGGGAGCTGACGAGTGAAGTCCCTGCGGGGCAGCATATAAAGGAGTTTGTTTCTGCAGGCCCCAAAGACTTATGGCTACAGGCTGTCAGGAGGGGAGGCATGTCTGAAAGTAAAGGGCATTACGCTGAATGCCGCTAACAGGGAAAAGATCCATTTTGACAGTTTGAAGGATTTGGTTTTCACACACGTTTCTGGTTCTGAGCCTGGCGAGATCACGGTGAGTCACCGGGGCATCGTTAGAGACAAACAGAACTTTGTAATTAAAACAAAAAATCTTAAAAAAACTCAGAAGGTGGTTTACGACAAGCGTGTGCTCAGAGAGGGTTTTAAGAGCGTGCCCTACGGCTACTGAAATGGATACAAGGTGGCGCCACCCTTTCTCGGCCATCCTTGCGGGCCCCAGCAATTGTGGGAAAAGTTATTTTATAAAAAGCCTGCTTGTGAATGCAAATTCTACACTTTCTGTCATGCCTGATAATATTGTGTGGTTTTATGCATGCTGGCAACCGTTGTATGAAGAATTGCTCAGACGTTATTCCTTTATAAAGTTTGTAGAGGGTTTGCCCTCAAACTTGAATGATGATGGGTTGTTACCTTGTAATAAAAAAACCTCGTTGTGGTGGATGATTTGATGGCGTGTGCTTCTGATAGCGGTGAAATCGAAAATGCTTTCACCAAATATGTTCACCACAGAAATCTAAGTATTATTTACATTGTGCAGAATCTATTCTGCCAAGGCAAGAGCAGCAGAACTATCAACCTGAATACCAAGTACATGGTGTTATTTAAAAACCCACGAGATAAATTACAAATAGTGACTCTGGCCAGGCAGATGTACCCAGGGAAAGCTGCCTTTTTTATGGAGGCTTATGAGGATGCCACGGGGAAGCCCTACGGGTACCTGGTAGTGGATTTAAACGCGACCACACCAGAGTCCTACAGGCTGCGCACCGGCATGTTCCCCCTGACCTCCCAGTTTGCTATGTTATTAAAAAAACAACTGGGGGGATTAAAAGACGCTGATACACAACGCCTTAGAGCTTTTAAGAAGAGGGTGCCTGCCACAACGGAAGCATGTCGGCCTGCTTAAAAAGAAACGGGACTCTCCTGAAACTCGTCTCAAAATCTCCCCTCGCCTGAGGAAAGCTATTTTGTGCGCCGCTCCAAATGATCTAATCAAGGCTATTGGGGAGATAGCTCTAAACGCACTAAAAGGCGTCATCCCTCTGTCACAGCGCCAGAAGACAGTCCTGCGAAAAAAACGTACAGTCATCAAATCTCTGAGCAGCTCCAAAATCCCTCTGACAAAGAAGAAGAAGCTGGTGAGGCAACAGGGCGGTTTTATCGGCTCCCTGTTGGGCTTTGCTCTGCCCCTGATTACCAGTTTTTTAACCCCTTCCTGATGGAGCATGCGGAGAAAATGTATCTGGTCCCTAGCCAGCAATTAGAACGCCTAACCATTCCACGTCCCCCAGAGGGTGAACCCATCAGGCACACGGCCGTACACTCTCTAGACAGGGAGATGAAAACTGTTCTAGAGAGAGGGGACTTGTCTGAATATGAGAAAGCCAAACTGTACGGCTCTCTCCTTCAGAAATATCTAACACATGTCAGAATCGGGGAGGAAGAGAAAACCAAGTTGAATCTGTATCTCCCACAACCGGCATCAATGACAGACCCCGATGAAAAGAATGCACCTGGATTTGAAGAGGTGCTAGAGAATCTGCCACGCCGATACAGGAACAATGCTCGTGTGCTGTTAAAGAAAATGAATCAAAACAGAGAAATTGCCTCTTGGGATGAAAGGGGAACTTTTCTTTATAGAGGGGCCCCAGTCGCCGGAAGCAACCTGCAGGACCTCGTCAAGGCAATTACTCAGACGCACCCTCCTTCTTCTGCCTCACAGCCTAAAGGCATGGATGTATTTATGACGGCTCTGGCTGAACTCAATGTCCCCTCATCGGTCGCTGGCAACCTGACTACTAGAAAAATGTTAGAAGACTTGAAAAGCCCTCAGCCACCCATTTTAAAGCGCACACCTGTTATTTCTTCTAAAAAACAAAAGCTTTCACCCCTCCCTGTTTCCTCTAAAAGAAAAAAACATAGAGTGTCAAAGTGGTTGACTAATGAAAAATAAATTCTTTGAAATGCAAACCTTTGTCTCTGAGTGATTTTTGAAAAAAGGTACATTTACCCGTATTAAGATTCCAACAACCTTTTATTAGGGGCACAAGAAACACAGGTTTGGGCAGGTGTGTACATATTTGGTAAAGTCCATGAATTCTTCCGGGTGCTTTTCACAAAACTCATGACCATTCTGTCATTTTGCTCGGGGTTGGGGGAATACATCTTCACGATCGCATGAAAGGGGATGCCTCTGCAGCGGTGATGGAGAAAAAACAGGCAATGATGGCCACAGGTGGTCGATGCCGGTCCTTGGAGCCTCTTCCGATGAAAATGAATCTCCTCAGAATTTTTGTTTAAAAAATCCATAATAGTTGGGGGAAAGAGATAGCTAGAGGGCGCATTCCCGTAAGAGTCGAAAAACTCTGAGGTGCTATGGTCCGGGAGGTAGATCGCCAGCCAGTGTTCCCCGGGGAGGTTGTGGGGGTGCGTGTTTACCACTAAAGAGATGGGTCTCCGGGTCACTGCTTTGGTGGGGAGCCAATCGCTGGGGAAGACTCCCAGGAAGGTTTTCCGGGTGTGAGGGCTGTCAAGCAAGCCGCGTGATAACTGGATCGTGTCCATGCTACATGTAGTCAAAGAGCACGTTGCGGTTGTGGTTGATCTCGATGACGTTGTCAAACACTCCGTACACAATCAAATTCACAGTATGGGGCAGAGCCGCTGCAAAACGTATCTCTGCTCTCAGGTTCCCCGTTTTGATCAGGGAGTAATGGTCTCCGCACTCCTGGTCAGGAGAGAGGTCAAAAGCAAACAGGGTGTACCCTACCCGGTAGCCGTCACGGTCTATTAGGAGGGGTCTATCCTGCAGGTGCTTTCCCGCAGTTTGCACAAGGCTCATGTATTCTCTCACGTTGTTTTTCACTGCAAAGTCAGGCTGGAAGGGCTTGGAGGGGACCTGCTCTCCATCCACGTACAGAGCTACAAAGTTAATGTTGTAATGCTTAAAGTTAAAAGGGTTTTTGGTGTAACTGCCGCTGAAAGCATCATTGTCCACCAAACCCATGACCACCATTTTGGGGAGCTGACCCAAAAACAGGTTGTCTTGATTGCTCACACGTGCACCGGCTGGAATACTGAACACCTTCATGCCAACACGGTCCACGGGGTATTTTGCTGTTGATGTCAGCAGAGCTTCGGCATGAGCCAGTCGGACGCTGGGGGCAACTTTCACCCTTTTCACAAAGAGAGAGGCTGAATCCAGGTGAAGCTTAAACTGTGCTCCCGCAGCCTCCCCGCTCATCAGGCAGAAAGTGTCTTTGTTACGTGTTAATCTGATTTTCACATCTACCCCATTTAAGAGCAGTTTTTCTTGAAAAAATAGGTCTGCGTGGAGGTGCCCTAAGAGGTCTACCATCCTGCTCCCTGCGGTCAGCTTCGCTCTCATGCCAAACCCCGAGTTGGGGGCATCCTGTTTGACGGTGTTGTCCAGCTGCCCCGGTGTATCCTTATAAAAGCCCCCTGCGGAAAATTGGGTCGCTAGGGTTTCCCCGCTGTAGTTGAGCATTGTTTCAATCATCGCCCTGTAGGGATAGCAATTGTTACTCTGGCTGATCAGGCGGTCTCCCAGGGTCACGTCCAGTTGGCTGAAGATGGTGGCGATAGGGTAGTTCACCAGCGTCACTCTTGTGTCCTCGCCAATGTCTGTGCCATCTTCTCGAGTAATTTTACATTTCACATACAAGAGGGTATTATTTAAATCGAGGTAATCTTCCCCATTCCCGGCTATGAAAAACTCTAGAGGTGCCGATCCTGCAAGGGCTGAAAGGGGTGGGACTTCGATATACAAGCTCTTCTCGATGCTGGTCTGCGTCGGGGCTATCTGGAAAAGGTCCAGCTCAGACTTTACGCACTCTTCCGAGCTACAGTGGATGAAAGCCATGGCTGTTTATAGTACGTCCTTTAGCCCTCGGCGGAGTTGCTTCTTCTTGTTGTTCTTTCCTCTCCCCTTCCTCACGGTTCTCTGCTTCGTAGTGCCCCCGTGGCTCCTTTTAACAGGACTTGGGGGCCCTTGCGCATGGTTGACCGTTTTCTTTTAAGACCACCCCTTCTTTTAAGATACAGGAAGCCCGACCCTTCCTGGGGTCCGAGTTTATTCATAACTCTGTTGGTCACGCGGCTCACGACATCTTGAGCAATATTGCGGGCGGCTGATTTCAAATGCGGCTTGACAATGTCTACCCCTTTTCTAAAAAGTGGCACGGCCATTCGAAAAGCCGTCGGAAAATACCTCCCACCCCCGCCCCGTACATAACGGGTGCGCCATGAAATCCGGGGAGAGCATGACCCGCCTGAGATCTGTAATATTTCCTAATCATCGTGGGATCCCCGTAATCTTTCACAATCACCATTTTTTCCGCGGACGAATGTGCAACCTCACAATGACTTTCCCGTAGCGAAATGGCACTGGGCTGTTCTGATCCGTCTTTATCTCTATGCTGATGGTTTCGACGTGGTGCTTATTGACCGGTACGTAGTGGGGCTCGTTATAGAAGACCGTGATAAAGTCGTGAGGCTTCCCCTGTACAGGAACACAGCGTAGAAGGGGCACCGCCGTGTCCCCCACTCTTTGGTGTTCTACGATGTCGGTGTACAGGTACAGGGTATTAACCCCCCCTGTAATATCTGCGCAGTTCTGGATTTTTTTGATGGGAACATTGGGAGGAGCCCCCATCACGTAGGCCAATTCTTCACTCATCGTGACAGAGTAAATATCAGACCCGTTAAACCTGAGTATCGCTTGCGTTGGATCAAAGTAGAACTGTAGATCGGGGGAGGCCGCGTCTGTTTTTTGACAGCGCTATTCATAAATTCAACTATGCTGCGAATATCATAGTAGTATCCTGAGCGCAGCTGATATTCCTGGTGAACAGCCCCATTAGAAATCTGGAATCTAGCTGGCTTGGTAAATGTGTACCAATTGTGGGGATAGTGAATTTCCACCAATCCCACCTCCCATTCCCCACGCAACTCCAGAGGCTTAAACATGCGCACCGTGAATGAAGCGCTGGTATTTTCAGGAAATAGATCCTTAGAAGCGTTGCTGGGGAGCGTGATGTAAAACCCATCATCTTCCATCCTTCTCTGTGATGTCTTCAGCGGGGACCCAGCTGTTAAATTTAGGTGGCCACCCCCTCCACTTGACAAAGAAAAACTTCTTTTTCTTGTTTGTTCGGCTTTTTATAATTTTCTCAATCCTGTATGTTCTGTCTTTCCAATTGGTCACTTTTTGCAGCTCCTCCGGGTAAAAACCTCCTAGGATCGGCTCACCGTCAAAATCTACCAGATGGTACAAAGGCCTCTCCCCCTTCTGACCACCTCTTCTATAATAAAGATTTCATCGGTGAAAGACTGTTCATACCCCTTTTCAAAAGTTCCCTTTGTTCTAGAGACTCTCACTCGTTCTCCCTTTCTAAACAAAAACGGGGCTTCTTTTGCGGGGACTGCTTCATACACGTGTCTCCACACGGCGAGCGCATTAGAAGGCTTCACGTCTACAGGCCGCTTCTGAATAGTTCTGTGGTAGCTGTGGTTATAGCTTTTGACCAGGTCCTGTAGCACATCCCTATAGTTAAAAGTGTTCTTGGCTGTAAAATACCGCCACATCTTGGTCTTTAAAGTTCTATTAAACCTCTCCACCACTGCAGCCTTGACTTCATTATTGGTGACAAAGTGGTAAACTCCGTGATGTTTTAACAGAGCACCCACTTTTTTATTGAGAAACTCTTTGCCCCTATCTGTTTGCAGCTTCTGAGGGGTTCGCCCTGACTCCATGAAAATGCTTTTAAAAGCGACCGACACTTCTTTCCCACCCTTATCTTTCAGAGGCACGGCCCATGCGTATTTAGACAAAATGTCTATCACCGTTAAAATGTATTTGTAGCCCCTGTTGTACTTGGAATATTGTTGCATATCCACCAAGTCCGCCTGCCACTGCTCATCGATATCCCCCACGATTACCTTGTTTCTTTTGAAATGCACCCTGGCTGTTTTATGCAAAGCATAGGCATCCTGATCATCGAGCCACGCTTCCACCTCTTTTCTGCTCACCCTATGCCCCCTCTTAGAAGCTGCTTGAAAAAGAGATTCAACCCCTCCAAAACTTCCAATCTCCTGGGGGTTAAAATAAATCCCTTTTAATACATCCTGATGATGAACCATGACGCTTCACTCTCTTTTACTACAATAAAAGTATTTTTTATTAGACAACAAATATACAGTCTCAGTCCCCCCTCCCCCATCTTCACAGCAGCGCGGCATACCCTTTTATCTCTGCTACCCTGGAACCACCCCTTCCAGTGCTCATTGGCACGTTTAAATGTCGCCAGACATGTGATGGAGGAAGGCGCCTCAAAACCGAAATTTTGGGGGTACCCCCAATCACCCCAATAATAGTGCCCAGAGGTCCCCCTCGTCGAGGCGAGTCCGCTGAGGGGTCACTCGATACCCCGAAATGAAACCATGTGCCGCTTGGGTGTACTACCTTGCAGGGTCGGCGTAGG
This sequence comes from Gekko gecko, assembly GCA_029375565.1. Taxonomy (NCBI): domain Eukaryota; kingdom Metazoa; phylum Chordata; class Lepidosauria; order Squamata; family Gekkonidae; genus Gekko; species Gekko gecko. The sequence continues at coordinate 223,992,522 of JAPDNY010000005.1, forward strand.
CTAAAATCGACAAAACAGCTCCTACAGCCCCCAAATCGCACGTGCCGCCTCGGGACACTCCCCCTGACCTCTCCTAGAAGGCTGGGGTCCTCTATACCACGGCGCACACTGCGGGACCTGCGTTTCGTTTATTGCAATTCCCCTATGATTTATTTCACTTCACACAGAAGGGAAAGAGGGTGGGCATGAACACAATAGTGGCCACATTTTCTCATTATATTGTCCCTGTCTCAAAATACATGTGCTGGTATTTGGTGTGTGTGTGCAGTATCGATGTCATTCTCTCCTTCACACATTGTGGGTGGGTTCTGATCAATGGGGACCCTAAAATGCCTCGTGCTATTATGCCACAATCATATGTGATTAACCTTTTTCACCAGAGACACGGAATATTGCTATAAATGGTCAGTGTGCTTAAACATTCTCATATCTTAAATAAAACAGGTTTTTAAAACTGTGACACACATTTTGAGTGAAATCAGTGGAGAGATATAAAAATCCCCCCTCCAATCTTTTTAAAATGATGCAATTTTCCTGTTTTTCGCACTAGGCATATCCTGTTTTTAGGTTGGAGCAGCAATGATGTCATCTTCCTGTTTGTCCGGTTACCTCTAATGCCAGATATCTTCATAGATAAACCAAACACCCCAACTTTGGCTGGGAGTGGGGTGTGTACGGAACTTCTGGGAAAAAACCTCCACCCATTCAGAGTTTTGACAAGTGCTTGAGTAGTTTTTGGATTGGCTGACTGCCACAGCTCAAAACTTCCCGGGGCTGAAAACAGCCTAGGATTGGGCTAGGAATCTTCGCTCCGCCCCCCTTGGAGCTGTTTCTTCTGTCGGAAGTACAGAAGGTTGCTGTCTTCCCTCCTACACACAACTGCCTGGAAAAACTTTTTGCTTTTAAGGGCATTTTTGCCCAGAAGAGTTTTCTCTGGTTTTGCACACTGTATTTCTTTTAAAAAAGGATTGAAACCGGGGTGTGGGGGGAATTTCCTGCTTGCATGCTTTAACTTGAGTTGGGGGCACGGGGGGGGGGGGACTGGAGACTGGCATTCCCTATGTTTTTCTGGGTAAGTGAGCTGGTTGTCTTTTTTTCATGGCTTGAGATTCTCTAGTGCAATCTCTCTCTCTCTCTGCTTGCTTTCAAATTAACACTACTTTCTATGGGTTAAAATTGTTGCTGAGATGTTAAAGGGGATGTCTGCTCTTTATTTGTTCTTTCCCTTTGCTTCAATCAAGCTGTTTTTTGCGATGTGTGTACCTTGGGGGTGGGGGGGGGACGTTTGCAGAAAGAGAGAGAGAGAGCAGGCTTTAGAGATTCTCTCTCTCTCTTTATTTGCTCTTTACCTATTCCTGTGATATGCAGCAGCCATTTCACTTTTTAAAAAGGACACTTTTCCCCCTTTGCAGCAAACTGGTTGCCTTTGCTCTCGGGGGGGGGGCTTGCAAAGAGTGGAAATCAGCTGGCTGTGTGTGTGTGTGTGTGTGTGTGTGTGTGTGTGTGTGTGTGTGGAGACTTCTCAGACCCTGGGGAGTCTGCACTAAACACAGAGATACACACAACCCAAAGGAAAAAAGGGGTGTTGTTGTGCCCAATTTTCACAGTCTGCAAAATGTGCTTTTTTTTTTTGTTAGTAGATATACGTTAGAATCAATAGTCTTTCCTTTTCTCGGGGGGGTGGTGAAGGGGGGGCATGGTGATTTCAGCTCTCCTTTTTCAAGCAGAGGAGGAAAACTTTTTTCTTCTTTTCTTGCCAGCCGGAGCCTCCAGCGTGAGAGCGCCGGCAAAGTTTGAAACCTACACCAAACACACATTTCAGCACATGTTAAAAATAAATACATAAATAAACTGCACACATGCTTCCCTTGGAAATTCTCTCTATCGCCTGAAGTTTTTGCACCAAGCACAACAATGGGGGGGGGCATAGTGATTTCAGCTCTCCCTTTTTTCAAGCAGGGAGTGGAAATCTCCCCCTTTCTTGCCTGTCTGAGTTTCCAGTGAGAGAGAACTGGGGGATATTCTGAAAATTCCAAGCACTTGAACTTACACCAAACACACTTTTTCAACAACACTTTGTTAAAAAAACAAACTTGTACACTTGCTCCCCCTTGGATATTCTCTCTGCTTTTACTGCCCCCACAGCCTAAAGTTTTTGCACCAAGCACAACAACACAAATGGCTGCCATTGTACCAGTCTCCTTCTCCCCACTGCAAACCCCCTGCTGCTAACAGCCCCATAGCACAGCCTCCTCCATTCCCTTCTGGGCTGATACTGGCGGCCATCTTGCCCATCCCTGTTTTTGAAGCATGCCCCTCTCCCAGCGGAAGCATAGCTTCCGCAGGGGGATGGGGGCAGCTGTCAAACGTTTCCGGTCTCTGAATTAAAAGAAGGGTACACCCTATTACTACTACTGTGCTGCTGAAAGGAGGCAAATTAGAGCTGGAGCAAAAAGATGCATGGTAGCATGATCAGACGGGTCCCTGAGATGCCACACAGACACCGATAGCCAGAAATCACACGGCAATGTTGAAGTGCATCAAAGGGTCTTGCACATGCACACTCTTACGTTGCTTCGCATACTGTGAAGGCTTGGAAAAACACATCCGGTGTGACGGGACGCATGCGTGTGCCAGATGCACCAGATTAACTCCACTTCCACGATCTGATGCTCACCTGCGACCCGCGTTTTCTGGTTGCTACTACACTTTTGCTGGTACTTTTTAAATCCGCTTCTTCGGGCTGATGGTACAGGTTGGTGACAGGTAAGCTACGCTTCCCAGATATTGCTGTATGATTGTGCCCATTTGATGCACCCTCAACCCGTTCATTTCATGGGGCAAATCCTCCCATGTGACCGGGGCATTAGATACTTATACAAAAGCCCCATTGAAGACAACATTAACCTGCCCTCCTTTGATTAAATGATACTTTAATGTGCCAGCATCCTGCTGTTGCTCCAGCCTGGATGGCCCTGGCTAGCCTGATCTTGTCAGACCCTCTGAAGCTAAGCACGGTAGGCCCTGGTTAGTACTTGGATGGGAGACCACCAAGGAAGCCTAGGGTTGTGACACAGAGGCAGGCAAAGGCAAACCATCTCTGAATATCTCATGCCTTAAAAATAACTATGAGGTTGCCATCAGTCAACTGAGGTGTGCGCATGCTCTGAGAAGCAGATGCCGTGGTTCCTCTGCTCCGAACAGATGAAAGATTAATGACCTAAAAAAAGGTGATAAATCTCACCAAACTGCCAGAGAACTGTCTGAGTAGTGTTTAAAGCAACAAGGAATGAGGAGAGTCAAGGAATTCCGGGCTTGGCAGGGTAAGAAGACGTTTATCAACCTTTACAAATAAAGAGCCTGCAGCCGGCAAATTAATTGAAAATGGCAACAACAGTAAAAGCCTTATCAGAGCAAATTGCCCAGTTCCAGGCCTTAATGTTAGCATCGCAGGAAAAAATAATGAAAGAAATCGTAGGGGTTAAGCAGGATTTGGAACAGATAGGTGCAGAAATTAAAGTGGTGAAGGTGATTGCTGTGAAAGCAAAAACTTTGGCCCAGGAGAATAAGGAACAAATCATCCAATTAAAGAAACAGATTGCACAATTGTCAGACAGAAGCAGACGTGCAAATTTAATTATACATGGGATTTCGGAAGATGTAGAGCAAAAGAAGTTGGAACAATGTACTGTGGAATGGATAACTGAACAAAGGATAGAACTAGAAGAAGACCAAATAGAATGGGCACATAGGCTGCAGACAAACAGAAGGGGAGGAGAACCATACCCAGTTATAGTAAAATTTGGAAGAGAAAAAAAACAACAGATATTTTCAGTCTTAAAAAAATTAAAGGATTGAATTCTAAAGGGAAAAAGGCTTATGTCAGGCAAGACTTCTGCCAGGACACATTGAGTCAAAAGCTCAGCAGCTTTATAATAGTAAAATACAATTCAGATGGGCTTATCTGGCCTCCATAGTCATCTTCAAAGAGGGAAAGAGATTAATGGCGAAAACCCACAAGAAGCAGTAAAACTACTGGAGAAGTTGGGACTTCATACAGGAAACCTGGAAGATCAAACAGAGATGGAAGAAGTGGAAGCAACAGAGGTTGAGGAAGAAGGGCCCTCCACACACCAGGACAAGAGGCAAAGACCATTCTCATAGAGGCAGAAAATTAAGGGAAGTATCCATTAAATAAAGGTCATTAGTAATGTGAAAGAGTTAAATGTATCAAAGGGGGAGGTGTGCACACCTGAAGGTGTAGAGAGAGGACAATTTATTCCTCCTCAAACAAGAGCTCTACACAAGGGGAAGAAGGTGGTTGGAAGAACGGGAGGGGGAGGAAAGGTGAGAAGGGTTAGCAAAGTAAACAGAATAAAAATTAACTCTCAGCGTGGAGGAGGAGGAGGAAAGCTTAAAGTAGAAGAGTATGGTTGAAAGTTTGAAGGTGCTGACACTGAACATAAATGGTTTGAGCTCCGACTTAATGAGATATAGATGCACCAGATTTACGAAACAACAGAATATAGATATTATGTACCTGCAGGAAACACATAAAGCAAAGAGAGATAATAAACGGTTGCTTAATGACCCAGCGTGGGTGGTGCTAGCTAAAGCCAGAAGTGAATTTAAGGTGAGGGAAGTGGCAATACTAGTACATAAGAAGTACGATATTAAGTTAAGAGGAATAATAGCAAATGAGGAAGGAAGATATCTGTTAGTTAAATGTTTACTTGAAGGCAAATTAATAACATTAGTAAATATATATGCCCCTAACAAAGGACAAAAAAGATCCTTAATTAAAAAAAAATTAAAAATACAGAAATTTGCGGAAGGAGAAGTATTAATAGCAGGTGATTGGAATATAGATGTTACTAAAAGTAATGTGGTAAGGTGGAAAAAATTGGAGCCTAATAGAAGCACATGAAGCTTTGGGACTGATGCTACAACCAACATACTTTTCAAACAGACATAAAACAGCTTCACTCCTAGACTTTATAATACTTAAAGAATTTGGTAAATGGGAGCCAAAAAAATAGTCACACACCCAATATGGATTTCAGACCATGCACCGATCAGCATAGAAATAGAAGTTAACTGGGACAAAGTAAAAACAAAATGGAGATACAATAATACGATCATGTCTAAAGGAAACGATAAACAATATATGGAAAACCAAATTAAACTATACTTTCAGGAGAACAGAGGAACAGTAACTACAGATATGCTTTGGGATACAGCCAAAGCTGTAATCAGGGGACAGTGTATCATGAAAGAGAAAGAATTAAAAAGAAGATGGTACTCTGTAAGAAATAATAAAATACAAGAAACTGAGAACTTACAAAAACAGCAATCACAGAAATTCTGTTATAATAGAAACAGATTAATTACAGAATTGAAGAAACATTTACATTCATTAGACTCTAGGGCATTATGGAAAAAACAAGTCATGGTAAGAGATGAGTTCCAGAGAAATTAAATAAGCTCAGTCAAAAAATTAGCAAACTATTTAAAAAATAAAAGAGATAAGCAAAGGGCGAGAACCATTAGAGTAAACAGGAATATAACACAGAATCCAGAAAAGATTAAGGAAGCCTTTATGGATTTCTATAAGACCCTTTACAAAAAATGGAATACTATGGAATGTGAGGAATCAATAGAAACAGAAACAGAAAAGGAAAGTCTTGAAGGGGAAATAACAGAGCAAGAAATAGAACAAGTAATAAAAGGTTTAAAAACAGGTAAATCACCAGGTATGGACGGATTTACAGCGGAATTCTACAAGGAAATGAGAGAAATTCTAGTACCGGAACTATGTACAGTCTTTAAGAATATACTAAAGGGGGGAAATGCACCCAACACTTGGAGGAAAGCAGAAATAACAACATTATTAAAACCACAGAGGGACCCTCAGGAAGTGGATTCCTATAGGCCAATAAGCTTATTAAATCAAGACTATAAAATCTTTGCTAAAATAATGGCAAATAGACTTAAAAATATTACTCATAAAGTTATAAAAGATGACCAGTATGGTTTTGTTAAAAATAGAAGTATAGCTCACCCGATTAGAAACATATTAAATGTATGAAGTCACTGTCGAATGGGGAAAATAGGTTTGCTTAAATTAGATGTATACAAAGCATTTGATACACAATCCCATGAATTCCTGTGGGATATAATGTTGAAATATGGCATTGGCCAGGGATTTATAAAAACCATACAGGAAATGCATAGAGAAGGTTCAGAAGTGGTTCGAATAAATGGCAAACATCCTGCACAATTCTCAATAACAAGGGGAGTAAGACAAGGATGCCCACTATCACCCTTTCTGTTTATAAAGGCAATTGAACAATTAGCGGAAAGAATTAGAAACTCAGGAAGGATAGAAGGTTGTAAAATAGGCAAAGAAGAGATGAAAATTAATCTGTTTCCAGATGATATAATAGCAATAACCATAACAGTAATAATAATAATAATAATAATAATAATAATAATGTCCAACCCAAAGGAAGGAATTAAAGAGAAAAAGGTGATACTAGAGGGCTTTGAAACAAGGTCAGGTTTAAAAATTAATATGATGAAATCAGAAGTATTATACCATAATGTAAACAGAGAGGAAAGGAAAGAAATTAACATATTAATCAAAATAGGATTTGGCGTCAAAAGATTTAGATATTTAGGAGTCGAAATATTTCAAAACATCAATAAGATTGTAGAGAAAAACTATAATAATATTTGGAGAAAAATAACAAGAGATAGGAAAAGATGGAAAAGAGAGTCCTTAAATATAACATCCAGAATTAGGAATGTAAAAGTGTTCTGGATACCTAAATTAACATATCTATTTCAAGTACTACCATTAGAAATTACCAAACAAAACCTGGAGAAATGGAATGCAATAATAAGGGAGTGGATATTTGGTAGCACAAAGACTAGAATCTCAAAATAAATAAATAATGTATAGTCATAATTCAGAATTAGGGTGGGGCGTACTAAACATAGTAAGTTATTATGAAGCCTTCCAGTTGAAAACATTTTTAGAAATAGAGGAAGATGAGAATCAGAAATGGGTCAACTTTGAAAATGAAGCAAATAAAGGAATAGGGAAATATGGTATATTTACAAACAAAGGGGAAAGAGAAGACGGGTCTAAGGAGAAATACCTTAAGAATTTGGAAGAAGTGGCAACCAAAGTGGTTTAAACGTATATCTAGATGGGCACCATTAGAAACCTTAGAAAAGGATAGCATAGACCATAGATGGTGGGAACTGCTTAGAAAAACAGGATTAAGAAGAATAAAAGATATGTGTAATGGAGGAATTCTGAAGTCACCCCAAGCATTAGAAGGGGAGATAGGTGCACAATATTGGTTAAAAATAGCTGGTTTATAGAAGAAAGTTAAGAAGCTAATGAAGGATAAGAATATAAGTACAGAGGAACCAATAGAAGAGTTATATAAAAGAATGAAACAAAATAAAAGGGGGTTAGCAGGTGCAATATATAAGAAAATGATCTCAGATAAAAAACAAACAATTACTCAGTTACAAAGAAAATGGGAGACAGAAATGCAAATAACAGAGCAAAAAGTTATAAAACTTATGAACGGAATTACAATAATTAAAAGATATAAATACAAAGAACTAGAATTAAAATTCCTTACCAAATGGTATAGAACCCCAGCTGCGCTGGCAAATATGTTTCCAGGATTGAGCCCTAACTGTTGGCACTGTAAAAATGTAAAAGGGTGGTACTCACATATGTGGTGGGAATGCCCAGAAGTTAAAATTTTTTGGAGAAATATCATAGGAAAAATGAATAGATTATTTGCAGTAAATATAAGCATAGATTTTGAGTTAATGTTAATGAGTACAATAGGATCGGAGACAATAGAGAGAAAGCACCAAGAACTACTAAAAGCAATGGTTCTAGCAGGTAAAGCAGTTATAGCGGCAGGTTGGAAAGATGCAAGTAAATGGACAGAGAGAAACTGGCTTAACTATCTGTTCGAAATTATTCAATCAGATATAATCTCCATAATTAGCCAGGATATGCCGTGGGAAGACAGAACAGCGACAATCCAAGAGAAATGGACCGCATACTGGAGATGGATGGAAGAAGAACAAAGAAACGACGTTCAGTGGAAGCTCCAAACACTATACCCCTGGCTGGGAGAAATGGACTAAAAACAATAGACTGGAGGGAGGCGGGGAGGATGGGGGAAATTGTAAAAGCATAATGGGATATGAAAATGTATAATCAGAATGGCAATAATAACAACAACAACAAATATTTACACAAAAAAGAGACTCCAACCACATGGCCCCAGCCACAGAAAGTCACTTAAATCCACACAAAAAAGTCTGCATTTTACCATCAAGTTCAAATATTTCACACCACGGGAATACTGTCTGCCCGTCTGTCTAACAAAGTTTGAGTACAGTGACACCTTTAAGACCAACAAAGTTTTAATCAAGGTATGCGCTTGAAACCCCTGGAAACAATACTGACTTTGACAGGCTAAGAAAGACATAGAGAGAAAGACAAATAAAGAGGGACACAGAGAGAGCGGGAGACACAGAGAGACACAGGCTGTGTTCAGACGGCCAGTCAATCACGCCATGAGCCCTCCTAAAAATTTATCCCGATTTTTTTAATCCAGCCTAGCACGACCAGACGCCCCCATGAAATAGCCTCACCGTGCGTTGTTCCCGCCGTGATTTGTCTACACGGCATCCACCGAGGATTTTTTTTTAAAAAGTTTTGTACATTCGCATAGGCAAGGCTGCGCCTCCTTGGAGAACTGAGGCGATCGCGGAGGGTTTTCAGCAAAGTTTTGCGCATGCAGGGATGGAAAGAATAAGTCCCTGTCCTCCCCCTTGCCATTGCCATCATGATCAATGGAGGGACTATTTCGCAAGTTAGAACAGTCCTTCCCCCCTCCATCTCCCATCGCGGTAACATCTTGTCCCTAAAATAAATAAGCATGAATATTACATTCCTCGTAGCGCTTATCGCTGAATGCGTTTCCTCGTTAAAGCGCACATAGGGTTTTATTTTTAAAAAATCGCGCCCCTGTCGGCTCGGTCTGACGTCAGACCGAGCCGACGGGAGCATCGCGCGCTAATGGAGTGACCAGACGGAAGAAAGTCTGCAGTTGTCGCGCGGGTAAGCGAAAACCCTACATTGAAACTGCTCCTTTTTAAATCAGGATTGGAGGCGCAGCAGAACGGGATGTCTTCGGGACCGGAATTTTTCCCAGATGTTTCTGTCTGGTCGTGCATTTTTTTTTTTTTTTTGTAAATACAGTTTTTTATTGGATATATCACATGTTCACACAATTTAAACAAATCACTACATATCCATTTTTCTTTCTCCCTCTCCCCCCCAAACAAGGCTTCCCGCACTGCTCCAACCCCATTGATGTCTCTCTTAATCTATTACAATTACTTCTAAACTTATTTTCTCATACTAACGGTAACAATTCAAAAGTCTAACTCTCTTTCATTTTCTTCTTAATAACTATCAAAACAAATCAAACCACGTTTAATATCCCAGTTTTTCAACAGATATTCTTGAAAGTCTTTCCAGTCTTCAAAAAAAGTTTCATCTTCTTCGTTGTTTAGCTTTCTTGTTAATTTGTCCATTTCTGCCATAAACAACATCCTTTTAATCCATTCCCATGTTTCAGGTACTTTATCTTGTTTCCAACATTGAGCAAAAGTCAGTCTAGCTGCTGTAATCAAGTACCATAATAATGTTCTCTTGGCTACATTTATTTCTTCCATTTTAAGACCTAGCAATAACATCTGTGGGTCTTTCTTAAAAGTACATTTCAGAATTTTTTGTATCTCATTGTGGATCTTAGTCCAATAACATGCTGCTTTATCACATGTCCACCACATATGGTAAAAAGACCCTTCATGTTTCTTACATTTCCAACATTTGTTAGACATACTTTCATTTATAATAGCAATTTTTTTGGGCGTCATATACCATCTATACATCATTTTATAACAATTCTCTTTAACATTTACACAAGTTGAAATTTTCATTGACTTTTTCCACAAATATTCCCAAGATGTCATTAATATCTCATTATTAACATTTACCGCCCATTTTATCATTTGCTCTTTTACAATTTCATCCTCAGTATACCATTTCAATAAAACCTTGTACAGTTTAGAAATCATTTTTTTCCCCTTTTCAAGCCATACAGTTTCAATTTCCATATTGTTTTCTCTAAAACCATGTTCTCTTTTATCGGTCTTTTATAAGTCATAAATCTGTCTATACTTCAACCAATCATATTCAAATTCCACATCAAATCTGTCTTTTAACACAAAGTTTTTCCCTTCTAATTTTAAAAGACTTTTATAAGGTAGCCAATCTAACCCTTGATTTCTTGAATATGGATTAATCACTTCTGCTGGTACTATCCAAAGTGGTCTTTCTTCTGAGAAGAATTTTCTATATCTCATCCAAGTCTCGAACAGTGATTGTCTTATAAAGTGGTGTGTGAAGAATTTGTCCATTTTTGCTTTTCCATACCATAAGTATGCGTGCATTTTTGATCCGCAAGGGAGTCATTCCTATGGCAGATCAAAAGATCCGTCTGAACACACCCACACACAGAGAGAGAGAAACAGAGAGAGACACAGGCCCAATCTGCATCTAGCATTTGCTCCACTGTTTTACCCAACAGAAAACGATGCGGCTCTAAACCACATTCAAATACCCCAGGCCAATGCTGTACTGACTGCAGAGTCACCCCTGAATGGCCATAAAACAGCCAGAAATCTATGCATACAGTGCCATAAAACCAAGAGATCAAATGAAGTGAAAGCAGCATGCAATGTAGAGGGGAATTTCTGTTCCAGTGTGGGTTTGGTAAAACAGCAGAGCAAATGCTAGATGCAGACTGAGCCCTAACAGAGGGACAGAGAGAGTGAGGGACAGAGACACACACACACAAAGGGACAGAGAGAGAGGGACAGAGGAACAGAGAGAAAGAGGGACACAGAGAGAGAAATGGACACAAAGAGAAACACACAGAGGGACAGAGAGAGAGATAAACAGGGGCACAGAGAGACAGCCCCAAAATCAGCTGCCAGCCTGCATGCTCTCCAAAACCCCCCCCCGCCACCCCAAAAGCAGTACCCACAAAACTGCCAGCCTCTCCACCACCCCCTACCCCAAAAGCCTAGATACTCTCTGAAGCCCCCTCCCTACCCTGAAAGCATTCCCCACCAGCCTGCTCACCTCACCAGAGCCTCAGACTGGCAGTGGTCAGCCTGGGTGTTCTCTGAAGCCCCCTCCCTACCGTGAAAAGAGTCCCCACCCTCAGCTCCCACCCATCCCACCTGAAACATGCCCCCACCAACCCATTCCAGAGTGCCCAAGCTGCCCACGGCCTGGGAGACCTTGGTGCCCACCCATCCCACCTGAAACAAGCCCCCCCCCCAACTTACCCTTCTGGCTGGCGGTGGTGGCAAGCAGAGGCAGCACGTGCTGTCTCCTGTTCCTCCTGGCCCGACTGAGGGCTGCTGGGAGCTGGGGGTGGGGCTTAGGCTAGAGTGCAGGCCCTGGCTACCCATCCACCCAGCAAATCAGCAAAAAAAAAAAAAAAGTTTTTAAAAAGGGGGAAAAAACCCACCCTTCCACTTTCAATGGAGGGAGGGGGAAGTGGGGGGGTGCAGGCAAGCGTTGCGAGCCACACCAGAGGGCTCTGTGAGCTGCATGTGGCTCACAAGCCGCAGTTTGACCATCCATGGTGTACAAGCACCATTTTTTTTCATTGTTGTTCTACTTTTTTTTTTACTGAGAGGTATGAGACTAGCAATAAAATGCTAATTTAAATCCTCCGAAGCAAGCAAGGGCACAGTAGTGACAGATCAACATGCAGTCATGAGTGGGAGGCTGAAGAGTTGGGAGAAGAGAGGAGATTAACCCACCACAGCACCAAGCCAACTTCAGATGTTCAAAGGGCAATTTACACCCGAAGTGAAGAGGTGAAATGAATAAAGGAGCCATGGGGACTTGAAGTTAAGCCAATGAAGCACACAAAGAACATCTCCATGCAGCACAGGAACTCCTGGGGCCAAAAAAATTGGGGTTTTCGAATATTTACCAAATCCCGAAACTAAACCAGTATCAGGGTTCAGGAATATAATGAAATACCAGTATTTTTCAGTTTCAATATACTCAAACCTGAAAAATATCACTTTTTGTACACCCCTAGTTGATATGCAGAGGCATGCAATGGCAAACAAACCCCTGCTAGTTCTCTGTCTGAAAATCCTCCGTGGTCGCCATAAGTTGCTGTAAACCATGTAAAGCATAATCAAGTCCTAACCGACTTTGCAAAGTTTACACACACACAATGTTATCAACAACAAAAGTGGTTTTGTGTGCTTGGTGTATACTGGTGGAACATTGACCTATTGAATTATTTTCCATAGTAACCAGCAACTAGCACTGAGTGATTTCAGAAAACCATGTGGACTGAGAGAGGAACATCATTCCTGCTTTTGCAGGAAGAGTGGCCCTTCCAATAAATAGTTCACCAATATTTGATTGCACAGACTTAAAAAAAAAGGGGGAGAATGGGGTCCTTTTTCAGTGCCTGTGCCCATAAACAGATGGGGAGGTAAAGGAATGATGGGGCTGTGACATCTCCGACCACGACAATGATGATGCACAGGCCTCTCGTCAAAAAATCCACAGTATTGCTGCATGTGAGAAAAAATCCACCAGTGGACAATGCTGATTACTCTGAAGGGAAAGTGGAAATGCAGACCAAATCACTGAAGTCCAGTCAGAAAGTTGTAGATTCAAAGCTCAGCAAATCAAAAGTAAGTAGGGTGTGGGTAGTGGGCCTAAGATCCTCCATTTGCTTTCCTTTCAATTTGTTTCCTCCATCCGTGTTCCAGGTGACTTTTTTATTGAATTCTTTTGAGTCTTTCCAGAAACGTCTTGTATTTTCTTTGTCTGGTTTTACTTCGACTTTTTCATCCCCTCTATTGTTTTGTGGAACTTTGTTTGGTTAGTCTGGAACCGGAAGTTTTGTCTGTATTGCTGGATCACATGGTTGTACCTTTTGATCTTCTTGCATATTGCAACAATTTTTTATTTGATTTCTTCTGCAATTTGGGCTATTGTTTTTATATCGAACTGATATTTCTTCCTGAGGTTTGCTTTCCTTCTCTCATTTATGAATTTCCTTTCTTGTAATTCTTTTAAGCTGCTTAAGTCTGAACAGCACCTTCAAGGGCAGCCCTGCACATAACAAATTGCAATAGTCTATTCTGCAGGTGACCAAGGCATGAATCACTGTGCCCAACTGTAGCCTAAACAGATAGGGGGCCAGCTAACTGGCCCGGCACAGATGGGAAAGAGCCTGCCTTGCAGCTGTACACACCTGTTTCTCCAAGGCAAGAGAGGCATCCAGCCAGACCCCCAGACTCTTCATGGAGGCAGCTAATGAGAGGTGTACTCCTGCCAGAACTGGAAGCTTCAATTCCCCCACAGGCCAAGTCTTACGTAGCCATATGACTTCAGACTTCAGTGGATTAGATTTCAACCAAATCTGCCTCAACCATCCAAGTACAGTGCCCAGGCACTGGGTCAGAGAAGAGCGAACCACTTCTGGCTGTTTATCAAACTGGAGGAAGTGCTGAATATCATCAGCATATTGGTGGCAACCAACCCTTCTGATGAGCTCTGCTAGAGGGTGCATGTTGTTGTTGTTCAGTCGCACAGTTGAGTCCGACCCTTCGCAACCCCATGGACCAGATTATGCCAGGCCCTCCTGTCTTCCGCTGTCCTCTGAAATTTGCTCAATTTCATGTTCGTCGCATCAATGACACTGTCTAACCATCTCATCCTTTGCCGTCCCCTTCTTCTTTGACCTTCAATCTTTTTTGCCTCTGTCTTCACTGTGGAAGAGGAGAAGTGTTTGCCCACTCCAGAAGCACCGATTTCGGGAGGGGGTTTGAAAGACCTGAATCAGATTGCGGTAACAAGAGAGGAAGTCCTCCGACTGATGGACAATTTAAAAACTAATAAATCACCAGGCCCGGATGGCATTCATCCGAGAGTTCTAAAAGAACTCAAATGTGAACTTGTGGATCTCCTGACAAAAATATGTAATCTTTCTTTAAAATCTGCCTCCATTCCTGAGGACTGGAAGGTAGCTAATGTCACTCCCATCTTTAAAAAGGGCTCCAGGGGAGATCCGGGAAATTACAGGCCAGTCAGTCTGACATCGATACCGGGTAAGTTGGTGGAAACTGTTATTAAGGAAAGAATTAGTAGGCACATTGATGAACAAAAACTATTGAGGCAGACTCAGCATGGGTTCTGTAAGGGAAGATCTTGTCTCACTAACCTGTTAGTGTTTTTTGAGGGAGTGAACAAACATGTGGACAAGGGGGACCCAATAGATATTATTTACCTTGACTTCCGGAAAGCTTTTGATACAGTTCCTCATCAAAGGCTCCTAAGTAAGCTCAATAGTCATGGGATAAAAGGACAAGTCCTCTTGTGGATCAAAAACTGGCTTATAAATAGGAAACAGAGAGTGAGTATAAATGGGAAACTTTCTCAGTGGAGGGTGGTAAGCAGTGGGGTACCACAGGGATCAGTACTCGGTCCAATGCTTTTTAACTTGTTTATTAACGATTTGGAATTGGGAGTAAGCAGTGATGTGGCTAAATTTGCAGATGACACAAAGTTGTTCAGGGTGGTGAAAACCAGGGAGGATTGTGAGGCACTCCAAAGGGATCTGTTGAGGATGGGTGAATGGGCGTCAACGTGGCAAATGGGGTTCAATGTGGCCAAGTGCAAAGTGATGCACATTGGAGCCAAAAATCCTAAATATAAATACACGTTGATGGGGTCTGATCTGGCAGAGACGGACCAAGAGAGAGATCTTGGAGTCGTAGTGGATAACTCGATAAAAATGTCTACACAATGTGTAGCTGCAATAAAGAAGGCCAATGCTATGCTGCGGATTATTAGGAAGGGAATTGATAACAAATCAGCCAGTATCATCATGCCCCTGTATAAATCATTGGTGCGACCTCATTTGGAATACTGTGTACAGTTCTGGTCACCACATCTCAAAAAGGATATTATAGCATTGGAAAAAGTGCAGAGAAGGGCAACTAGAATGATAAAAGGGTTGGAACACCTTTCCTATGAAGAAAGGTTAAAATGCTTGGGGCTCTTTAGCTTGGAGAAACAACGGCTGAGAGGTGACATGATCGAGGTTTATAAGATTATGAATGGGATTGAGCAGGTTGAGAAAGAAGTACTTTTCTCCCTTTCTCACAATACAAGAACTCGTGGGCACTCTATGAAATTGCTGAGCAGTCGGGTTAGAACAGATAAAAGGAAATACTTCTTCACCCAAAGAGTGATTAACATATGGAATTCACTGCCACAGGAGGTCGTGGCAGCTGCAAGCATGGACAGTTTCAAGAGGAAATTAGATAAACATATGGAGCAGAAGTCCACCAGTGGCTATTAGCCACAGGGTATAGATGGGAACTCTCAGTCTGGGGCAGGTGATGCACTCTATTCTTGGTGCTGGAGGGGGCAGCATTGGGAGGGCTTCTGGTGCCCTGGCCCCACTGCTGGACCTCCTGATGGCACCTGGTATATTTTAGCCGCTGTGTGACAGAGTGTTGGACTAGATGGGCCATTGGCCTGATTCAACATTGGCTTCTCTTATGTTCTTATGTTCTTAATCTTTCCCAGCATCAGGGTCTTCTCCAGTGCATGCTCCCTTCTCATTTGGTGGCCAAAGTATTTGAGCTTCAACTTCAGGATCTGGCCTTCCAGGGAACAGTCAGGGTTGATTTCTATTAGGATTGAATGATTTGATCTCCTTGCAGTCCAAGGGACTCTCAAGAGTCTTCTCCAGCACCATAGTTCAAAAGAATCTATTCTTCGGCGCTCGGCCTTCCTTATAGTCCAACTCTCGCAGCCATACATTACTACGGGGAATACCATTGCTTTGACCATGCGGTCTTTTGTTGGCAGGGTGATGTCTCTGCTTTTTATCATGCTGTTTAGGTTTGCCATCACTTTCCTCCCAAGGAGCAGGCATCTTTTAATTTCATGGCTGCAGTCACCATCTGCCGTGATCTGGGATCCCAGGAACGTGAAGTCTTTCACTACTTCTACGACTTCCCTTTCTATTTGCCAAGGAGTCATGGGGCCAGATGCCATGATATTAGTTTTTTTGATGTTGAGCTTCAAGCCCACCATTGTGCTCTCCTCTTTCACCCTAAGCAAGAGGCTCTTTAGGTCCTCTTCACTTTCTGCCGTCAGAGTGGTATCGTCTGCATATCTGAGGTTATTGATCTTTTCCTCAGCAATCTTAACTCCAGCTTGTGATTCATCCAGGCCAGCATTTTGCATGATGTACTCTGCATATAAATTAAATAAGCAAGGTGACAATATACATCCTTGTCGTACTCCTTTTCCTATGTTAAACCAATCGGTTGTTCCATATCCAGTTCTAACTGTTGCTTCTTTACCCTTATACAGGTTTCTCAGGAGACATGTGAGGTGGTCTGGTACTTCCATATCTTTAAGAATCTGCCATAATTTATTGTGATCCACACAATCAAAGGCTTTAGCATAGTCAATGAAGCAGAAGTAGATGTTTTTCTGGTACTCTCTTGCTTTCTCCATAATCCAGCGAATGTTGGCAATTTGATCTCTAGTTCCTCTACCTCTTCAAAACCGAGCTTGTACTTTTGGCAGTTCTCTATCCATGTACTGTTGGAGCCTAGCTTGTAGGATCTTGAGCATGACCTTGCTAGCGTGTGAAATGAGTGCAATTGTGCGATAGTTTGAACATTCCTTGACATTGTCCTTCTTTGGGATTGGAATGTAAACTGACCTTTTCCAATCCTGTGGCCACTGTTGTGTTTTCCAAATTTGTTGGCAAATTGAGTGCAGCACTTTAACAGCATCTTCTTTTAAGACTTTGAATAACTCTACTGTATATTCATCGGGGATGCAATCTAGGTCAAATCTGAATGGCCTAGTGGCTTTCCCAACTTTCTTCAATTTAAGTCTGAATTTTGCAATGAGTAGCTCATGATCTGAGCCACAGTCAGCTCCAGGTCTTGTTTTTATTGACTGGATAGAGCTTCTCCATCTTTGACTGCAAATGATATAATCAATCTGATTTCAGTGTTGCCCATCTACTGATGTCCATGTGTAGAGTCGCCTCTTAGGTTGTTGGAAGAGGGTGTTCACTATGACCAGCGTGTGCTCTTGACAAAACTCTGTTAGCCTTTGCCCTGATTCATTTTGTTCTCCAAGGCCAAACTTGTCTGTTATTCCGGTTACCTTTTGATTTCCTACTTTAGCATTCCAGTCCCCTATGATGATGAGGACATCTTTTTTTGGTGTTAGTTCTAGGAGGTGGTGTAGGTCTTCATAGAGTTGGTCCACTTCAGCCTCTTCCATATCAGTGGTTAGGCATAGACTTGAATTACTGTGATGTTGAATGGTTTACCTTGAATTCTGTTCCAGATCAGTCTTTTGTTTTTGAGATTGTATCCCATTACTGCGTTTAGCACTCTCTTGTTGACTATAAAGGCCACACCATTTTTTCTACGGGATTCCTGGCCACAGTAGTAGATATAATGGTCTTCTGAGTTAAATTCGCCCATTTCTGTCCACTTTAGTTCACTGATTCCCAAGATGTCGATGTTCATTCTTGCCATCTCATTTTTGATCATGTCAAGCTTACCTTGATTCATAGATCTTACATTCCAGGTTCCTATGCAGTATTGTTTTTTGCAGCATTGGACTTTCCTTTCACCGTCAGACACATCCACAACTGAGCGTCCTTTCAGCTTTGGCCCAGCCGCTTCACTCTTTCTGGGGTTACTCGTACTTGCCCTCTGCTATTCCCCAATAGCATATTGGAAACCTTCCGACCTGAGGGGCTCATCTTCTGGCGTCATATCTTTTAGCCTTTTGTTACTGTCCATGGGGTTTTCTTTGCAAAGATACTGGAGTGGGTTGCCATTTCCTTCTCCAGGGGATCATGCTTGGTCTGAGTTCTCTGCTGTCGCCTGTCTGTCCTGGGTGGCCCTCCACGGCATAGCCCACAGCCTCATCAAACCACGCAAGCCCCCTTGCCACGACAAGGCAGTGATCCATGAGGGTGCATATAGATGTTAAACAACATTGGGGATAGGACTGTTCTCTGGGATATCCCGCAGAACTAAGGGACACACAGAATAACTCCTGCCCCTGAAGAACACCCTCTGATTGTGTGCACCTCTGACTGGAGAAATGAGGTAAACCAAGAAAAGCCAGTGCAATGAATCCCAAGAGAGACCAAGATTTAAGCTGTTCTTCTCCACAGCTTCAGTCAGCCAGATTCACTCTCATCTCTCTTCACTATTGCCTTCTACTCCCTTCATCGTGGTTTTAATTCTCCTTTTCACTAACATTCTGTCAGCCCCCATCAGTTGCCCTTTCAGAGGGAGGATCCTAACTTGTCCGTCACAACAGGGTTGAGTTACCACATTTGGAGTTTGGTGGAGACTGGACGGTATTAACCTACCTAATATTAATGTGGTATGATGCATATGGATGTGTTGAATGGGGTTAAGAATGTGGAAGAACTGCAGATATTAGATAAAATCCCAAACAGTTAATGTCAAGGTCCACCCAAAGTTCTGGGCTTTCAGCCTCTTTACTACTGGGCCCCATCCTTTGAGACCTCTGGCCTCAATCCCCACAGCTCACCTGTAAGATTTCAGAGTCCTCAGAGAAGAAGACTGCCATCATGAAGAATGTCTGAAAACAACCCATTTACAGCACCATTCTAGGCAGAGTTATATCCTACTAAGCCCACTGACTTTCCTCAGGATTGCACTGTAAATAAAACCTACTACATGGCTTTTATTTTTGGGTTGTGATATGCACCAACAAGGCAATCTCCATTTTGGATGTCCTGTTCCAGCTATACATGTGGTTCTAAGAAAGGACAAAATTGTGTGAGGTATAACGCAATCTGCTTCAGACTCCCTATAGTTCTACACCCCTACAAAGAAAGAGTGGCTGGGAAGAAGTCCAGAAAGGATGCTTGCTAAATATACAGACGTGTCCTGGGAATACATTTCAGCTGTTTCTCAAAATCAGCAAAATATATCAGTCTGATTACAGGCACTTTGCAGACACTTCCCGTACCCCACTGAGCCAGTTTCCCAGGCCTGTCTTGTCCTTGACTTATAAATTCTCCATTTTGGGCACCATAGTGCAACATCACCTGCCTTGGTGGATTCTGCTCTGATCTGAGTCCTCCCTGGCTCTTCCTCTCTTCCTTACCATGAAGGCACTCCTGAGCATCTGCCTGTTTTGGGGCCTCCTTTTTCCAGGTGAGTAGAAAAATAGACCCCCGTGCACTCTTTTTATTGCCTCTGGGAAGGGAATAGGCTAGAACAAGTTCAAGGCATTTTGTCACCTTAGGCTAGGTAGAATGTTAACACCACCCCCTCAGGTTCTAACACCATGGCGTGGGTTCACGGTGGGGAGATACTGTCAGATTCATTTAAAAGAATTTATTGTGGCACAGCTCCCTTGCTTGCCTCAGTAAGTGATATAGTCATCATTTACACAGGAAAAAGAAAAGTAGAGGCGTGTTCTGGAAGTGTTTATGTGGAACTGGGTACTGTCAGGAGGGTGGCATTTCTGCACAATCAACTTATTCCTGATTTTCTTGGCATTTGATCCACAAGCATTGAAAGCAGTAAGGGCAGAGTTCTTCGGCACGTCTGCCTTCCTGCATTTCCACAGTTGTGGAGCTGTTTATTTTCTTCCACATGTCCCCTAAATAATCAAGATTTCCAAGGGAGAGTGCTATGGTCATTGGTGGCATCATTGGTGGGGTCACCCTAGCCTTTTTCACACACACACCCCATGTTTATATTGATATATTCACATAATGACTTAATTTTTTAAAAAAAGACCAAAAAAACCCCTAACACACATAGGGATGAAGAGAAAGAGAGTCTGGCTCCACTGACACCCGTAAGACTGATGGTGGAGGAGAGTAGTATTTGAGGGGTGGGTTGACGCCAGTTGCCCCCAGGCCTGCCTGTCTTTGCATGGGGAAGCCTAAAAGGGAGCACCTCCACCCCCTATATATTTATGAACTATACCTGAAGGATTATGTTCCTTTCAAGCCCCACCACATCTTTTATATAAATATAAATATTTAAAACAATAGGTACTAAAATACTATTGTATCAATATACCAATGCAATGATACGGTTAGCAGTTTCTCTGTATCCCCAGCTTTCCTTTTTGAACGGATGACCATGAAGGGCCCGGCCCTTGCAGCAACTGCAGAGAGTAGCATCATGGAAGAGAGTCAGCCACATGTTACCCTGCCTTTTAAATCACCTGTGGTTAACTTTGCAGACACGTGGACGTTTTTAAAAGCACAGATTTTCCCATGGGTATTGTGTTATTCCCATGCAATGTCACCCATGCCCGTGGAGGCTTCCTTTTTAAACAGGAGAAACGCTGTCCTCACCTCGGCCTGCCATTTAGACATGGCACTGGGGATCATCCAGAAGTTTCTCTGCAAAAAGGTGGACGGTTTTATAACAGATTTAAAAGGGTACTGTGTCATCTCTATAGAACATTACTCATGCCTCTCAAAAGAAAAAAAAATGGAAGGGCAGAGAGTTCTGAGCAGGGTCACTTGAGAACATCACAGTGTCAAGGGTTCAGTGCAAAAGGAAAGGAAATTCTCAATCTAGAGAATATGACTTATCCTGTTCTCTCTAGAAACTTCTTGCAAGGGCAATTCCATGCATATTTCCATCAGCAATGTGGCCACCATGGAATTCGCCTTGGTTTCGAAGCACCCCAAGAACACCTTTGAACTCTGCCCTAGAATGGGGTGGGAGGGAATCAATTTTCTGCACCGGAAAGAAAATCTGTACCACTGAAGTCTCTTAACTGGAAATGTTAATACTATTTGTTAATTATTATCTGACCTCCACAGGTGTCACTAATGCAGGGCCACAACGGAGCTGTTATCACTGCATGGGAGAAGACTGTGCAAAACCAAAAATTCAGAAGTGTGACGCTCACGAAGAGGCCTGTTATGCATCACTGACTGAAACCACACTCGGTAAATGACAAGAACTTTAACGAGAGAAAGATTCATCACTTAGTCCCTTCAGTAGGAAAAAGATATTTCCTCAATAGAAACGAGATGTTTCTGAACTTTGACCTCACCACCTGTTAATTCAGTCTGCCACTTCCAGTGCAGAGCTTGAGCACATTTAGGGCCAGAGAACATGATACAGCGGTCCTGGGGTGGGTCGCAGTCAGCCATGAGGATTGTCAGACATGCACTTGCAAGTTCCCCATTTGGAAATCAGTTCACCGACATGCAGAGTGTGATTCAGATTAGGATCATGGCAGGTGGGGAGAGGGTGCTTCTGCCTTTCCCTCCCCTACCATATCCCCAAACTGAAATAATCCTGGAGGAGCACCCATGAAATGTTCAGAGTACCACATCCCCACCTGGAGATTCCCCCGATGAGGCAAACAATGACAGAAGCAGACAGAAATTGCTGTTTGTGTGTAGGGGGGTGGAGGGCTGACATCTTGACACCTCCGTTCCTTTAATCTTGGCCAGTGTTTCAGTGGTTGGCCCCAGTCCACTCCAGGACTTACTACAGGCAGGAGCAGGGAACAATGAAGTCTCTGTCCCTGCAGTTTCACACATGTGTGTGAGGGGGAATCCCTGATTTATTGAACTGTACTTTTGTTTGAAACAACGCTGCCTCCTTATTTTGATCCCTACCAATAAGGACACTGCACTGTTCTCAGCTGTTACTCTTACTAGCTAGTTTTGTCTAGTATCCCCAGATATTTTATGGTAAAAGGCCTCTTTACCTAGCAGCTTCTCACACATCTCATTTGGCCCTTTGGGGGAAGATCAGAGACATTTTCTCTGTGTCCTAGCCTTAAAAGAGCAAGTCAGACAGACTGACTGTGTGATCTCTCTTTGTGACCGCCCTTGTCTGCCCTGAGCTGAAGCACAGAGAAAAATGAAACCCTGAAGAGGAGACAATAGGGGAACTGGGGGGGTCAGATGTGCCTACGGTTGCCCCAGAGATGCCCACATCTAGTGGGAAATACTCTGCTGCAGATCAGCTTGATGTTTGGAGAAAAAAATTGTGTGGGGGGAAATGGCATCTCTGATTCTTCAACATTAGAAACTCCCCTGGTGGCTATGGTTTCTACCACTGAGATTTGTGGGATCCCTTGGGCATTGCAGTGCCCTGTGGTGTCCCTTCTAGGCTTCTGCCTAGAAATGATGGCATCAAGGATTGCTGGCAAAGGGAGTGGGCTGGCAGCCACAGATGTAAGTCTAGGAGAAATAATCCATGGGTCGTGGCTTGGAGAAGAATATATCCCCACATTTCCAATTCAGTTCTCAAAGAAGTTGACAATACAGCACTGAATATGCTAATGATTTTTTCCCCCTGAAAGCAACAACGCGAAGCAACACTAAGTTGAATTAAGAGAGACGTGTGTCTTGAACTGTTGTTGATCTAAGATAACAGAAAGGATCTCTGTGCTTCCCTTTCACAGTCAACTCATTGATGCCAGAATACCACATGCTTGTCAGGCGATGTGCTCCAGCCAGTTTGTGCATGAACAACTACGTAAGCATTAGTACATTAGATGGTGGGATCGCTCGTTGGGCTGCCCAGTGCTGCTACACTGACCAGTGCAACAACATGACCATTTCCTGTAAGTGCCTCTCCTTTATATGGAATGGTGGCCATTCATGATTAAATGGGAAATGAAGATCTGAGCTTGTTGCTAGGAGATAGGAAACTCCTTCACTCTTGGAACTGATTGGGCCAACCCCCACTTACTTACAATCTCTAGTCCTGAAACCGAGATGTCTGTTTTCATTTTGAATTTGCACAGAAGGCAGTATAATTTAGGGCAGCAAACATGTTTCTTCTTTCCTCCAGTTAATCTCTCAACAACCCTGTCAGGGAATCTGGGCAGAGAGACTGAGTTGCTAGAAGAGGGGTCCCCAAACCTTTCGAGCCTGTGAGCCCCTTGGGAATTTTCAAACGGGGTAGTGGGGGTAACCAAAAAAATGGCTGCGGCAGGAAGTAGGGCCATACTCACAGGAGGAAGCCCAAGTGCAGAGGAGAAGAGAGGGAATTAGAAATACACTCAGAGAGGGAGGCGGGGAGAGAGAAGAAGACAAACACAGTGGTCGCAGCTGTAGTTGAAAGAATGTGATTTTAATCAGCATAGCCAATCGGATCTTCAGGGCCATATCATAAGCCCTGCTGGACAAAAAAGCCCCATGCGGCCCCACTGGGGTTGCCAGCCTCCAGGGGAGAGCGGGGGTATCTTGTGGGCTCCTGCCCGCCGCCGGCCAGCTGGTCAGTGAGGGAAGCTCCGCCAGCAACAACTATGACCCAGCAGGATGCCCCAACACGATGGCAGCACACAGAAGTGACGTCGTCACATCAGGTAAGTTGTGAAAGATCGAGTTTAGGGGTCCCCTGAACTCGTCATCCTGCCCCCCACTCCTGGAAAGTTCCCTCCCACCCCTGCTGGTGAGAGTCTAGGATCTGGAAACCCTAGACCCCTCCTACTTAAAAAAAAAACACTTAGTGGGCAGAAAGTTCTTGGCTGCTGTTCTAGCAGCCATGAGCACCATGCTGGGGACCCCGGAACTCGGTCTTTCATGGTCAAGTGGGAATTTCGATCTGGATGGCCCTCTTCCTAATCAATGGTAATACAAAGCTCTGGATTACTGCAGTTGTTCTGCTTCAGTCTAGCCCGTTTTAGTTGCTTTTATTCTGGGGGTTTTTTTTGCATTCATTCATAAATAAAGTTTCTTAAAAGCAGTAATAAGAGTGGGATAGAACCATCGGCCAATTGAGTTAATTGTTGCAGTGCCCAAGCATGAGGAATATCCCTCCAATGGGATGGAATGCCCAGCCTGCTTTGTCATTAATGCAACGGAATGCCAGGAGGAGGAGACCATCAGTTGCACCGGCAGGGAGACAAAATGCTTTGGGGCAGGTGCTCACATCTCCGTCGGTAAGCTCTGTTTGTTGCTACTTTAGGCAAAGGGTATCCAGGGACTAAGAAAGAGGAGACTAATCTCATGTGACCACTGGAAGCTCCCTTATACTCTGTAAGAGCACTGGATTATGAAAGCAAGAGCTGTCTATTCTGAATGGCAGCTGCCTCTCCTGAGTCTCAGGCTGTTTATCCACCCATCATTTTGTCTGCTTTCTCCTCCGATATATTCCACTTTTTAAATTGCCTTTTTTATCATAGAATCATAGAATGTAAGAGTTCGAAGGGACCTTGCAGGTCATCTAGTCCAACCCCCTGCACTCTGCAGAAGCATAGCCGAAAGATAGCCCTACATACCTACAACATACCCAAAAGATGGCTGTCCACCCTCCACTTGAAAACAACCAGGGAAGGAGCATCCACCACCTCCTGAGGCAGACTGTTTCTCTCTCTCTCTCTCTCTCTCTCTCTCTCTCTCTCTCTCTCTCTCTCTCCCCCCCCCCCATCGTCTGTCTGTCTATCTTATCTATCATCTATCTATCTATTAAACAGATAGGGCTCAGGGTGGGTAACTTCAAAGCATATAGGATTAAAAACCAGCAAACACAACAACTAAATACAAGAAACAGTTAATCAGTTAAAAGACAGTGAGCAATCATTCAACCCCCAGAAACCAGATAGATGACACTGGAGTCAGATCTAAATAACCCCTCTATGCGGGGTAGTCTCTATATGGACTTATTACAGGAAGGCCAGCTAGTTGGGTGTCCACCGCCTCAACTGAAATCCGGGGGGAACAGCTCCCATTTTGCTGGCCCTGCGGGACTGTAACGAGTTCTGCAAGGCCTTGATTTCAAGTGGGAGCGTGTTCTACCAGGTAGGGGCCAGGACACTTCCTCTTATCTTCAGCTCTCATATATGTTGGCCCTTGTGGACGATCCTGCATTTATTTTCTCACATCCCACTTTCACTTTGCCGTTCTTCTGGGTCTTCCGAAATCTGTTTTGCCATGGACTTATCAACTACTCAGCTTTCAAGTCGATCATTTCTCCGGCGCAGACAATTTACCATGGACACCGAATTGCCACCCACTCCCTGCCCTTTCTCTGCCCATTTCCGTTCCCCTGCCACTGTGGTGAGGTACAGGTTTTTGTGGTTTGCTGTCACTTGCACTGAGCCCTCTGCTCTCCCTTTTCTGTACTGCTGCTATTTTTTAAAAAACATGTTTTATGACAAGCAAGCTTCAACAGAGCATCCTCCCAATTTTCATGAGTATCAACAATGATCACATCTGTAAAGCAAGACTATATCCCCCTTGAGGGAGGGGTGCCAGTGGCAAGGAAGGAGTGGGTGACTGTTGTGAGATGAAAACAGGTGTTAGCCAGATTGCTCTATTATTTAATAAAGATGGGGAATGATCATTATTAATATGCAGTTGGCTCATCCATAGGATTTTACCTGTGTATGCCAGAGTTAGAATTCCCAAGCACCCAGGAACAGACACAGAAACTGGGTGGCTAAAATAATGATTTCTTTACTAAATATTCTCAAACATGCAAACAATATTCACACAATATAGCACTAAGGAAGCAGAGGTGATCGATAGATTATAGAGGGGTAATACAACCTGTCCAGATGTACAGAGGTCCATGGATTCTGGCCTAAACTCAGAGAGTTCAGGGGTGGCCTGCCATTTTGGATCATGGCAGAAAACACACCGTCTATGGCCATGTGTGTGCTGGGCACTGTTCCCTATAAGCCGAGTTAGTGTGAGTTGGCTCACAGTTTTGTAGCCTCCAACTCACACATTTTTGCCTTGGCTCAGGAAGGATGGCTCCAGGGCAAACTACTGTATGCAGTAGCCAGATTGATTGCTCATACCTGTAATGGCAGTAGCTCACAAAGTAGAGTTTTGGCTCACAAGACTCCACAGCTTAGAGGGAACCTTGGTGCTGGGATATAGGTATTGGCAAGGAATGCAGGCTAATGGGTGGCCCTGGGGGCTGGTCTCAGGTGAGAACAATAGATTACCTGGACCAATGATGAGTCCCAGGAGTGTGTGATGCCAGTAGGGGCAGACCTTAGGTATGACCAATGAGCTTCTGGAGAGGCAGGGTCTGGGTTTAACAATAGAAGCCAAGTGTTGGGTAGCTAGTTAAATGGATGATCTGACTTACTAATGGTCCTGGCCAGGGTGGAGAAAAGGTGGGAGACGTCCCTGATTAGCATCAGGAAGGATTGCTAAATATTTGAATGATTGATTGGTGTATCCCAGTATCTTGAGGGACAGAGCAAGAAAGACAAAGAATTCAGACAAAGAATTACTGGAGACAGAGTTAACTGCCAGATGGGCTCTAAACAGACATTTAGAAATGTAGATATACTTTACCTGGTAGAACCCACTGTCATTCCATAAGCATAATCTCTGCTGGGTGGAGGGGGAAGACTGGAGGCTTGCTCTGAGGTCACCTTATGAAACCTGAATATTAAATCCCTTTTTGCAGACCACTCGCAGCCTGACTCTGTGGTTCAAGCTGAGAGTGCCTGGCTTTTGGGGACTTTGGTTCAGGTTAGAAAGTAGGGCACCCTTGTTTTCGAGGTACCCAAGAGTAAAAGACAGTGCCTCTGGCAACACAGGGATTCAGAGAAAGAGACCCACAAAATGTGGGTGAGAAACCACAGCATCCTCCCACCACCCTATCACCCAAATCTGCTTTACTCCCAGTCCTCCTGCCTGCACCCTCACTTCCCATCCTCTCCCTGCCTCCCTCACTCCCCCTCCTCCCCCAGTCCCCCTCTCCCCTCCTAGGAACCTGGAGCTTTAAATTACGGGGAGGGCAGAGGGCTTTCCTTGCCCGCCAGACTCTCCTTCTAGTGCAGATGGCCGAGAGGAGAGCTGCCCTGCTGCCCTGCCTGCCTTCTCCGAGCTACTTACCTCCATATCATTCTGTAAAGTACAGTGCCTGGACTACCTTGCAGGGGGCAGGCAGG
This sequence comes from Gekko gecko, assembly GCA_029375565.1. Taxonomy (NCBI): domain Eukaryota; kingdom Metazoa; phylum Chordata; class Lepidosauria; order Squamata; family Gekkonidae; genus Gekko; species Gekko gecko. The sequence goes on from JAPDNY010000005.1 coordinate 224,019,637, forward strand.
AAACCCTAGACTGCTACCTTGCCTGTCTGTTTGGAAATTAACCTTCCTGGGAACCTGGAGCTTTAAATCATGGGGAGGGCAGAGGGCTTTTCTTGCCCGCCAGGCTCTCCTTCTAGTGCAGGCGGCCATGCCCTGCTGCCCTGCCTGCCTTCTCCAAGCCACTTACCTCCATATCATTCTGTAAAGTACAGTGCCTGGACTACCTTGCAGGGGGTGAAGGGGGAGGCAGGAAACCCTAGACTGGTACCTCGCCTGTCTGTTTGGAAATTAAATGTTTCTTCAGTTCTGATTGACCCTTACCTTCTGCTGTGGCAGCATACCTCTCCAACACTGGCACTTTCCGCAATCTCCTTTTAATCCATGTTCACCGAGGTGTTGAACAGCCATACCTTTGCTCCATCTTTTTTCCTCTATTCTACATAGATCATGTTAAACTGGATTGGAACCTGTTTTCAAATTCCACATTGTCCTTTTTAATGCGTCTCAGAGCTGTTTTCATTTGCCCTTAGAGCCATTTCATTTGCCTCAGGGTGCATGTATTTAACATCACCACAACAGTAGCCTTGTGAAACCAGCTGCATCCTGCTGTAATCTTTCGGCCCAGCTACAGAGCTAATCACATGGTTCTGTTTCATATGGGTGGAAGAAAACTTTTCTCTTCAAAATATGTGACACTACTAACTTTGGAGTGCCTAAGTATTATGTGCATGCCCATGAAAACATACACTCTGAATAAAACAATTTTGGTCTTAAAGGCGCCAACTATATCTGGAGAGAATTAAACAAAACCTCACAAAACTAGGCAGCTGTAGCAACAACAACAGTAGTCATAATTAATAATAGAAAAGGTGAATACTGTAGGTAATGATCCCTCTACTATGTCACCTTCACTAGAATAAAGACCTGCCTTCCTGGAAGAGTCTCCATCTTTCAGGCTTGCTAGAGGGCTTGCCATTATGATCAATGCTACCCTCGGAGCTCTGGAGAAAAAGACTGATGTTGATGTTCTTGTTTCTTTCACAGATTTTATTGGAGAGGAAGCTGATGTATATTTCCAAGGATGTGCAACACCAAATGCATGTTACGTTCCACTCGGCAATGCAGAATTTACCCCTGATAAACTGAAAATCATCTTCACCGAAAGGCACTGCATTGATGGAAACGTGAATGTGTAAACAGGGGAGTCCAAGTTCTCCACTTTTTGGAGTCCAGCATTCCTGGACAATGAAAAGGAAGTTGGGGGCCAAGGGACCTGAACATAAAAAGCCTGGCACTCTGGACTCCTGGGTTGCCTTCTCTGTGGAGGGTGGTGGTGAAGGGGATAAGGGGGGAGCAGAAAATGAGTCTGAAGCTAGAGAACCAGTTTGGTGTAGTGGTTAAGTGCATGGACTCTAATCTGGGAGGACCAGGTTTCATTCCCCACTCCTCCACTTGCACCTGGCTGGATGACCTTGGGCAAGCTGTAGTTCTGATAAGAGCTTTTCTTGAAAAAGAGCAGTTTCTGTCAAGAGCTCTCTCAGCTCCACCTACCTCACAGGGTGTCTGTTGTGGGGAGGGGAAGGGAAAGGAGTTTGTAAGCCGCTCTGAGACACCTTTGGGTAGTGAAAGGCGGGGTATAAATCCAATCTCTTCTTCTTCTTCTTTTAGCGACAATCTGATGTGCAGGATGAATGTTCACTGAACCATAATCAGTATAAAGTGCCATTACAAATGAAGCACATTCCAGTGTGAACGTTTCTAAAATGAGCAATATAATGGAGGCACTTTCTTTGATGTATCCATGGGAGATCTTTGATCAAGCCTAGGCATGCAACCAAGGGATTAGTGGGGGAAAGCAAGGAGACACAGTAACATGGGATATCACAGGTTTCAGCCAACCCAGACTCATTTGATATATTACTTTTTCGAGTACATTTTTCTTTTATTCAATTTTTATTTAGTTTTTAAAATACAGAAGGGTAAGGAAGGGAAAGGGGGAAGGGACAGGTGAAAAGGTAAAAGCAATAGTTTCCTGCATGTAACTTTCCTCTACTTGCAATCTCATATTATACCCAGATAAAGAACGAGATTTAAAGTTCGTGAAGTCTTCTTAATATTATATTATTTAAAGTTCATATCTTTATATTTTCTCTTATCCAATTATAGAATGGAGTCCATAGTACAATAAAGTCTTCTTCCATTTGCCCTTTTAGTATCAACATCAATTTATCCGTTTCCACATTTTCCATAACCTTCACTATTAAATCATGTTCTGATGTTGTTGATGGACATTTCCAATATGTTGCTGTAGTTACTACATGGATTATAAGATATCTTTGATTTTTGTCACTACAATTCTGGCCAGATTTATCCCACACTTTTTCCGAGGAGCTCAAGGTACTGTTAATGAATTCCCCATCATCCATTTATTCCTCTTAACAATCACCCTCTGAGGTAGATTAGGATGAGAATGTCTCTCACCAGGTCCACCTGTCACCTTGGTAACAGACTTGCCCCGCCTGTGAGATCTTTCATTTCAGGGCAGGAAAATGGCATGAGAGCGAAGGCTGAAGCCTCCTCAGAAAACATGGTCCTCATCTGAATTCATGCAAACTAAAATCCCAACAGGGAACTCACAACTGCATGTGGATTGCAAGGGGGAGGGGGAAGGAAAGGTGTTGTACACCACCAGGAGTTTTAAAGGGAATATG